>CM032228.1:161482500-162082500 GCA_019009955.1 Riptortus pedestris | reverse complement strand
TTGCCAAAAAACCAATAGGATCTTTTGTATAGAGAAATTTTTATTATAATAAAGTGTTCTATGGTATTAGAGATCTGGAGTTCGAGCTGGAAAGCCCAATAAATGTATGCCGATTGCAGCAAGATACTCGATTACAATGTTCCCAGTGTATGATCTTGCGTAATCTTGTAACAAAGGGAACTCTTTACTAAGTATAGGTGCAAATGGTATGCCATACCTTTCTAGGATGTCTGTAAAGAAGGTGTGAGCATTGAGACGGTCTAGAGAAGATATGAAGCTCCCTTCGTATTTCCATGTAATCTTCTTCCACCCCAGACCACTCCCAAGATGCACACTTCCCATGAATGTTGCAGCTAGCAGAGAGCTTGTTGTCTCCACACTATCATACGCCTGTCTTGATCATATAGTGAACCTGGACTCGTCTGTAAAAAGAACATTGCCCTATTCATTGAATGTCGAATGTTAGTATGTCTGGGCAACCTACACGGTGGTGTGTAGTGATCTGAGTTGATATCGCTGGGACCCTTACTTCAGCTAATCTTGTACGAAGTGTTTGCACTTATTATCACATTGCGGGCCTTCTCAAGCCTGTGAGCAGTATCCACATCTGTTTTCTGGTGGGTTCCATTGCAATAAATGTATTGTAGGCCTGATCTATTGCCCTTAGGCACTGCGATCCTGTCCTCTTAGTGAATTGTCAATTCTCCCAGTATTTCTGAGTGGCACATCAAACAGTAGTTTCTGGTAGATCTGATGCCCTAGCTGCATAACCTTAACAAAGCCAATACAACATAGGGCAACTATTGTTGCATCTAGCACCACATTTAGTGTCTTGCAGCACTCAAATCAATTGCAATAAAGATGCACTTAACTCTTAAATGTTATAATTGAGAAAAAAAATGTATCGGCTCCAAGAAACACTCCTAAACTGACTTAGATTTCGTGAATTATAGGGCTTATAATGCTAATACATTGAATATGGACAAAGTTCACATTGGGAAAATATAGAACTAGCTCATAAGGTGTGGACTTTGCCGCAGAGACGCTCTTGTCTCATTTATGATTTTTTTAAACAAATTCAAAGTGTAGCAGTTTATTTGCTGACGTTATATATACATACACACACACACACATATTATTCATATCAAATTTAATTTGGTTCCCTCAATTATCAAATATTATCCCTACACAAAGCCGACTTTAACAAATTTGGTTTCTAAATGGTCCATTTGGATTTCTTTTTCACAATAGTCTTCCAATGATGTATCTTATGTTGTCGGTCTTCTGAAATTTGTTTATTATTATTTATGTCCACTTTATGCTATTAGGCTAATCGGGACGGATTATCTACAGGTTACCACCCTTTTCTAGCCAGGGTGGGCTCAAGGAGTTTATTTAGTGAATACGCGAACCAAAATATCCCGATTTTTCATTTCAGCCTCCCCAATCAAAACCCCCACTCCTGTTCGTCCCTAGAAGTGTTAATACACATAATATGAAGGAGTTGATGCTAATTCACATACTAAATATTGTTGAGTTCAGCTCTTTCATTTGTGCCCAAAACAATTGCTGACTCCCGCTATAGTGCTTAGTGTATATCTCATTAAAACTTCGGTACAAATGAAAAGTGTTCATAACAAATGTTGGTATGTTGCTATATATTAAAAAAAAAAAAAAAACAACTTTTACTATGAGCATATTTGCCGAAAATCCAATAGGAAATAAAATAACTCGATCGTTCATTTCATGCCTCCCTTTGAACCCACCACTCTTGTTCCTCCCTATAAATTTTAATACAGCTTATTTATAATCATTAAAATGCTAATGCTATTTCAATTACTGAGTTTAATTCAGTTCAGTTCAGTCGTATGAGCCCAATAAAATAGTTGACTCCCACTATAGTTTTTATTGGATATCTCATTTATGCTTCAGCATACAACAAAAATGTACGTAACAAAACTTACTCTAAATAACAAATTAAAGAACTTTTTTATGTACATGTTTCCCGAAAAACCAATAGGAAATAAAATAATGTGATTGTTCATTTCATTCCTCCCTTAAAACCCCCACTCCTGTTCATCCCTAGAAACCTTATAACCATGAAGGAGTTAATGCTAATTCAAATACCAAGTTTTGTTTAGTTCGATTCATTCGTATGATCTCAATAAAATTGTTGACTCCCGCTACAGTTTTTAGTGTATATCTCGTTTATGCTTTGGAACACAATAAAAGTATACATTACAAACCGTACTATAAATAACAAATTAAATAACTTTTGTTATGTGCATGTTTGCTGAGGAAACAAAATATGGTAATTTTTCATTTCATGCCTCTATTACAGTCCCCACTCCTCTTCGTACCAAAGATTGTTCATATTACCTATAATCTAGGAAGGGCCTGTACAAATTTAGATGCTGTTTCGTGTAGTCAATTGTGCCCTTCAAATTCTTGACTATAGTTTTTAGCGTATATTATACTTTTTTATCAGACAAAAGTATATATAAAAAAAATACAGTCAAACTCGTTTATAACGAGCTCGGATTTACCGAGGGAAGCGAGAATATTTGTTTGGCTCAATGTTGTCTATGGAACAGAAGTCGCTTTTAACGGTGAAGACCCGGTTTTAGCAGCAATATTTTTCTGTCTTGCAATCTTTTTTCTCATCTTTCTGTCTTATCTTTTTTTTCTACTCTGCAGTTAAATACTTTTTTAGGAAAAATTCCTCCATCATCCCAATGTCAATAGTGAGGGTTCACAAATCTGGAGCAATAGGTGGGGCTTATTGTAAAAAGGGGGGTGGAGATGGGAGGGGAAGAACATCTGCACCAGCTAAGTGAGGGGTCAAGTAGGAGGGTCAGATGGTCATTCTTTGATAGAAGTGGAACAGTATCAAAGACCAATGTCAATGTACTGGAAGCGATACGTTTGGTTGAGAGTTGTCAAGACAGTCAATCTACTGAGGAAGAAGAGGTTGACAATTTCATACAAACTATAAATTTGGAAATGACCAAAGAAGAATTTCAAAACTATGTATCCATCGACAACGAGTTGATGTACTGACTTCAGATGTACCGACAACCGAAGACATTGTAACTGACGTAGTATTAGTGAATTCAGCGGAAAAGCATAACGAAAGCGATGAGGACACTGATGAATATGGAAAAAGTGAACCAATCCCAACTTGTTCTATGATGATGGAGTTCGCTGAAAAAATGCAGACCTTTTTTGAAGTAAGGGATGTTAGTGATGATGTTTTCCCGATGATGAGTCTTCTCCGAAGAACAATAGCTCAGGAAAGACACAGGGAACGAGTTCAGAGTAAACTAACAAACTATTTTAAATATGTAGATTAATGAAAAAAATAAATGTTTTGGTAAGAATCTTTTCCTTTCGTTTATTGTTTCTTTCCTTTAAGACTGTTGTGCAACTTTGTCATTAAATTAAGAAAAGTATTTAATTAATGTAATTAAAGTAAGTATTAATTAATTCTTAAGTAAACTCTTGGGGCTCAGGTTGGTCATGTGAGTTAAAGCGTTTGCTTTAATCTCGCATGGTAAACCTAGAGTGGCGAGTTCGATTCCCACCCTGGGCAATAGGAATTTATTTAGTGACAGAATTCACTAAGTAAAATCCTTAGTCTTACCCTGGCTAGAAAAGGGTGGTGACCTGTAGATAACCCGTTCCAATTAGCCTTAGTTGAAAAAAGTAGACATAAATAAAAAATAAGTAAACTCAATCATTTGACCCCCAAGCCCCCCGCCCCTTTTGACATGAAAAGGTAACAAACAAACCCCAAATTGCAGCTATCTATCGTGTCAAGGGCATTTTCATAGATTTTTAAGGATCCCCAACCTCTAAAGGTACTTCTTGGTCATTAGAAGCCACCATTCTTTCAATATATGTCCCTAACACCGTAAAATGTAAAATTATCATAAAATTCGAGAAAAAAAAAACAATTTACAAACAGAGAGGGGTTGCAATTTTATATAATCATAGATTTTTAAGGATCCCCAACCTCTAAAGGTCCTTCTTAGGTCATTAGAAGCCACCTTTCATTGGGTATTCCTCTTGCTGAACCACACAGCATCCTCTTGAGTAATCTGAAGGGATCATTCATTCAATATATGTCCCTACTACTTTTTTGCAGGCTCCTTTTTCTCAGACCAGTAGTGCTCTCTTATTTTCTTTTATGGGTCCACATTTCCCTACCATGCATAACCACTTTACTCATCATAAATTTCATTTTCTATTGGGTTGTAACATATGAAATGACCATTTGTAGAATCAGGAAAAAAATGAAAAATTGAGATCGAATCTGAAATATTATTCATTCAAAGTATTTACCATAATTTTCAATACACTTCTGCCAACGACTTACCAAGTTTTCTATCCCACTTTTGAAAAAGTTTGTGTCACGTGTTGAAAGAAATTCAGAAAATGCATTTTTAATGTCTAAATCATCTGTAAAAAATTTTCCTCGCAAAAAGTTGTCCAAACTCCGAAAAAAGTGGTAGTCTGTAGGAGATAGATCAGGGGAATATGGGGGGTGTGGTAGGACTTCATAGCCCAACTCCTTTAATTTGTTCACTGTCTGTATTGAAACATGTGGTCGGTGGTTCTTTGACAAGCAAGCAAAGAAACACACGTCTCTTGGCGTTTTAACTGCTGACGTTCGTTGAGCTCATGCGGGACCCAGGAATCGAGCTTTTTCTCCTTTCCAATCGTTTTTAAATGCCTGGAGACCGTCATATTACTTGTGCCTAGCTCTGACTGTTTTATGAGGGTCTCCTTCAACAGCTTTTTTAAGATCTTCGTCCTCCACTGATGAGTGAGGTCGTCCACGGGGCTGATTTTCTAAAGTCGTATCTCCTGAAGAAAATTTTGAAAACCAACGACGAATAGTTCTTTCATTAGCACTTCCTTCGCCAAGCGCATGATTAATATTCCTTGCTGACTGGGCCGAGGAATGACCAAGTTTATACTCGTAAAAGAAAATTATCCGGAAATCGCGTGTTTCCATGTTCCCGATTGATATTAAACTAAAATATGTAAGCCTACTTGGGACAAAAACAAACATAGCTTGCAACTAGAGGATTAACAAATGTTTATTATAGATGGTAAATATTTTGCTTGGAATCAACACACAACGTTCTAATCCTTTATAAAGATTAGGGTTTAAAAAATCGGACACTTCATGTGTTACAACCCAATAAGAAAAGATCTTGAATTACAGAACTTTTTAGATCTAATGCCAAAATCTTCTGTTACTCCCTAGATAAAGAATGGTTGGGAGAACTATGAATGCTCAAATTAGCAGAGGTCCAGGTCCAGATGAAGGACTTTAGTGTCGAGTATTTAAGTTAGCATAAAAGTAAAAAAAAAATTTACTGCAATAGTTACATCACTAAGATTGCATTATTTCAATTTTTATTTGGATAAGCAGACTATTTTTGGATTAATTATTCTGGTGGACATGTTTCCAAGACTGCTGGGATTAAATTAGGCTGAAGGAGGGAGTAGTCTTCAAGTCATGAAGATTTAAGAATATAGGAAACAACTTTCACTTACTCTTAACTATAAATAAATTATCTAACCTCTCCTTGAAAATCAGAGGAAATAAAAAATAAGCCGATTGAGAAAGAGGTTAAATAAAACAAAAATAAAGTAGAATAATTCAACAAACTGTCATATTTTATTTAACAAAAAGCGAGATGGGTGAAAAGTTTGCCAGTGGCATTGTAAAATTAAGATCATATAGATGTTAAATAGATCAAGCCTACAGATATGAATAACTTACTGGGTATATACACTCATTCATGTGTTTCAATGTGTGTTTATTTCAATATCGGTTCACACAGAACTTATCTTAATTTTTCCACTTTAAGGCATTCATTGCTGTCATATTAACCCCTTACACAAATACTTTTATTCTCACAATAATATCCTTATAATCGTACACATACTTGAATGGTTGAAATTATTAATAAAATCTTTATTTTTATAATATAAATATTTGAAAGATGGATTTGCTAAATTTCATTTCATAGTTAACAACTTCTGTAGGCTTGAAATGTTCAATATTCACTATAAGGAAACATGTCATTAAACTAATAGTAGTAATCTAAATAAGATAGCTCAAACTCTCTCATTAGTCAATATAAATAGTCTACAAATCACAAAGTTTACTCTTTTTTTTCTTCTCATAATGCAATTCATAAGTGTCAGTGTTAGCTATGGAAATGGCACAGCATTCCAAAATAAATAAAAACAAAATTTGTGAATAATAAATTATTACAAATAGTAGGAACTGTCTTCTAGAAGAGGATTTTATTCCTTATTTAGAGGGAGAAGCAATGCTTTATTAAATGCCTTCTCCTTTTAAACGTTTTGTTAAATGTTGAAATTGAATATAAATTCTATATATCACATTGTCTGAATCACACATTTAATTCATAATAACAATAAAAAAAAATATATATATACCTACAAAAGCACTACTTCTCCCCGACACCATGAAATGAACACATGAGCTTTTATTTAAATTTATTAATGTTTTGGAAGAGCAGAGCATTAATGTTTATTAAAAATTTCATATTCTTTCAGTTGCTTTGCCATTTCTATGCAACACCCAGTGGGGTCTGTCATAATAAATATACTCACCAATGCTCTAATATGATAATTACTATAATACGTATGTACATCACAACATACCTTAGACATAGAAGCATGTAAACTTACACTACAGATTTTTTTTTTATTTTTATTGGTATACATGTTACATTTTTTAATAAAATTTTTCAAATTTTAATCATTACAAAAAACTTGAAGTAAGCCTTCTCCCATGAAAGGGACAAGGGTGGGGAGGAGCCCTGCTCTCACCGTAATAAATTTATCTGGCCTCAATGTTTAAAATTCATAATTGTATTTATTTCGTTATGAATATCCCAATATTTGAAAAGCAAACAAAATATATTACAACAACAACAATACTTATAATAAATAAATAAAATGTAAAAAAAAAAGAAAGAAAAAAAAAAGGAATTGAACAGGTTTAAGCGGATAATAAAAGGAATAATACTTTAGATAAAATCATAATTTCTTTTTTTACAAATATATATTTATATATGCATTTTTATGCAAATTTCTATGGTTTTTTACACATATGAGGTGCAATGTGCACGTCTACTTTTGTGTAAAATGGGGATGTCATTGTGTCTAAATCTGGTGGATATGTGTGATGGCTAACAACATAACCATTCGTGGCTTGGTAACCATTTGATAACTTAAAATATATTCAAAATTATTAATAGCATAGGGATTTTTTAAACTAAATAAATAATACAAAATAAAAACCATTAAAAATTTGCTTTTCTAAAGGACATTATTTATCTATAATTGTATTTCTCCTATACATAATATAATATATATATTTTGTTTCATAGACATTAATGAGCACCAAAGCCCAATGTGTTTGTTCTATAAGGTCATATAACCATTGTGGTAAAAGTTTCTTCATGCATGTTCCCCCTTGCCGCTATATGTACACATAATAATAAAACAAATAATAAAGATCAAATCAAAGAAAAGAAAATAGTTGATACCCATCCTCACATTTCTCTCATAACATCGTTCTAAAATAGCATATACATAACATGCCTTATAGATATAATTCATATAGAAAAGTTAGCGACTGAGGGTGCAGTATGTCATGTTGGGAATAATAATAACATAATTGTAAAGATAATAATAATTATAACACATGTAGATGGTGAACTCCATATATGACCAGTTTACAAATAAGAAATCTTATTACTATAGCCCTATAGGTGTATAATATATAATATGTATTTCATTTATTTATATATAGCCAAATATTTAATCTTTAATGATTTTATTTAGACTAAATTTAATCTTATTTATTTTTATAATTATAACCTTTATATAATTGTCTAATAAACTAAGTAGTTTACAAGATTGGCAAGTCAAATAAAAGAAGAAACACATCACAATAATTGTGTGTCATTTCTGGATGTAACATTAGGCTGTATATACTGACAATGTTTTTTTTTTGTATTTTTTTTTTTCGTCTCTACAGATAACATACAATATACAAAGTCTATTACTAATGGCAGCATGGTGTTTAAAACAAGGTAGTTAACATACTTTCAAGTGCTTTTTTTTCTCTCTTTCATTTACAACAGATATGAGGTAAGTACAATGCCCTGAGAGCTCTTCTTCACTATTGTTATAATGATTATTATTTTAAATATTAATTGGAAATTATAAAATTAAATACAAATGAAATATACAAATATTTATATTAAAGACAAATGAAATGTATTGATGACAATGTGTGGGTTAAACGCCTGCTGAAATGTGATTCTTCAATTATTTAACAACAAAGCGAGTGAAGAGTGAGGGGGGAAATGGGACAAGGGAGAACAATTGATGCTAGTTAGGCCAGGTCTGGTCCCCATTGTTTATCCATAATCTTTATTTTTACATTAAAAACAACCACTATAATAATTTTTTTTTCCATTTTTTAGAAGACTGAGTTTTTTCTCCAATATTATAAAGGTGAGAACGGAAGAAGAGTTCAAGATCAGTTTGAGCTATGTGTAGTATGACTCTTTCTACACCATTTTTTTTTTTAAAGTCAATTGTGAAATCATAGTCTCAATGTGTGTTAAAACAAAAACATTCAGGGGGAAAAATATACTTTTTTACAAAACATAAAACTCAGTCCTGCTATATGCAATGACTGATTTGTTTGCATACCTTTTATTTTTTTAGAAAAGAAAATTGTTGAAAAGCAGGAATCATTCTTTTGAAGAAATCATCTCATTTTTGTCTACTTAATTTTTTTTTTTTAAATATTTGTTTAAAGTCATTACATTTAAATTTACATTATAATTATTATAAACTTAAGCATTGTAATGATTCTGTTACCATCCGACACTGAATAGGGATAGGGGAAAGGGAATTCTTATAATAATATTAAATATTTATGTTTAATAAAGTCAAGGATTTGGCCTTAAAATGAACTAATATAAAAAAACCAGCCAAATCATTGACTACGTCGGAAAATACAGAAGCTTACAATAAACAATTAAAGTTATTATACTCTCAATATATTTTTCTTTTTTTGTATTTTTTTTTATTTTTTAGGTTTTTTTTTTAAATTTAATCATTTTATTAAAAAAAAGAAAAGAAGAAACAAAAAAATTACTTGTTCCTTTCCCTCTTAAGAATTTCAGTTGGCCCATCAGGAAGGGTAATGGGGTCGCACATACGCTTACACACTCGTTATCATCAATATATATATATACATATATATATATATATATATATATATATATATATATATACACACACACACATACATATATATACATACATATATATATATATATATACACATACATATATAAAATAATAATAATATACTACTTAATAATCTACCTACTCTTATAATTCTCACCGTAATAATTATACTATTAGGGGAAAAAGATTATTAATTGCATTAAACGCACTCGTCATTGAAGTCTTTATCACTTATATAAGTTCAGGTTATATGTATCCATTCATATTTCTTTCTTTTACTTTTAAATACTCTAAGTATGTTATTATCATAATTATTTTTTATAATAATTTAAAATTGTATGTATATGTATATACATCCACACCAGTGACCCACACTCTAGATTGTGTGGACATCATGTACAGAGTTTATAAATGTGTACACTCGTTAACTATATGAACACAGAATGGTTAGAGTGGGCGATGGGGATGGAGTAATGAGGTGGTGTTATTCAGTGAGAGGCTAGAGGTGACTGCTGTATTGACGAGCAGATAGATTCCGGATCTGCCGCACCAGCCCTCGGCCCATTCCCACTGAAGTACCGCCCGCCTCCACCATACCTCCTACTGTTTGTTGGGGGGTAGCTCTCTACTTCCATCTGGCTTTCTGCGTTTCTCACACCAGCTCCTCCACCACCGCTCACTCCTGCACAGAAAAGAAAAATAATTCATATTTTTATTAATATGTTACACTTAAAAAAAATGACACCTGGCTTGGTCTTCCAGAAAACACTAAAATATCTCAGAGGGTAGAAAAATTTGGCATTTTTCATTTTTTTACTATAGTATTAAGTAAGTATAAAGTAGAATGTGAAAATGTATTGCTTGTTAAAATATAATGAATTATTATTATAATAGAATCATACAAATTTGTAAAATAACAATTCAGTTTCACTGACCTATCTTATTTAAAGGCAACAAAACATTCCTTTTTTCAAAGAATGAACAACTCATATATTATAATTCTCAGTATAATTACTATAAATGAGAAAACAAATTGACCACACTTTAATTAATGTCCATCGTTCTTTCTATATTTCAGACATAGCAAAAGCTTTATTTATGCTTCAACCAAATGACACACTAAAAACTTAGTCCAATGACAGTAAGATTACGTGGAAGAGGAGTCAATGACTTCAACTGGAAAAGCCCACTAGTAGTGCCATCAATGAGATAACACTTCAAACTTATTCAAGTACAATACAAATGTGAAGAGCTAGACAAGAAAAGAAAACAGATGTGTAACTTGGTTAGATGTGGAATGAGAGAATAAAACAAATTAGAATACTCTACACTATATTTTTGTTTATTATTATAAATGGATCTTTGTTATTCTATATATCGTTTACACCTTGCTATACATATATATATATATATATATATATATATATATATATATATATATAAATATTTATAGAGGATTTTGAACAAAACAAACAACAATAATACTCCACATTAAATAAAACTAGTTCATTAACGTTTCTAAATGAAATATAAGATAACTTGTAAATATGCAGCAGAATGGATAAAATTAAATATGCCCACAGATTATCAGTCCTCATTTTACAAGAAATAATAAAATAAAAATTCACATAGAATGCATCAGCAGAGTCAGCCCAGTAGAAAAAATGTTTTACTAGCTGACGCTCCGAAGATGGGAATGTAAACTCCTGCATTGCTAAGCATTTTTAAAAATAAATTGTGAGGACCCACAAAACTGTGTTCTGAATAACCTGATTCAACACCCTGAACACCAGCAGAAAATAAAAATATCATATTTATGTTTTTAAATTAGCTATCAGTATTTTCTAACAGAAGTGGGAAATAAGACAGGAAAATATCAATTTTAGTATTTCTAAAGAGAAGTCAACAATAATTTTCTAAACGTGTTATGGTATGGTGTAGACAAAAAGTGACTATAGTAAATTATCAATCTTAACAAAGTACCAATTAATACAGAACTTTTTGAATTAATTTCAACCTATTATAAAGATATGAAAGTATATGAAGTAAATTAAGTAGATCGCCACTCAACAGATGTACCACTAACCATGGTCATACATCACCCTACGAGGTAAAGGAAGGAAAGACAAGGGGTGTGGCCTTATACAAGTACAAATAATAAATTAAAAATACAATTTACTTAGCTGCACTTCATTTAAAATTATTTCATTTGTAAGTCATGTATGATACATTTAATTCAATGCATTGGATAAAAAATGTCATATTATAAATTATAGACCTGTTTCATGATAAATAAAAAAGGTTCTTACAACTTTGCTGTATTCCTAATAAGTGCAAAGAAATTTGAAAATTTTTATTGTTGCCCTTCCCTAACTCCCTCCTCCCATTCTATTTTGGCCAAAAGGGGAGGTGTATAATTAGACATTACAAACTGCTCTAAACATGAAATTTCAACACTCTAAGACTAGTTGTTTTTGACACATACATACAGACATCCCACTCAAAACTAATTAAATGGGTTCAGGAAAGGTCAAAAAGTATAATTCCTTTGCAATCTGAAAATCAATTTTTTTGCGATTACAATTCTTTCTTTACTTCCTACAAGGAAGTAAAAATATTATGAAAAATGATTTTGTTCCTAGTTAAAGAATTCTGAAGGATCTAAATAAAAATAAAAAAAAATCATAAAATGGGCTTTACACTAACCAATTGGATCAACTCCAAACCAATACCCAATTACCAGGCTAAACCAATTACCAATGCTTTGAATTGCACTAAAAGAAACAGCGTTTGAAATGCTGCCAAGCACATATTCATAGAACAGTTAATCTCTTATTTTGTATACATTGTTTCAACAAGAGTGGATTGTCATTCAAACCGACAACAATATACATGGATGGTTAGTTAAGATGAAAGTACTCAAACAGTTTCAGAAAAGCCCAAGTGGTAAAAAGTCCGTCACGCAGGGGTTGCGTAAACTAAGCAGATTTCCCATGTGAAGTTTTACAATAGAGAAATTTCACGAGAGCCAAGCCATTCAAGGAAACGGCCATTCAAGTAACTCTCGTCCGTTAGGCGCCCAGATTTAATAAAAATGCAAATATCTCGGTTAATATTCAAGATAGAGAAAAAATGTATATAACAATATTTATAGTAGATTTAATTTGCAATTAGATTGCTTCTGTAAAATTTTTCGATCCGACGTATAGTAACAGAGATATTTCGAAAATCCTCCCCTCTAAACCCCCCCTCCCACTGGTCCGATTTCAGCCGTTAACGAACTTGATCTTTCTTTTTACATAAAACGACTAAATATCGAGTTTGGTAACGATTAAACAAAAATTGCGACCGCTAGAGCGGTAACAGACAAATATATATATATATATATATATATATATATATATATATATATATATATATATATACAGTTTTGAACGGACCTCACCTCATTTTCGTCATCTACTAGGTAGGAACGATGGACATTTGGAGAAAAATTTCGAAAATTCCGTCGTGAGTACAACCTTAATAGCTGATTTCCCTTAAGGGAAATCTGCTAAAAGTGGAACAGGAAGTTCTTCTGGTTAGGAACAGGGAAAAAACTAATGTGTTAATTACATCATAAAAAAATTGCTTCTTTAGTGAATAAACGAACTACAGTTTGAACTATATATATAGGCAGGCAATCATAGAATTTTATATTATAGCTAAATGCCTCGGAAAAGAAATTTTCTATAAAATTATTTAACTATGATCTCGTGATGACACTATGAAGTAAAGATTGTTTAATGAAATAATAATAAAATAAATAGAAATAGCAACTGATTAACCAATCAGCAGTTACTATGCATTCCATTGGATGACAGTCCTACCTTTTCATTAATACTCTGGATCAAAAAATACCATTGACTTTTAGAGGGCAAATTACTCAGTCTGCTAATCCTACTTTGTAAAAAGAGTGGAGTAAACATCTTCAGTTAAACTGTAACTAGAAGAGAAAATTTTTGATCTACTATCAGTGTAGATTTAGCAACTGCAATATTCAACAAAAACAAGTTAGAATTAGAGGTAATAAACTCAATGTTTTAAGTTATTTTCCATTTACCATCTATTTATAGAAAAAATGTTGTTTTATAAATATATTACTAATTTTATAACTATCATGTGCAAATGGTTTAGGTAAAACAATAAAATAAAATAAATAGCAAAACTTGTATGTTCGAAACTATTTTTAAGTTTGAAAGATTAATCAAATTTTCCATATGCTAGAATGAGACATAAATTACATCAACTCACATTATATTATCCTTTTCTTCCTAAGTAATTCTTCCTTTGTGATTTAATTTAAATAATTTATACGTTTACTTACTTTTTTCTTTTTGGTATTCCACTTATAAATAAAAAAACTCTATAATTCTCGAAGAAAACAAAAGGTCATTTAGTATAGATTGGGAAGGGGGATACAGAAAAAATATAATATGGCGTCAAAAGTTCAACTACTACCCAGCGATGTTATAAAAACCTCAGCGACAGTGAAGGAAGGTTTAACTCTAGAACTTTGAACTCTTTTATTTTCATGTACATTCCTTAAAGTAAAAATAAAATTGAAAAATAAGTGATTAATAAGAAATCCACAAATAACAAAAAAAAAAAAAAATATATTCTACAGAGATTTCAAACTAATTCTCTATGAATTAGTATGATTGAAATATGGAAGTTCATAGTGATTTATAATGTGCATGTTTTGAATTGGTGCTCCTAAGCAGAATAAAGAAGTGCATGACTGAAAAATTATTCACAACATTTGATTTTCTACCTATATTTGTTTATGTTACTAGTTTGCTACTTAAAACACTCACACTTATTAACAAATTGAAGACCAGGTTTTCTATTGTTGAACTTCCTTGAGCGGGATTGGTATCCTAGATAGGGCAGTTTGGCATGAAGGTAAATAATAGTGATTCTAAAGGTTGACAAAAAGAAGTAAAAACTTCCTTCCTTTACACTGATTAGTTTGCCTATCAGCCATCAAATATAGTCCTTTGGGTCCATGGTTCTTACAGCTTTAGTATAGAGAAATATTCTTCTTTGCAAAGGAAGGCATATTTTTATTTCTTAATCAACATTAGATGGTTAATGGTTGTCTTCATGGTAAATGTCAACATACATACACTGACAAAAACATATTGTAATTCTACTATATCTAAAAATAAGGGTCAAATGCAAAGGGGGATAAACACAGAAAACCATACCCATCAACATCAACAAACATACATAATGTAACTATTTGGAATATAAAAACAAATAGTAGTTTAGTAGAAATTTTCATAAAGAATAAAAAAGAAAAATGAAAGGGAAACATATTCAAAAACAGATGTGTGATAAAAAAGTGACACACTACACAGGGTCATGCAAAAGGTGTGCTTGGGTCTTTAGAAAGTTATAACTTTTTTTTTCTTTTGTTTTTCTTTTTATAAAAATAATTGACTTACATATAAGCTAGTTAGTGAATGGCTGTTGAACCGAGACGTTTGCCTGTCATCGCTGATGAAACCCTGGCAAGACATCTATAACCAACATTCAACTTATATTTACGTGTTTAATGGAGGAGATATTTTTTAATAGTAAATTTAAAATGAATTTGCCAAATCATGAGAGCTAATTTTCAACTTTAAAGTAGGTAATATTGAGATTATAATTTAATGTTAATGAAAAGTGGGTGGGTAAAGTTAGAATGATTAAACTGAATATAACATGTAATGAATTATCAAGTCTTCATTAAGGGCACAAAGTGTTAATTCTGTTGTTAGTTAGTTACTCAATATAATGTTTCTTTTAGATATGGCAAAATGCTATATTACATACACAAAAATATTTACAATATTGTTAAATAGATTTTGTAATAGATTAGTAAAAGTAAAAGAGTAGAAACTATTTGTCGAGAAGGAGTGAAGGATTATTAGAAGGTAGGAAAATAATAATCCTTGTTTTGAGTTTGTTCCTTGTCAATCTCAATCATCTTGATGATTATAATGATTACAAATTATTGCAAGGATAATTGATTTAAATTTTGGATTTTAATGTTTTGGAAATTTGCTCTTGCTTCCTTTTTTGTATCTCATGGTTTTTTCTTCATTTGTCAATTTACATTACCACTAATTCCTCTTCCTACTCATGTTTTTAGATGTACATTTTTAAATTGGGATGAATCATATCCTCACTTATATTTAATGCCAAAAGTACTTGTGTTTAGGTTGGTGGTCTTGGCGTTACTGATTTGACTATTTATTATACTGAAACTTTCTTTATTTGTTTAATAACTGTTCTGGGTATTGATTTTCAATGAAAATTGATCGAATTTTTCAGTAAAATAATTTTATATGGTTCTTGTGACATCTTTCAAATATAATATTTAATTCAATGGGTAAAGTAAAAATTTATAAATACGTTTGTATTTTATAATTAATAATTCTACTTATTTATTTCTTTTGTGCCCACAGTAATTGAAAGATCTGTTGTTTCTAATAATTTTCAAATCTAAAAACTTGTTAATGTTTTATTTTGTTTCTTTCCTATTATAAATTTTCATCTAATAGTTCTTCTGCATGCCCCTCTCGGACTAGACCTAATATGGTTCAAGTTATGAAATATAGAAATAAGTCATAATACCAAATTAATATATATATATATATATATATATATATATATATATATATATATATATAGTCTTTAGAATGACAATATGTATCTATATACCTAATACGGTTTAACCCTTTCATTGTGCAAAGCCACTTGCGTGTGGCTTTGCGCAATGAAAGAGTTAAGCTATGGTATATAGAGAAAGGTCATAATACCAAAGAATAAATATAATACAGCTTCCAAGCCTAATTAAAGAAGAAATAATGCCAAAACATAGTTCCTGTTTTATGTTATCTTTCTTTTATCCCATAAACCATCTGTAAAATCCCAAACTCAAAATTCATATAAATTTTGTACTAATGAAACATTTTTCTTTTGTCAATGTTAATATACCCCCCCCCCTCAAACAAATATAACTAAGTATAAAAATTGGAATTTTGAAGAGGGGTCTGCATCAATAATCCTTCTGACATGTGTGCTCTCCATAAACAGCTTCAAAAATTCATTTGGCAGCACTTTTCTTCATCTTAAAGTAATGAAGAAGAACTCCCATCAAAAACAATTTATCCAGTAAGAAGTTAGATACATTTGATAAAGTAAAACGATTAGTTATTAATGCTTCTACAGAGTGACTTACACTAAAAACAAAGCCCACTGACAGAAGAATTACCCAGAAGAACAATCAAGCCATGAATTAGAAAACCCCACTAGTAGAGCACCATCTGAGAGAACACGAACTAATTCAAGTACCCTATATAAATATTATATATATATGTATGTATATGTATATGTATATATATATATATATATATATATATATATATATATATATATATATATTACCTAGATATTTGTATTCATAAAATTTTGAGTTTCTTATTAACATTTCTGGGTCAACACACATGTAAATCCAGATATAGGTAACAATTTTTTTTTTTATATTATAATAATTTATCTAACCATTTCTAATAATTCCATCCCTTATATTCCATTGACACATAAAGAATTATCTTGATTCATGGTCTAAAACTAATTGAATTTGTATGTCAGAATGTTTCTAACATTGCCTATAGCATTTATACAGAAGTTCTACAGCTATGATTCACTCAAGCAGAACTGAAGGAACTAAGAAGAACAAGGATATACCATAGCTAAAAAAAATTGTGGTATATCTTATAATTTTTAAAAATAAACAATTAACGCTGGTAATCTGGAAAGAAAAAAAATAAGAATAACCATTGGCATGATATAAGTTAGAGATATAATATTTCATTATATGAAAGAAAAAATAAGAACAGTCAATATTCAATAATATAGTCAATAAATTCTCAATATTCAAGATCTCCATGACCTAAAGTTACTGTTAGTATGAAAAGTTATTGGATTAATTTATTAGACTTTACTCATGTTGCTGTCTTTCCAAATTTTTTTTAATTAAATAGAGTTTAAGAAATGTAGATCAATTTTTTTTTTTTTTGTGATTAAAACCTGTCATCTGTAATTTTCCTAATTAAAAATATAAAAACCACAACAAAATCACTTGGTCCAATTTTTGAAGTAACTGCAGAGTGACACTTTACTTACCCAATGCTACAAGTCCTTGAAGGACTAGGACTTCTGCCATCACCATTGTAGACCATTTCTTAGAGTTCAAAGCCAGGCTTCCCCAATTATAGATATCTAACCTCTGCAAGTACTTCTCCTTGCAATTAAACCACTGTTTGACCCACATTTTTTTCTACAAGCTCCTGAGTTTGATTCTTTCAGTATGGTCCAACCAATCTGCCTTTTCTTAATAGTGCAGATATCAAGCTCACCCAGATCAGAATTTTGTGATTCTCTATGTTGTGCTCTCTCTCTCTCTCTCTACTCCAGACTTCTTTCTAAGACCAGCAAACCTCTCCTGTTTTCAGGTGAATAAAAACTCCATACTTAATCACTTCATAAATTTATTTTGCTTTCACTTTTGACAGTTAAAAACTACCATCCTCAGAGCTAGAATGATGTAAGCAACTTGGAACAACTTCTTCTATAACTATTATTCTCCAGTTTTCAGGTGAATAAAAACTCCATAGTTAATCACTTCATAAATTTATTTTGCTTTCACTTTTGACAGTTAAAAACTACCATTCTTAGAGCTAGAGTGATGTAAGCAACTTGGAACAACTTCTTCTTATAGTATGAACCTTTTTGCAGACACAGCGGCATCTGATTCGTTTACCAACTCTGGCTTTTATATCTAGTCCACCCTATTACTATCTCTTAAATATCCTTCTTAGATATTTAAATTAGCTACAACAAGGAAACGTGAACTCCCCAACTAACAAGACCACCAACTCCCGGGTTAGTCCAGAGATTCTGGGATATTTGGTCTTCTCCATGTTCTATGACTATTCAGTATGTTAACTCTTCCAGTATTGCTATTGGTACATACTCCAGCAGTCACCACAAGCCAAGTGCTGTGTCAGTTAGCGGTATATGGTACCACTAGAATTCGTCCGAATTTTCACTTTTATGATGAGATTAAACAGTATGGTTGTAGGAGTCTCCTTGTTTTAATCCACCGGTCACTTCAAAGCCACCAGGAACGCAAACTCTGGGTTTAACTTTACAAAAGGTACCAACCCTTCATCTAATCAATTTCATAAAAGCTTGTAAGTATTATCAATTACTGTTTAGCTTGTCTATACAGTTATATACCTGTTGAACATCAATGAAGAGGTGATCTGTGGTTAATCTTAATAGGTGAAATCCACTTCGATTATCTCCCAGAATTCTCTAACCCATGACAAAAGAGCAACTGATAGGATTTTCTTGGTCTTGGGAAAAAGCACTAAGCCTCACTATTTTATATTTAAATATATTGCTCTTTTTATATATAAGGACAATATTAGCTTTTCCTCAATCTTCTGTCATTTTTTTTTAAAATCTATATATTGCGAATAAAAATAACTATATTGTAATAATAGGCATCTCCTATTTTCTTTAATAACTTAAGTGGATCTCTTCAATTTTTTTTCTGGAGGAGTCTTAATGTTCTTTAGGACAAGATTCCCCCAATACTGTTCCTAACAGGTGACTCAGCTTCCTCAATGTGTTCATCAGAATACATCTGTTGGGGCATAAACTGACCTGTCCCCACTATTTAGTATTCTTCAATGTAAAGTAATGGACCCACCTACCCTACAAATGATCATGATTAGAGGTATCCCAGGAAATATAACCTTAATTCAGTTCACTGAGTGTTTTATTTGGACTACTGAGTCATGGCATGTTCTTTCGGTCAATTAACTCCTCATTCATAATCAAACGGAGGGTTATTTTGCATCACCTTATAGTATATTCAGGCTTTGATAATTTCAAAAGATATTTCATTAATTTTCAAGATATTTCAGCACAAGACAAATGAAAAATGTCGAAATCAATTTTAATACTATATATAAGGTCTTGATTACCACAAAAATAACAGAAGCATAAATTAGTTAATAACTTCTACAAACCAGGTTGGGAAGAAGGGCCAGGATCAATAGGAGTCTGCTGGATAGCAGGACTTGAACCACTAGAACCGGATGTATTTGTACCCTCGTCAGCAGTTCGCTTAAAGAAATTATGCTGAAGAGCATAATAAGGTGTGACCCTTGTCTTTGGGTCATAGTCAAGCATCCGATATATCAGATCCTAAAAAATAAGAATATTTTTATATGACACTGAATAAAAGAAACAGACTTGAAACATGACATCAAAAGATATTTCCATTGAAATCAAAATATATCATTAGTTTACATACTAAATCATTATAAAGATTTTAACTTTGAAAAAAGGTTGAAGTCACTGGGGCCAAGCCTGGACTGCAGGACGGATGAGAATTTCTTCAAATCCTCAGTGCTACACAGTGCTCTTAGTAATAAATGCTGGATGGACAGGGGCATCATTGAGAAGAAGCCAAACACCTCAGCTCAACTTTCTCTGCATTTTTTCTTCGATTGTAATTCCCAAATGGTGTAGCAGGGCTGTACAATGATCATCATTCTCTAAGAAAGAGGTCTTCCATTCTTTAAAAAGAAAGAGCAATATTCCTCTACAATCCCAAAAAATGGCGGCCATTATTTTTTTGTTGATTGCACAATTTTTGCCTTTAGCAGAGGTTCTTCTCATAGTCTCATTCCATGGAATCATGTAAAACCTCAATGCAGCAGTAAACATGTTCCCTTTTTTGAGCAGCTGAAGGAATTTTTGGAACCCATCTTGCACAAATACAATTTTTCTTTGATAATCCTTAGAACACTTGTTTTTCAAAGCCCCAACTTTACTGGTATTTCTTTGTTCTTTGGTCTTCAGACAGCAATTCAGTTCCACAAGTCGAATTGTTTTAGAAATGACAGATTTCAAAGGGGTGATGGATGTGGGTCATCTTCCAGATTTTTTCTCACTGGCTCAATAAAGTTTGCCCATTCTTATACAGTGAAATATGATGGAGAGGATCGTCAATACAAACCATCCAAGCAATCTTGATTTTGTGCAGGAGTAAGACAGTCTGTACCAAATAATTTAATAATTAAATAACACAGTTATTGGTCTTCAACATTTTAAGAATGCAAAGATTCCTTCAAGGCTAGACACGGACAGACAGGACTGACCAAGTGTGGGGGATGGTTATAAAGAAGAGTAGGCATAAACGGCCAAGGTGTGCATACCTCGATATGTTTGAAGTAAGGGAGGCTGGAAATTTATAGACGTTACTACGTATACTAGATAAGACTTCTTCAACTACCAGATCATTTCAATCAACTACTATGAGGGGATCTATGTAAAGACATTGATACTAATAACAGAAAGTTTCAAAAGTATATGCATTTTTTATCATTTTATTTTCTTTAATATATTTTTGATTAAGAGGCCCATACTCTTTGGAATATAAATCATCATTTTCTATACTTGAACCCAACTTTCATGTCAAATTTTGGTGCCATTCTGTACCACAATAAAATCTTTTGGTGTGAAAAACATGTTACACCCATTTCCAAATAGTCAAAACATATATCACAGAGTAAGTGAGTCATGGGCCGGAACTGTAATAACCTGAAGGTACATGATCTGGATTATGGGCTGGATGAGGAATAAGCCAAGATTTTACTATCATAATCTTGGATGACTGGAGTCTCGCATTAAATTATTGGAAAAGAATTTGGTTCCTATTCACTAGTGCTGGGTACTAGAGCTGTGCATACTTTCTCAAATTGGGCAGACTCAATTGAATTAAATGGTCAATCTTGAGGAACTAACTCATAGGGAACTAACTATACCCTCAAATTTCCATTCTACATTGATCTTAACTTGTTTTCTAAATCACTTTCTTCTTGGGTTGGGAAGAGCCGATTGTCCAAGATTAACCCACTGTTTTTGCTTTTTCAGAAGGTTTATACAAATTTTGTTCTTTTATTATGATTTCTGAGGGACCAAATGGTGTGGAAAACTTCTGCAGCTTCTGGAACTGAAACAAATGTAAAATTGTTCTTTGGGACACTCCTAGTTCTTAAGAAAGTTTCCGAATGCTTGTGCATGGATTTTTTGCTACACCATGTCTGAGGAGTCTCTGAATCGAGAGATCTAGGATGTCCAGTGTCATCTCTGCTTTCAAGAACAAAATTTCCTTTGAACTGTTTAATCCAAGTGTGTGTAAATAAGACTGCATCTGTCCACTCTACTTCAATGATTTGATGTGGTCATCGATTACTTTGTATTCTTATTTTAAAATAGTCCCTCAGAATAATGTGAATTTCCTGGGTTAACACATTGCTTTAAAATGGAGAAAAATAAATAATGACTGTTGTCAAGACAGTTTAATTTAAGACTGACTAACATAGAATCTTTAGTCCTTTAGGATTAATATGACAAATAATACTGTAGGTCTTTGATTATCAAAAAATGCACTGGCTTTTGAATCACCTTTGATAATATTTGATTCACAGCATTTTTTTCTTTTTGAATCACTCACTTTGGGGTACGTTGAATCAATTGTTTTCCTGAGGATGTGTAGATGCTTCCTTCGCTGCCTGCAATATTCCTTTATTCTCTCAGATGTTACCTTTCATTTTTCTTCCACGAATATAATAGGTACTTATCAATTATAATCTTTTTTTGTTAAATACAATTAAATGTTAATTTTATGACATTAATGTGTTAATTGACGCTGCTACCTAACTTTCATACTAATTTCTGTAGCCAATGACCTTAAGCACAAATAAATCACACAAAAAAATTAATCAATACTTTTGAATAAGATGAACTTACCTTAAACTTCAAGTAGTCAGAGACTGAATGTCCAGGTTCACCCAGCCTTCTACCTCCAGGGCCCCCCGTCTCAACACCCAGAATATCATGAAGTCGTCTTGTTCCAGGTGGTCGATACTTTTTACCATCCTTAGTCTTTCGAAGCACATAACCATCACCAGTCGGACTTTTTTCAAAGTATTTTCTGGTTTTGTGTGCTTGGTCGAGAATATGTTTAGGAGGCATACCAAGAACTTCAACTATTTTGTTCATCTGGTCAACCTAAAAATTAAGAAATACAGTAACATATTTCGTTAAATTAAAAATGAAATACTCATGAAACTTGTTTTAAAGGATGAGAAGAGGGAGGGTGGGGGGTGAGACCTTGAAATCATTGACAGCTGATTTATTATGGAGCATCAAACTTTGAATACATTTTCTTTTTATTAATTAAGGAACATAGAACTACATGGACTCCATAACATTAGGTAGGGTCCTCAATAGAGTAATACTGAAGAATTTGATACGTTGTTCTTTTCAGAAAATATAAGAAAGATGATAGCATAGCAAACGCAACTTAAAATAAGATAGAAATTTTAAATTTCTTTTCAGGGAGGAAACTAATAGATAGTCCTGATTAGTAGCATAAAGTGCACATTAACTTTTATTTTAAAGAATCAATAAAATAATAAAAATTAAAAAAAAAAAAATTTTTTTTGAACAATTACAAATATAGAAATACATCATGTTATTCATGAATAAATTCCAAAGATTTGTTTTTAAAAGGGTGGGATAATCAGTGCTTACCTCATTTGAACCAGAGAAGAGTGGCTCGCCTGTATGCATTTCTACAAGAATACATCCTAAGCTCCACATATCAATAGCGAGATCATAAGGTATTCCTAGTAAAACTTCTGGACTCCTGTAGAACCTTGATTGGATATACTGATATATCTGAAATAATGGAATAATTATTTTTTATACAGAACAGTATAGTATAGGAGAACAAATTTAACTTAGGCAAAATAAATTTGAAGAATCAGGACATATTAAAACCTCCGTTTTCCATACACATAAGTGTCTTTTCAACTGCAATTTTCTAAATCCTAAAGAGATATTCGGTACCAAGTGAAACTCCTTCTACACAGGTGCTGTGTAATTTTACTAGATTTCCCATCTGCACAATGCCAGAGAAGTCACCACACAGTCTATTCTCTATCCCCCCCCCCCCCCGATATAAGAAGCCAAACTAAACAGGATTTGAAATTTAAGCTGGATATGAGATGTTTATTGATATAATTGCTTAAAGTGAAAACTGCATGAGCTGAAGTAGAGGTTAACTGAAGACTGAAAACTAAAGAATACAATTAATATTAATTGCTAAAATTCAGGTTAGAGAAAAATGCATTAAAAAACAATTGTTCCAATACTACATTTTTAAAAAGATTGGCATAACATCTTTTAATGCAACTCAAAATAACAGATATTTCATTTTTATTTTACTCCCTCTGGAAAACTCCTTTCCAATGTATAGTTGGATTCATGTGACGTGAGACAGTCTGCGCATGGGGGTGGGGATGGGTGGTAGTCTTGGTGGGGATGAGAGGACCCTGTACTACCCAAGCTGAACATATTTGCCTGCATGCCGTACTCTTGCTCCAGCCCTTTAAGTATCGATACTGAGTACCTGCAGTCTAACCTTTCTCTAGTATATGTTCTACTCTTCCTAATTTATATAAAAATATAGTGCAAAAAATGAGAAGCAGCATTGATTAAGCATTATTAAAAATCAAACATGAATAAAAAAATAAAATAATTTCAAAAATAATAATTAATTTAATGCAAAAAAAACGTAATTTATTATTGATTAGTGATAATAGAAAGTTAGTGGAATTGCATATACTTGCATAGTTTACATAAATAATAATTTCGACATTATTAAGAAATATAAATTTAAATGGCGACTTATTGACAGGTACACTAGGGATGGTGAAAAAATATCGAAATATCGGTATTTCGATATTAAAATTCAAGTATCGAAAACCGATATTCTTTTTTTTAAAACAAAAATTAAACTAAAATAATTGTTGCAACGTATTAACTTGAGGTTAGAGCAAGACCTTGCAGGGATTTATATCGACATTTCTTCCTACATAACCAAGATAGGGTTAGATTGTATCTTTAAGCTACACTACATACACACTGAGGGCTAGTGTTTTCAGGACGCCCGATACATATCCGTAGCTCACGAGGGTGGTTAACAGATTGATAACGGGAGCATGCGCAATAGCCTTCTTTGCTACTGCGCATCCTAGCCACTGTCTCACGTCTTGTGAATCCAACTATACATTTCAATTTCTGTTTACATAGGCACCTTACCATAGGAGAAATAGAGAATAGATGATAAAATGAGACGACCAGTGTGTCCCCCTTCAGCACATGTGAAATCTGCTTGGTTTATGCGGCACTGTGCGATGGACATTTTTGTGAAGTAACATATGGAATTAATTCTAAATGAAAATTGTCTATTCTTTTTAATGAAAACTCCATAAAATTTTATGTATATTTGCCATTGGGTTATAAGCAAATTTATAATTAAAACCATGGTAAACTAGAAAACAAATTATAAAAGCAAAATCTCCAAAATCGTTCCAAATTGTCCCATAGATTAAATTAACTTTTTTGTGTCAAATAAGATATAAAATGGATTTTTGAAGTTTGATACACATTAATGCTTGATTCCCTCATATTTTATTAGGAAGAGATTATTGGAGCAGCAGTTGGAAAAATGAAATTAAACAAATATAACAGAGAAGCAAAATATCACTCCTTCTAGTATCGACCATTGGGTTCTATCAGACAGTGTACTTATTATGTTACTATATTCATTGAAATTTAAGAGATGTAGATGCCCTTGACAGATTTCTTTACTAAACTGAAAGATTTCCTTTACTATGTCTAACATAATGCAGTGCATTAGCATGTACCCAATAAGCTGGTCTAACATGACCCCATTTCTGTCTGGTTGGAATATGGCATCTACTTACGATATTGATGTGATACTTGGGTAAGTTTGAGTTAGAACAATAGTAAAAATTAAAAAAATGTACAATATACAAAGATATATGAAAGCTGAATAATATTACTGGATGGAGTGTGAGGGAAAGAACAAAAATATTTATTAAGAAACATACCCGTTGTCCCAGCTGGCATGAAGACCCAAAATCAACAATTTTGATTGCTGACCTTTTTGGATTACACAAGAGTATATTTTCTGGTTTGAGATCACAATGAATAATATTTAATTCAGGTGTTGACAGGAAGAGAAGTGCAGTGCACAGCTGTTGAGCAAACTTTCGTGTCAGGTTAAGTGAAACACCTCGAAAGTTCGTATTTCTTAACAAGTCAAAAAGGTTGTAAGAAAGAAGCTCAAATACAAGGCACAGATGATTTCTCCACATGAAATTTCTCTTTAATCTCACTAAAAAAAAATAAACAGCTAATTAAATAATTTACAGAAAATTAATAAATTAAATTAGATTCAAGAATTATAATGCGAGACAAACTAGAACTGATAAATTCTAAAATTAAATCTTCTAACTATTTACATATAAATTTTTATTTCTTTTCTTATTTGCTTTTATTTATATACTGTGATACCAGATTAAAAAAAAAATTAATGGTGGAAATATAAAGATTATGCATTAAATTATCCTATCATTTTCATCACATAACACAAACAGGCCGAAAAACATATACATAAAATGTATTCACTCTTTATACCCATCAAGGACAAAGTAGTAACAGAGCAAATGTTGACTAATTCATGTTTCGTATAACCAGGGGGGTGCCATTCGGTGGATACGCAACTTTTCTGTAACTTGGCACATGACGTAGCTTGGAAGACAGATCAGCTTTGTTTACCTTGTAAGCATTGTCTTTCAGTAAATCATTCTATTTTATATTGTTATAAGAGAATTTTTTGGAAAATGCCGAATGAATTCGCTGTATCATAATGTTCCAACAACTCTTAGAAATCAGGCAAGTCTGTATCTTATTATCGGTTCCCGAAAAAAAAACAAAAATTAAGAAGCAGTGGTATAATTACTTGCAAACGAGAAGATTCACAATTCAATCCTAATAAATCTCAGGTATGTTCAAACATTTTAGGGACAGTGATTATGAAAGTAGTTTACAAGCAGAATTGTTAGGCAGAATGTTCCTATTAGACTGAAGTTAAAACATCTAGACAATCATTCATACATTCATGTCATGAACATTTCATCTTATTTAAGTTTTTCTGTGTATTGTTTTAATTACGTAGAAAAAATTACATTTTTAAATGTAAACGAACATATTTTAAGGAACCTTTATGCGTTTATCTTTAATAGAATCTAATTTATACGTGGTTTATTTAAAGGAAAATAATTCAACTAAAGTAATTTCATATCATTTATAGACATATAATTTTAATAGCTTAGTTTTCACTACATTTATGAGAAAACGACTTATATTGACCACATTTAAGCTGCTCCGCTTTGAGTTTATGAGCCGAGTAACGTAGCAGGTTTGCTTCATTCTGACTGGCTATTCGTCAAATGGCTCTACCTTATTATACCTACCTTGAGTATAACGAGGATCGCTATGTAGGGTTGAAATAAAAATGAATTGAAATATGCAGGTTGATGAAAATGAAGGAGTTATCGAATGCATACATTGGTACAACATCTATATTTCTAAGGGAAACCATTTTATGCTTTATATGGCGGGTAACACACTTTTGTGGCTTCATAAAGGCAGAATTGATATGACATACAAGAACTAAAGTAGAACCCCCCCCCCCCCCCCCCGAACATTATAAGCCCTTGCATCACTGATAAAAAATTATTATTTTTTACTTTTTATCACTGTTATCAGATCCATTGGCTTAAGAATTTAAAAAACATAGAAAAAGTGCAAAAAGACAAAAATAAAATAAAACAAACCTATGTAATATTTGTTATCTGCATCAGCTTTGTTCATCATATCAAGAAGCATAACTTCTATCTGTGCCTGATTTAGGAAAGGCTTTTTATTTTTTATTATTTTAATTGCAACATGACAAAGCTCTTCATGGTCAAATGCTTTCACCACCTAAACAAAACATGAAAATTATTAAATTACACTTTTTAATACAATTATTTTAATTACTATACAATTGTTACTGTTCTTAATTATAATTAATAAAAATAAAATGCTACTTAAACTATTGTAGAAAAAGAGTGAAACAAGGAAAATCTACACAGTAAGTAACAGCTATAATTTTTCACTTGGATCTGAAGAAGTCAGTTAATTGTAAAACCTAGAAAATATTGTGAAATTAAATTATTTCAGCAGTTGTTACAATCATTTCACTTGTTGGATGGAATCTCACCAAAGAAGATTTAGCAGCGTGTAAATATTTCGAAGGCACAATTTACATTTCAAATTTCACCTTTTTATGATCAAAATGTTGGAATAACAATCCACTTGTGTATGTGTCCAGAATCAGCCATAAGAAGTGATTAAGAATCATCAATCCCTTCATCTGTTCATCTAACCTTTAGTCCTCAGACTTGTCTTTTTTCAGAGGTTTCCTTTATAGAAAAACTTTTTGCGAGGTTTCAGGATCGTCCATCCAGGCCAAATATCCATCCCACCAGTCTGCCATATATATATATATATATATATATATATTAAATCTTCTGAGAGAATCTCATTAATTCTTGGCCTTCCCCCACATCAATGGGACCAACTATTCTTCTCAGAATTCAGTTTCCATTCTGCTGTGCTGAGGGAATTATAATTGTAATAATCAATATTCGAGAAGTTGCTCAGTAGTCTGATCTGTGAATCAAGAATCTGTGAATGAGGGACATATACAGCTTCATTTATCAAATCTTGATATGTGACTACTGTATGCCAGCGTCTTTATTAAGCATGGCTTAAAAAAAGTCTATAAATGCTAGTTAAACTAATTTCATAGAATCTTAAAATTAATAGAAATGCAACTTTGACTAAAAAACTTTCTAGTATTATTGATTGTTTATATATGATAATATTGAAAATTCAACCTAAATTAAACTGCACTTCACTGAAAGATAGTGCTGAATTACTGGCAGAAAATTAATAAACCTTCACAGTTAATTCAACCTTAGGTGTCCCATCTTTTACTTAAGAAGTAATATGGCAAAACAAAGAATTTTTATGTTAGACCTCTAGCAAATATATAGATACACACCTAATGACACATAAGGTTCCAAAAATTAGTTTGCAACTAAAAAAATAAATTGCCTGAAAGCAAAGTACACATAATAAACTATTAAAATACCTGTTTCAAAAAGCCTTAATCTGCTTCACGAAAATCACGTTTTAATATACACCCAATTTACAGATGAGTGAAATACCACAAAGGTTATTGTTCTTATCAAACTAAGGGAGAACCCAATTCACCCCAATAGCTACTGGTACACCTCATTACTTAACAGCCTCAGCAAAGAAGTTGATAAGGCCATAAAATTCAATATAATTAAACCATATGGCAGATAATAGTTTACTCTCCAACAACCAACATGGTTTCTGAAATCAGCACCACTAAACAAACCCAGTTGGCCAGGATAACTGATTTGATCCTCCACAATTTCAATTTACATGCTGGCATGGCTCTAGTGGACATTGAGAAAGCCTTTGATTGAGCCTGGATAAATGACGTCATATATTCATTATATTTTCAATATAAATTTCCCAATTATTTAACTTTCCTGGTCCATACCTATCTCATGAACAGGTCTTTAATGTTTTCATTGCAAACTCAAAATCTAACCTCTTTGAAATTTTAGCAGGGACCCCTCAAGGATTAGTACTTGGTCCCTCTCTTCAATAATTTTTAAATGATGTAAACAATCTCAAAATAAGATGCAATATACCCCTTTACTTATGATACAGCACTTATAATATCTAGTATCTAGGGTGACACTATTGCCACGACCTCATCAAAGCATAGACTAAATGTATTAATTATTGAAGTAATTTGGAGTACAATTGGACTCTAAGCTAACCTACATGAACTTGAAATTCATGGTTAAGTACAATTAATACAAAAATTATTTACTACCAGCACATTAGGCCAGCCTTATTGTATGCATATTCAGTTTGATCTGATTTGTGAAACAAACAAGAAAAAATTAAAAATGCAAAAAATAAATGTTTAAGGTTTATTGGTTCTTTTCCTCAATGGATACCCATCATGCACGTGAATGAAGTCCTTGATAATTCCATAATCAGTGTGTATGTAACTCAAATAACTAAACACTTTTTCTATGCTTGTCGGATTAGTAAATATCAGCTTATTGTTAATATAGTTAATTATACTTTTACCACCTTAGATCATAATCTATACAAGTATAAGAGGCTTAAAAAAATAACATTTTAAGTGTTTTTGTATTTTTCCTAATTATATATTTTGTCAATAAGCATAAGAATAGCTATGGGTAATTTAAAATAGTTATAAAAACTGTGGCTTAGAAATTTGTTTCACTCAATTGTAAATAATTACTTTAGATAATAAGTTCTTCTAATCGGATTACTCTGTTTGATTTCATCGATATTAAGAAGACTATTTTTTTGTATTGTTTTTATTAGTTTCTTCAAGAAATGAAGGGATTCTTGAGAAGCCTCTCTAATCAAACAATAATGTCCAAATTGCTAAACCATGCCATGGATATAACTTAAATGCTTGATTTCAATTTAGGAAATCTTCTAAAATTTGATTAGTGTGCTGCCATCCAAGATTTAATAACAAATTTTCAAGTCATATAACTGAGAATTGGCATTAGTTAGCTCAACAAGATTTACTAACTGAGAGAAAGTATATAATGAGACCAGGGAGATGAGGTTGTAAGATTTCAGAAAGTAATGTTCAATAACAGTGGAGACAGAAAGCGGGTCAGTGAAATATAACTTTAGCCATCCTGTCTCCACAAGATATAAATTTAAAATTGGATGTTTTAAAGCAGAGAATATATGGTTCGGGTTAATTTTGGGGAAATTTAGTACAAGTCAAATTTTATGAATACACGTTTCACCTGGTATAATGATTTGGAGGCTGATAGTAGAAGGCTAGGACATAGAGACAACTTCCTCAAAAAAACATTTCATTATCATCCTTGTTTATTACAAGAGAGATGGAGTGCATTCTTACAAGGTTAGGCCCAGGCACGTCATAGAACGAGGAAAAGCATGACAATGGATGGGTCTGGCTTCCATATATAACCTTATGCCAGCAAATTCAGTAAATGAAAATGTGATTAAAAAGTCACAAACAAAAAGGAGGTAATATCACTAGAAAGTGTGACTGGTGGACATTGCAGGCTGCCCTGCACTATGTTTGTATATCTCAGTTTGTTTTTATTAAAATTTATAGAAAAATGAACAATCAAAAAAACAAGAACTAAAATATTATGATTAAAAAATAAATCTAATCTGAGCATAAGTATCTAATCTATAGTGCAAGGAAACAAATAAATACACACTTGTCCAAAAGAGCCTTTCCCAATGAGAGAATCAATTTCATATCTGTCAAGGAATTTTTCTCCGTTCTTAATAATGTAATCATGATTCTCATCATCATATCCATCATTATAAAGCTTCCTTTCCTTTTTGTGAGAACTATCTTCCCCTTGAGTCCCTTGCGCTCTTCTTTTCTTCTTGGCATAATATACCTATGACAAAAAAACTACTGTTATTAACTATCAATAAAAGATCTAAAACAGTTTATTGATAGTTTATTTACTCTGGAAAGACAAAAATATTTGTAAATAAAATACAGTAGGATCTTAATATTTCAGCTTAATAGTGTAAAGAGTGTTTCAGGTATAGCAGAAAAAGACAGCATCAAGAAATGTATACTATGTGATGAAGAAGAATAGCCATTGCTAAACAAGCCTTCCAAAGCCGAAGGAGTATTTTAACAAATAAGGATATTCGCATAGATACCAAAAAATATTTTGCTTTCGTTTGAAATATTTGCTTTATGGAGAGAAAGTTAGACTCTTTATAAAAGGGAATATAATAGATTGGAAGCAGTGAAAGAGTAGATTTGGCATAGAATCACCAATACAAATAAGTCTAAAAAAGTCCGTCACACAAGGGCTGCGTAAAATAAGCAGATTTCCCGCGTAAAGTTTAACAATAGATAAATCTACATACCTGTACCACAATACCACTGTAAATATTAAGTGAATACAAACGATAATAAGAAACCTCCTGATGGAAAGCATCTGAAATGTAAACAAACAGCTCTGCCAACTTCTTACCGGAAAGAAAAACAATTACTGTAATATATCTGAATATAACATATTAATTTGATTAGAAACTACTAGTACTGTAGTTTATAATGAATCAGAATAATTTTTATCTCAATGAATCAAATTTAAGTAGTCCACTGAAAACTGGAAAATACAAATATATCGGTTAATATTGAAGATAGAGAATAAATGTATATAACAATTTATAGTACATTTAATTTGCAATAACATTGTCCAATTTCCGATTGATCTTTGTTTTTACATACAACGACTAAATATCGAGTTTGGTAACGATTAAACAATAATTGCGGCCACTAGAGCGGTAACAGACAAATATATATATATATATATATATATATATATATATATATATATAAAATTGTAACCTCTGTCTGTAAATTGATTTTTTTCGCGAAATTTCACGATAACTTTTCGTTTCACATGTCATAGACACCATAAATGCATTTTGTTTCTTTGGTGTCTGTTTGTTTGTTTGTTACCTTTTCACGCATAAACGGCTGAACCGAATTTTATGAAACTTGGTATGTATATTACTACTAGCCCAACTTAGACTTTAGGCTATATTAATATTCTCTAAGACAAACAGGAGTGGGGGTTATAAGGGAGGCCTGAAATTAAAAATAGCGATATTTCGTTTCCTATTCCTTTTTCAGCAAATATGGACATAACAAAAGTTGTTTATGTTGTAATTTAGAGTAACTTTTGTTATATGCACTTTTGCCGTATACGGAAGCATAAATCAGTTATACGCTATAAACTATAGCGGGAGTCCACAATTTTATTTGGCACAAAAGACTCAACCGAACTAAACCAAACTCGCTATGTGAATTAGTACTAACGATTTCCTTATAATAAGCCATACTAACATTTCTAGGGACGGGCAGGAGTGGGAGTTATAAGGGAGGCCTGAAATTAAAAATAGCGATATTTCGTTTCCTATTGCTTTTTCAGCAAATATGCACATAACAAAAGTTGTGTATTCTGGTGTTTAGAGTAACTTTTGTTATATGCACTTTTGCCGTATTCGGAAGCATAAATCAGTTATACGCTATAAACTATAGCGGGAGTCCACAATTTTATTTGGCACTAAAGACTCAGCCGAATTAAACCAAACTCGGAATGTGAATTAGTACTAACGCCTTCATTATAATAAGCTATACTAACATTTCTAGGGACGGGCAGGAGTGGGGGTTACCGAATTTTATGGAACTTGGTATGTATATTACTACTGACCCAACTTAGACTTTAGGCTATATTAATTTTCTCTCAGACAAACAGGAGTGGGGGTTATAAGGGAGGCCTGAAATTAAAAATAGCGGTATTTCGTTTCCTATTGGGTTTTCGGCAAATATTTCAGTAACTTTTGTTATATTCACTTTTGTCGTATAGAAAAGTATAAACGAGATATACACTAAAATCTAAAGCAGGAGCCAACAATTTTGTTGTTCACTAACGATTGAACCGAACTTAGCAAAATTCGGTGTGTGAATAAGCATTAATTCTTCCATGATTATAAGCTATATTAAAAATTTTAGGTTCAAAGGGGAGTGCGGATTATAAGAGAGGCTGAAATGAAAAACTTGCTTTTTTTATTTTCTATTTGTTTTTCGACAAACGTGCACATAACAAAAGTTGTTTACTTTGTTTTTTAGAGTAACTTTTGTGTGCATTCACTTTTGTCGTAAAATGAAGTAAACACGGGATATACGCTAAACGGGAGTCAATAATTATATTAGTACTTACATATTTAGGTGGTTTTAATAAATGAATATTATGACAAATGATGTTATGTTTTCGTCTTATATGATAGTTCAAAGTATGATTCGGATTAGTGAGGTTATAAATCTTCGTCACCCCCTCATCATTTATTTATTTTTCTTAGAAAATAACTTTGTTATTTATTTCCAATAGAAATATAAACTATAAGAGCATTTCCATTATTTAATTTGTATAATGTACCTTGATGTTATTGAAACAAATATGTAATATAATAACAATTAAACGTTAATGGTAATGTCATTATGACAAAAAACAATATGCGTTTAAACTCGATATGATATTTTCAGGGTACCACTATTATTTAATTCCATCCGGTAGATAAATTATAAAATAATGTTTCGCATCAATAATATAAGTAGAAGAATGTTGAGAAGTATCATGCGGGTGCGGAAGATGACGGGAGCCTTACCAGTTAATTGAGTTTACTTATTTCCCGTCTGGCATTACAGGAAGCGATTTCCAGTGAGATTCACTATTACAAATATAATCTTACGTGCAAAACTTTGTCTATACTATGTGAGCTCGGATTGGCTTTTGAAAGGAAATCTGTTCATTATAGATGATATTTAATTGTAATAAATGCTACCCATGATTATGGTTTGAACTATTGAAAAACGGTGAGTCAAAAAGTGTAGAGGGATAGATTAGGAACACATTTTCATTTATCCTTCAAAAATAAAATTTCTATTCTATTAATCCCCAAAAGTTACCCTTCAGGGTTGGCTATTTCGGAAAATCATTACGTCGAGGAGGGAAGTGTAATTGTACACATTAAAGTCTTGCTATCAAAATACCATCACCATTCAGCCACAAATCAATTCCCGGGCGAAGCCGGGTATCTGAGCTAGTATATATATATATATATATATATATATATATATATATATATATATATATATATATATATATATACACACACACACAGTTTTGAACAGACCTCATCTCCTACATAGGATCGATGGACATTTGAAGAAAAATTTCGAAAATCGCGTCAAGGGTACGACCTCAATAGCTGATTTCCCTTAAGGAAAATCTGCTAAAATAAAAATAACCTATAGCCTGGGTTGGGTTACCCCTATTAACCCTTTAATTGCGCAAAGCCACTATAGTGGCTTGATCCAAGGTAGTTTTCCTAAACTTTCCAGGCTAAAGTTTCAAAATTTAAATACTGAATTTTACTTAAAAAAAGTTGCATCCAATACAAAATTTAGCATAATTTCTATTAATACAGTTTTTATTATATTTTAATTTATTTAGACAAAAGATGCAGAAGTAATAGTTTTTATTTATTGATGACGCCTGGCTAAAATCACCAATTTAAATTATTTGCTCTTCAAATCAGAAAAATTTGACAAACATTATTGATCGTATTGTAAAAGCAGTACTAAATATATAGCACCATAAACAACCATTGTTGAAGAATAAATAAAATACTTTACTAGCAAAAATTAATATTTTATATTTTTTTAAGAAATATAAATAAAAATTAATGGACAAAAAAAACAACAAATTTATTTTTTTGAATAATGAAAGAATACCACTCCTTATCTACTTTTATAATACTATTAAGTTCTCAAATTTCCCACCATAAAAAAATTTAATAAATAACAGGTTATTTAATGTATTAAATGCTAGAAGCACAGGAAAGTTTTTTTAGGCTGTTGATGTTGATGTCAATATATCTGAAATGTTAAAACTCTGATACACTATACTAAATACAACCTCATACAAGAAAGGAGTTAAAGGATCACTTGTTTGGGATTTTTTAAGAAATGGGAATAAAAGGGATGCAACGGATGAAAAAAAAAGCCATCCATCAGATGCATTAAAAATTAAGTATGACATTCTCTTTTAATAGTTTCAACTGTTTGCATTTTGTGCAGTTAAGGGTGTTTTAAGTACTTCTTAAAGTCACCAATTACCTCTAGTGTTCGCTATCTGCAACAGCTCATTTTCTAACCCTCTAACTTAACTAAATTTCAATGGAAATATTTGTCTTACTGGAGTATCATTAAAAAGTAGTTACAGAGCTGGGAATATACTATTTCAGGTCCATTTTTGTCTGGAGGTCAAGTCTGGAAGGCTACATGAATTATATGCAATTCACATGTTCCAATAACTGAAACTTGACTAGAATGCTGAGTACTTAGTATTTCAGTCAATATTCTATTCATTTTAATATTTAAATTTAGCTCATCCATTGAAAGCTGAATTATTTTACCAAGATACAGGTCTTGTATTCCTTCACAAAATTGTTCTATCAAGTCTTCTGCTGTAGAGTCGGAGCTACAAACACAAGTGAATTTTATATGTTGGTTTTAACCATTTCACTTTTTATTTTATTATGAAAGTATTAAAAACAAGATAATTACTTATATATTTACAATAGAATGCTTATTTCTAATTACCTTATGTTAAAACATTTTGATTTCTAAATATTCTATTGTTAAAAGGTTTTTAAGAGAAACATTAATTAATAAATTCAACCATTGTGTTGAATTCATTTGTTTGCGCTTTATTTATTGTAATAATTTATGTTTGTAGTTATGTTGACGATAGTGCAGATTGCCAAAACTTATAAATATATGTGAGAATCCTCAACCATGTGTGGTTTCTATAAACCTAATTTCCATTTTGCCGCTTTTCTAAACCCTCAATCCTGGCCACATTAATTAACTTGACCTTTCCTTTTTCTAATATACATTTTGATATTGGGTTTGGTAGTAATCAAAGAAAATTTCTACAGGAAGAGCATTAATAGAAAAAAACTTGCATATAACTTTGTTATCGGATAGGTGGTATCAGTGATCACTAAACAAATTTTTTCAAAACTTGTGTCATAAGTGCCCTAGCAAATTTCCCCACCAAAGAAATCTCTTAAATGCCACAGATTTACCCGTGGGACACCCAAATAAAAAGAACAATCAAAACATATAAACTTCAAAGAAAATTGAACTAGCAATTTAAAATTATCACTTGAAACGGATTTATTGGAATTTCCTTATCAGGTAGCTTCAAAATTTACGAAGTCAAAGGCTGGAAACCGTTTGACTCTCCTTCCCTCAAAACGGCCTTAGAAATTATATTATATTCTTGTAATACGATTTCGTAATCAAATTTAAATTTCCAATAATTTCCGTGCCTTGGTTTATATTAGTTCCGTGATAAGGTACTAAATTGGAGATTAGATCCGGTGAACGGTCCGAACATTATTTGGAGACTAGGAAACTCGCTAAAAGGGCGTTAATTAAAATTTAAAAAATTATATTTCAAAGTATTATTTATGAGTATGGATTAGGGTTAGGAGATGCGAGCGGGAGTGGTGAGAGATATTGGAGTTGGTATATAGAAGGAGACAGACGGACGGACAGAGGGGGTGGAACCAGGCGAGAGGGTTGCTATGCGGAGCGGTCAGGTCGATACTCACCCAAACTCCCCTCCACCAGCCTTGTTACCCCCACCCAAACATTAAGCCTTCCTTCCTCTGACGGCCAACCAGGAGTAAACACTGTCTCTCACTCCTTATAAACTATCGTCCTCTCATACACAAAACAAACAATTAATTAATTATAGCCAGTAGCTCCAAATAAGATACCGAGATAAGATGTGCCGAAAAATGTTCACTCAAAGGTTTCGCAAGAATGATTAAATGAGCATCCCGTATCAACCACCACATTTTAACCCACATCCACCCTTTCCGCACGTTCTCTATTCCTTCATCACTAACGTTCTAATATTTCTCCTTTTAAGATGATCTGTGATTTCGTACTGATCGTACGATTTACAGCTAGCATTAACTCAGAATAAAATAGCATATTTAAGATCATATATTTTGAAGAAAAAAAAAAAAGAAAAAAAAAGAGAAGAATACCAGCCCATTAATTTATAACAAATCAAAGACAACTCAAAATAGTCAAATTCGATAAAGTACTGCACCAATAAGGCTTAATTTGTGCTTAACCTCTGTTAATTAACTACACACACACACACACACACACACACACACACACACATATATATATATATATATATACAGGGTGTCCCCAAACCAAACGGCCAAACTTCAGGGATCGATAGAGGATCGAAAAACTAAGAAAAAAAGTCCTCTGGCATATGCCTCGTTTTCGCCTCGTTTTTGAGAAAATCACAAAAAACTGAAAATAGTTGTGCAAAAAGTGTATTTTTTTATAATAATGTATTTAAATTACAAAAAACTATTGGCTTTTTGAGTAAGCTTAATTTTTTAATTTACGAGGAGTAAATTTAGAAAACATGAATATTCTCACGCTTTCCTTATCAATAAAACGTCTAGGTTGAGTGTTTAAACTTAAAAAGAAAGGATTAAAATGTTTACTATCATTTTAATCCTTTTTGGGGGGAATCCAGCCTCGCATTCTCACATTAGTGGTGTTGCTAGTACTGTTCAGTGAAGTCAACAAATATGGCTAGATTTACCAACGCTGAATACGCGGACATAGTCTAGGTCTACGGATTCTGCGATGGCAATGCCCGTCAGGCAGTTCGGGAATATCGCAGACGGTTTCCTGACCGAGAAACCCCACACAGAGGTGTTTTTACCAGCACTTTCAGAAGGCTTCGAGAGACTGGGTCCTTCTCATGTAATCGTCGTGGAAACAGTATGCAGGATCCAATGGAAGCCGACCTGAGGCGGAGGGAGAGGATACTGAGGCACTTCAATACCAACCCTGGCACAAGCGTCCAGAGAGCTGCTTCAGTTCTAAGCATACCAAAGACAACCATTTGGCGCACATTAAGGGCTGACCGCAGGCATGCTTACCATGTATAAAAGGTACAAAATTTAATACCCGCTGATTATCCCCGCCGATTAAATTTTTGTAATTGGTACAAAGAACAATTGCAAAACGATGTAAACTTAAGTTCGAAAGTAATCTGGACGGACGAAGCGACTTTTACACGTGCGGGCATATTCAATCAAAGAAACTACCACCTTTGGGCACATGAAAATCCCCGCGATGTTAGAGAATTTCACTACCAGCATGAGTTTTCTGTAAACGTGTGGGTCGGTCTTTGTTATAATCGCATAATAGGTCCCGTATTTTTACCTGCTCGACTTCACGCTGAAAGTTATCATCTATTCCTGGAGAATGACTTACGGGCACTTTTGGAAGATATCCCTTTGGAAACAAGGCTTGAGAGCTGGTTTCAACTCGATGGTTGTCCTGCACATTACGGAAGGGCCGTACGAGACTGGTTGGACATCAACTACCCAGGTCGCTGGATAGGACGAGGTGGGCCGGTGCCTTGGCCTCCCCGGTCTCCGGACCTCACGCCACTAGATTTCTTCGTGTGGGGATACGTGAAAGAAAATGTCTACCGAGAGCCCGTCCGCACAAGGGATGACCTCATCGAGCGCATCAGAATGGTTTGCAACCAGCTCACCGCAGAACAATGTTTAGATGCAGTGCGATCTGTGAGTACGCGATGTGATGCGTGTATTGCAGCGAGAGGCCAGCACTTCGAACAACATTTACGTTGACGCTTTAGAAATTAACGATGTAATTTTAGAGAAGGTAAAACCTTCAAAATTTTCAGGTTTTTTTTTTCTCACTAAGGTAGACCCATATAAAAACTGAAACATTTATGTTTTCCAAGTAAGAATATTTAATTATTTTATTAATTTTCTAAATTTTTAATCTTTTTTTATGTTTTAATCTTCAGTTATTGTTCATAATGTTATCTACTTTAAATAGGTAATTTTTTTTATACTATGAATATTTGAATATAAAAGTATTTATTATTTTTTCTTAATAAAAAATAATTTTTTTTTTTCAATTACCTTTCTGTTAGTATAAGATTAGAATACAATAATTGTATTGGAATAACATTTATTGCTAAAATTCATTCAAGGAATAAAATCCGCTCTTCCATTGGCCTTAACTAGTTTTTGCTCAACTATTTTTAGTTTTTTGTGATTTTCTAGAAAACGAAGCGAAAACGAGGCATATGCCAGAGGACTTTTTGTTTTAGTTTTTCGATCCTCTATCGATCCCTAAAGTGTGGCCGTTTGGTTTGGGGACACCCTGTGTATATATAATTGTAACGTCTGTCTGTACATAGATTTTTTTCTCGAAATTTCAGGATACTTTTTCTTTTCACATGCCATAGAAACGATATCTGGAATTTGTGGTGTAGGTGTCTGTTTGTTTGTTACTTTTTCACGCCTAAACTACTGAACCGAATTTTATGAATCTTGGTACGTATATTACTACTAACACAACTTAGACTATAGGCCATACTCAGTGACAAACTGGGGTTATAAGGGAGGCCTGAAATGAAAAATTGCAATATTTGAGTTCCTATTGGGTATTCGGCAAAAATGCACATAACAAAAGTTGTTTGTTTTGTTATTTATAACTTCTGTTACATGCACATTTGTACTGCAGTATAAATGAGATATACGCTAAATACTATAGCAGGAGTCAACAACTTTATTGTGCACAAAAACCAAAAACCGAAATAAACAAAATTCCGTATGTGAATTAGAACTAACCCCCCCCCCCCCCATGATTATAAGATAGTTTATAGAAGAAGCCTAAAATACAAAATCGAGATGTTACGTTTCCTATTGGTTTTTCGGCAAAGATGGATATTAACAAAAGTTCTTTATTTTGTTATTTAAAGTAAATTTTATTATATACACTTTTGTCGTATACCTAAGTGTAAATGAGATGTACAGTAAAAACTATAGCAAGGGTAAACAATTCAGTTAAGCACAAAAGACAACCCAAATAAACAAAATTCGGTATGTAAATTAGCATTGACTCGATCATGATTGTTAGCTGTACCAACATTGCCAAGAACGAGTAGGAGTGGGGGTTATAAGGCAGGTCTGAAATTAAAATAAATCCGTCACGCAGGGGTTGCTCTATTGTTTTCTGTGAATAACAAAATAAGCACCTTCTGATATATGCATGCCTGCAGGAAAACCAAAAGAAAACGAAATACTTCAATTTTTCATATAATACCTCCCTAACAACCCCCACTCCTGGCCGTCTCTGAGAATATTAGTATAGGCTATAGTCTACGTTGGGTGAAAAGTAATATACGCACCAAGTTTCATAAAATTTAGTTCAGTAGTTTGGGCGTGAAAATGTAACAACAAACATGTAACAACGAACAAGTAACAGATAAAATTTCGAGAGAAAAAATCATAATAATGATAATCATGAATAATATTATTATTTATATAATTATAAAATATACTTGGGGCTCAGGTTAGCCATGTGAGTTAAAGCGTTGACCTTTATCTCACATGGCAAAACTAGAGTAGCGAGTTCGAGTCTCGCTTGGGTAAAAGAAATTATTTAGTGGCGAAATTCAATAAATAACATCCTAAATCCCACCCTGGCTAGAAAAGGGTGGTACCCTGTAGATAACCCGTCCCGATTAGCCTTAGTTGCAAAAAGTGGACGTTAATAAATAATAATAATAATAAATTTGTTTTAAATTTTAAATTAAAAAAAAATATTTATATTTGTCTGCTAACACTCTAGCAGTGGACATGTTGGTTTGATCCTTACCAAACTCGATATTTAAATGTTTTATGTAAAACAAAAGATCATGCTCGATAATAGCTAAAATCGGACTAGTGGGAGATTGTTATCAACAACTAGAGCACTAATCATCTTCTGCCCTACTTAAATTTAAAGTTGCGGCTAAATAAGATACTTATTAGTGGGGAAGTAGAAGATCTAATTTGGGATGACAAAATAGATTTTACATTCCAGCACTCGGAAAAAGTGCTTACATTTATTATTTTTCTAAACCTCCGGTACTGAATGACTTCAAATGCAATGTTTAGTTTTTGCATGAAATACTAGCTAAGGTAGCACGCTTCGCCCGGGAATTCAGTTGAGGTTTAACACTTAGAACGGAACATTCGTTTTTACCAAGTTAAGGAGAACATCCGTCTGACAGACGGTGTGCACTGAAATCTCGGAAATTATTGTTAATTTTACAGATTTTTATATGTTCACCTTTTAGAATAATATAAATTATCGTTAAACACTACTTGTAAGTGTGTAATAATACAAATCACATACATACACACTCACTCAGACACGTATATACATATAATTTGATTATTTCTTTCATTTTTTATTGGAAAAGAGCATGTTTTTTTTACTGCATTTCAGGAAAAATGCCAAGTATTAAAAATCAAACAAAAATACAGTTTATTACATAATAAAATACAAAATAGTATATATATATATATATATATATATATATATATATACAAAGAGGAAAATATGTTACAAAAATAATACATTTATCAATAGGAACCCACCAAATTTCTAGAGAAAAACTATACATTGTACGAAAATTCCATGTCAAATCAGCAAGTATAGAAATATTTTCTTCCACATTAGTAAATAGAGAAAAAAAATTCTATATGGCTACATCACTCCAACAAAGAGTTTACACAAGTATTGCACAGTTTTTTTAAACATTCAAGGCAATTAGGGGTCCCACAATTGACGCATTTATATGCTGTCATTCTGTTCTTCTGATAAGGACAGTATCTGCAGTTTTTCTTTTTGTCCAATTTGTCAGTTTTCGTTGTCGCGGAAGGTTCTTCTGTTCTCGATGTTGATGGTCCCCGTAACTTAACCCTTTCCACTCCAAGGCTGTTTTTGTTTTTATTCCACCAGCTCCACGCTAAAATTACGTTTTTCTACTTTTAGTGTTTTTTGTGTATTTTGTAAAAAAAAAACGAAAAAAAGAGGTATTACACCATGTCAAGTATTACTCGACAGTGGAGCTAGTGGAACAAAATCAGTGTCGAGTGACACTCGACATTGGAGTGGAAAGGGTTAAGACGAAGACTGAGTTGCATGTTCGTCCCCAAGAGACTTCAGTATCAAGGCCTTTAAGTCCGATGGCAGATTTGGAATAGTAAGACGAGCTTTCAATGACTCCTGAATAAGTTGCATTCCAAGCTTTTTCATGAAGTCGAATCGAGAATTTTTTTAATTTTTATAGTGTCCGTCTAAGACGTAGGCATTTGAACAGGCCACAGCTATAAGATGGTAAAAAATTGCCAATGGGCATCGGCGTGTTCTTCGGTTGGCACAATAATTGTAAAAAAAAAACAATATTGGACTAGAAAAAAATAATAAAAAAAAACACAAACCCCACCCCGCACAAATAAATAAATAAAAAAATAATAAATAAGTAAAATCAATAAATTATTCAAGGCAAGGAAAGGAATAAATTGGCAATCAAATAATGTAGGGGGGCATTTAATTTAGAAGAAAACTATTCATTTATGATATAATCATAAAACAATCATTATAAGTAATAAATAATAGTCTATGGAACATCCGCCCTATAGACGGCAATGAATAAAATATGCACATAGAGGAACATCCGTCTGTGGGACGGAGGAGAAACTTACCTCTTAGAGGAACATCCGTCTGTAGGACGGGGTGGTTCACAGCAAAACGTTTCCTGTCAAAGTCACACAGGTCGTATCAGCACTTCAACCACTAGGCTCGACTCCAGGATGACAACTGAAGACTCCCTTAGGACCACAGCCTTTTTCGACCGATTAGAGCCCCACGACCGGACTAAAGAATAACTATACCCGTCTGCCAGACGGATGTTCCGTTCTAAGTGTTAATGATGATGGTATTTTTTTTGACAAGCCTTTACTTTCCACAATATTTTAACATTTTCCGATGTATAAGTGTCGTTGCCGGGGATTTGTTAATAATAAAATTATTTGTTATGTAAGGCTTCACTGTCCACAAGATTTTTATATTTCCCGTCTCCTGTGCATGTAGTTTTTCTTTATAAATAATTCTTAATTATAGAAAGTATTCTGTCCACCAAACAGAATTAAAAGTTTGAATTAAACTTCCTTTCCCTTGATACGTTACAAAGACCAACAGTGACTGAAAACCGAACAGAAAATGTAATATATTGCGAATTTTTATTTTAGGCTTCTCTTATAACCCCCTCCCCCCTCCCGTTTGAACCTAAAAAATTTAATATATATATATATATATATATATATATAGATTAATGCCTCTATAGCTAGAGGATAGATGTTATAAGTCACGGAAAGAATCGAGTAAATGGTTAAGGGAGGATGATTGACTAAACGAGAAGTGTATATGAGCATAGGAGGGACTAGTGGAGAGAGTATTGCTGAGAAGCGTTGCGGGTAGGGTATGAGGGAACGCCGGACCACAGCAAGTTAGATAGGCCCACGGCTATAGCAGCCATCAAAGACCTCAAACTCAAACATACCCCTGGGACATCCTTTAAACTTATTACACACCGTACCACTCGCCCTATCTACTCCATTCAAATACACTACCTCAAATACCAAATCACAAAATGTCATCTTGGATATCCAATCAATTAAAATCGAATAGGTATTTAAACAAATTATGCTAGAAGCATTCGGCTACGTCCGTCATAGACTATATCCTGAAAAAAGTGCCAAAGAACTGTGGCATAAACACCCTGGTTTATGATAAGTAAGCATGACTCTCAACACCTCTTAGTTTTTGGCGTAATTTACTAATAACTAAAATGTTTCTTAAAAATGACAACAATCCCAAAAGATAATTCAATAAATAAAATAGTAAGTAATATATGTATGATATGTACAAATAAAACACATAATATATAAACTTATTCGGGGATTTTCTGTCAAATATTAAGTTAAAAATATTTAAGTTATTGAAGTTTATGTTTAAGATGTTGAAGTTTATTTTTCAGGCATCTAATGTGGTCTCTATACGACTTCCTAGTACCCTGTGAAACCTTTTCCTGAAAAATATTCAGTTGGAATTTCTTGAGGATGAATTTTTAGACAAATTTCGTCGTTTTAATGCATTATTGTTGCAAATATTAATTTTCTTTTCTAAAAGTATTAAGAAGGAAACACTTCATAGAAAAAAGAATAATAATTCTCTAATCATGTATAGAAAGAAGAAGACAGAAAACAAAAACATCAAAGTTAATTAAATTGAGCCAAACAAATAGAAAGTGACACAATAGTTTCACACTAATTAATTTGGGAGTATTTATGTATAGCAGTGAAAAGTAATTAGAGTTTCACATAAACAGCCAAATCCAATTTAAACCTTGACATCCATTGAAAGTAATTTCTTTATCTGTGTCTACTTCCACATGAATACATGGAATGTAACAACCACGATAAAAGATTACAAAACACTCCTATTTGTACTTAGTTTAAAAAAATAAAAAAAATGGGTTTAGACATAATCTCAAAATTTTATACAAGGGTTAAGCGAAAAAAAAATTCTTCGGGAGGACTTCACGTGCAAATTCTAAAATGATAATAAGGCCTTTTGATAATATAACAATCGCCATGTATATAGTCCATGTAGAAGTCTATAAGAGATGTGACCTAAAGCGCTGCATGCAAAGTAACTTGAAAGCTACATAATAAATATGAAAAACATTAAGGTGGCACCGAATTTGTGTGTGATTAAACTGGCGAATAATATCCGGGAATATGTTATTATATGGCTATATGAAAGTAATTTAATTAAACAGGTCAGCGAATTAGGAACATACAACCTAATTGATAGTGAATGTGTATTTACATGTACGATATAAATGGCTAAGATGAATTTTATAGGAATTTAGGAGGAGCTGTGCTAATTATTGAGAATCTACTGATTACGGCAGAAATTTATTTTAAGCGAACAAAAAAATAAATAAATAAAAGTAAGTCAATACTAGGTGATTGGAGTCCTTATCAAAGGCAAAGCTACCTTAGTCAACGTTTAATCAAGCTTTTATCCCTTCCCCCACAGTATCTTTATCGTCCAAGCCAAAAAAAATAAAAAAAAGTACCATCTTAAAAAGTTGGGTCTTAAATATACTGAAAAGAAATGAATTTCCCTTCATACTTAAATTGATAAATTTCAAATGACGTCAGAGCCAATACCCATCTGAGTTAATAAATTAAAAGAAAGAAGTTCCTATGTAGTGATCGTTTAGTTTTTATAAAAGGAACGATTTTTTGTGAATAACACACGTACGCCCTCAAACTATGTGTATGAGTATCTGTTGAAGCTATACCAGGCACCATATATGTTAAACGCTCACTAAGCTCAGGCTCATTAAAAAATTAAAAATCAAGTTCGTTAATAGTCAAAATCGAATCGGGGGGCATCACTAAAAATCTAGTTTAAAGTATAGTTTAGTGAAGTTAGTTAGGGAATTTAGAAAAAAAAAAAAACCTCACGGCTGCGTAAACTAAGCAGTTTTCTCGCATGCGGGAATATCACACCACCGCATAAACCATAAATTCTCTACTTCTAAATACAAATCCGAGAAGTAGAATGGGGTTTTACTAAAGGCTGAAAACTGGAACAACAATTATAGAACATCAATAATTTAACAAGTAACGAATATGATCTTTTGCGGTGAATGAAACGGTGAATGAAACATACCGAACATGTTATAAATCCATAGCAAAGCATTTTTGAATCAAGAAATAAAATCTTTATTTAAGACGTCAGAAAACAATGTATTTGCAAATATCTCATCTACTAAAAATCTGTTGAAAACAATATTTGGTATTTAAGCTTGGAATAATAGGTTCCATGATATTTATTATTCGCTTATTGCTAAAGTGCGATGGCTAAAGCGGGCCATTTGCTGAAGACTGAAAATTAAAAATATGTAAACATTCGGTTAATATTCAAGATAGAGAAAAAGCTTAGAACATCATTTTTCAGAATTAAATTTACTTAAGATTGACTATATGCAATTTTCTGATCAGACTCAAAGCTTAGGAGTTATTTTGAATTTTCGAATCCTCTCCTCTCGGTCTGTTTCAGCCGTTATAGAACTTTATATTTACTTTAACATGAAAGACGCTTATGTATTGAGTTTAAAAACTATCAAACTCTTTCATTCTGGAACTTAATAAGTCAGTTCAGGGACAAATCGTGAACCAGGTCACCCAGTTCGGCTTGGCTGATCAAATGTGGCTTTTTAATGTCACTGTCAAGATCTTGTGTATGTATATTCCATAGCTCCAACATCACCGTCATTATCTTCTTTATCCTTATGCTCGTTGCCGGATGAAGGAGCAAATGGTACGTCTTCCAGCTATAACTTTAAATCCGCAAGTGCTACGAAATTTCTGAATGCAGTTCCATAATCAGCTCGTCATACAACATAAAACTAGCATTAATTTCACACAGTAGCAACATATTCGTTAAAGCTATATCAACAAATTTAAGCAAGAACAGGAGAGGGAGTCGTAAGGGAGGTCCGGAATGAAAAAAGTCCGTCACGCAGGGGCTACGTAAACTTAGCAGATTTCCCACGTGAAGTTTTACAACAGATACATCTGCATACTAGTAACAGGAGTAGAAACGAGTCACTAAACCAATTTCACAAGAGCAGAACACGGAACCGGCCGAACTAGCATTGGGGGGATACTCAGGAATATACCCGACATAAGTCGATCTCATCTCGCCCGATATCCGCACACACTTATTAAAAATGCAAATATCTCGATTAATATTCAAGATAGACAATAAATGTACATAACAATATTTATAGTACATTCAATTTGCAATAAGATTGGTTCTATACAAGTTTCGATCCGACGTATGGTAATGGAGATATTTCCAATTTTCGAAAATCCTCCCCTCATAACACCCCCCTCCCACTGGTCCGATTACAGCCATTAACGAACTTCATCTTTCTTTTTGCATAAAACGAGTCAAATATCGAGTTTGGTAACAATCAAACAAAAATTACGACCGCTAGAGCGTTAACAGACACACACACACACACACACACTCACATATATATATATATATATATATATATATATATATATATATATATATATATATATAATTTTTTTGAGGTCCATTCAAACCTCATTTTCGTCATCTCCTGGGTAGGATCGAATGGACATTTGAAGAAATGTTTCGAATATCGCGTCATGAGTAGGACCTCAATATATGATTTCCCTAAAGGGAAATCTGCTAAAATGGTGATTTTTCATTTCCTACATGTTTTATTTTGCAAATGTGTACCAAATATAAATTGTTTATTTAGAATACATTTTTCATATTTGTTATATAATAAACATAAACAAGATGAGTTCATAAATGTATAACGAACCGCCAATTACACGTTGCTTGTCTAATTGGATGAAATTGAATGACTTTAATATTGGTATATTAGGATAGCCGGATAGACATTAAGACATTTTTACAAATGAGGTAGATTGAGAGGTTGATTTAGAAATGAAAATCACGAAGAGTTTCCTGTTCTTTTATTTTTTTTTTTTTTTTGCAAAATGTTATTTTAAGCCGTGCTGTTAAATGGTCTTACCTATATAAACCAATTAGTGAAAGCTTATTAAAATTTATATGATAATGACATATCATGGCAAATGACGCTATGTATTTAGATTTATATGATAGTTCTAAAAATGATTCAGATTGGGGAGAAAGTTATAAATCTCCGCTCCCCTCCTTCATAATAAAATGTCATTATTATTTATTTTCAATAGAAATTAAAGCTATTAGAACATTACCAATATTAAATACTTAGGATGTGTTATTTAAACAAAGTCATGCTGAATTTGTGCAACGTGTCTGAGCAGAAGTTGGGGGAGGGGAAGTTCCTTATTTTTCGGTTTATATTATCTTATTTCCTCCGATATGTTGGCGTTACTGAACTAACCATGTGCTAAATTGTACTCACCGTTACTATTACGTACATATTGTTGTGTATATAGCTATGCTTAATTAATGTATGGGGATTATAGATGATATTTAATTATGACAAATGATATCCATGATTATGATTTATATTTTCACGGTGTTACAAATAGTGAAGGGGGATCAATTACAAATTCATTTTCATTTATTCTTCAAGAATAAAAACGAATTCCAGACGGTTTTTTTTTTCTAAACCAACTAAAGTTCTCGACAGCTACTTGGCCCTTACGGCAAAACGTACCTAATACGCTGAGACGAGAAGTGTAATTGTACATATTGAAGCTTTGCCATAAAAATATCATCATCCTACAGTCTCTAATGATTTCCCGATTAACGCCGGGTACGTTAACTAGTATATATATACTTTTTTGAGACACACGTCAAGGACATTTTTTTAAAATGATTTCTCTAAAGGGAAATCTGCTAAAAAAGCAGCTTAAGTAAATCCTAAAGTTGTATTTTTCTTGTATTCAATAAACAGATTTTAGAATAGGAAAATGGGATAACTCAGATATGTCCTAACAAGAAAGATATTTAGAGTGAAAGGAAGATTAAGACGGGGAGAACGGGAACGAGTGAAATTATTATATCAAAGAATACTGTGATAATTACTCACCTCATTGATGTGCTTGTAGGTCTTGATAAGGTCTACTGATAACTTCCGAAGAGGCGCTGTGGCGGGATCCCGGAAGTGGGTGGGAATCCTGGCTTGCATAGCCTCCATCTCTTCCGAACCTTCGAGAGGTTCTTGTCCGACGAACCGTCCATACAGAGGACCCATGTCTCCCCCACCTGAACAACATATATAAAAATATGGTTAAAATATCATTCAAAAATATTACACAGGCAGATTAGTAAAGAAATGATATATCAAAAATAAAAAATCATTGACCATTATCAATCAAATTTGGAAATAAAATGCTTTATTTTTGAAAATGAAGATAACATAACATGACACAGCAATCTAAGAAAACTTTCTCCGAGTACTTCAGCGTATTAAACAGATTTCCCACGTGCTGGAATATGAAAAGCTGATGGCATCATCTCCATCTCCCGATTTCTCCTGTAGTACGAGGCCCAAGTAAAAAATATGACTACGTTCAATAAACAATACCTATGTGTTGTTTATTTGATGAAGTAATATTTATTTATGCTTTTTTGTATCTTTTAATTATTGTTGGAATGGGGGGAAATGAGACAGGTAAAAAAAAAAAAACTGTATTATATTAATATTTTTAATAGGAATATTTGACTTGCAGCAACATGAATACTACTATCAGAGAAATTTTTAGATATAATAAGGCAAATATTTTCAATTTAATTACACTTCTGAGTAAAATACGCTATTATGACGATTCGCGTTTTTACCTGCCTAAAATAGAATTTGGTAATAAGAAAATAAAATACTCCAGTTACAGAACAATTCCGTACTTTGTGAATTTCCTGGTGCAATAACGACTTGAGCATTTCAAAATTTTGAAGGAAATTAGCTAATAAGAATGTAAAACCCAAAATTTGATATTTTTGTGGAAATATAGTATATTTTAAACTTTGTCTACAGTTTACTGAACACACAGGACTGTGTTAAAGAGAATGACACATAAGTTTTGTTGCTATTTGTTTAGTAAAATAAAATGTATTTGAAAAACAACAACAGCTCAATCCCCTATAACATAATATAACAGGTCGTGTTGGACAGCCTTGAGCCAACCATCAGGCAACTCATAAAGACCTTATAACGGAGAGGTACTATAGGCTTAATCTTTTGATCCGACGAGCTCGCCAACAATGCTAGACTTCCTCCTCATTATTGAACAGTCATCCCCGAATAAAATGGGGCAACGAGCTAAAGAAACAATGGGAACGAGATGAGGCAGTACGCAGGGTGTGGTATTAGTTCTAGACCATCAAGGTGTTTAATTTTATTCATAGTTACTCCAGCTATATGAGGACGAGCATTGTATTCTTGTAGAAAAACTCACTTCCGATTGACCAGGACTTCTTTGACCTCCGTTTGCCGAGAATAAAGGCATTAGCGCGACCATTAGGGCCCAGTTCCAAGTACGTCACACTCCGTAAACTCTAACAAAGACAACAAACTGTATGCACGAACCTATCATGTCTCACAAACGGATTCAGCGACTGTCTATGATTGATATGATATGGACAAGATCCATTTTCCATCATGACGTCATCATGGAGCAATGGCAAGTTATCAAAAAGGGAATGTTTCTAGGACCGACCCCTGAAGGTTGGGTATGGGAGGGGGATGCCAAGTCATGGGGTACGAATTGGAATTTTTAAAATTTCTTTGATGAGGGCGTATTGTTTCCCTTGAAAACCCAAGAACAGTCGACAGTTTGGTGGGTATTGGTTGACGGATTTTCATTAATGAACAGAGAAATCCGTTTTGTATTTTCTTCTTCATGGATTTTGCTGGTCAAAATATTTAGATATAGATTCCCCCCCCCCCAAAAAAGATCTTATATTCCAAGTTTGAAGGAAGATAATAGACTACCCATTTAAACGTCATTCCGTTAAATGACATAAACACACGCACGCACGCGCAAACTCACATGGAAATTATAAAGAAAGTCCTATTCGTTATATAACAAACATCTAAAAAAATAGTCTTAATCCAAAAATATAAATTGCTTTTTTTCTAACGACCTACGGTTATAGCTAATTCCGTACAGAGAATTCACTAAAAACAACATTACTCGAAAATAAATTTCGTCACAATGGATCTGCGAAAAAGGAATCCGATTTCCCACCTAACACTATACCACCCTGATGACGCTAACATACATTTTATTTTTCCTGTAATAAATAGTTTATGAAGGAGACTTTAAATTTAAGACGTAGAGGCTGGAATTGGTTGGCCTTCTCACTGCTTTCAGAAGTCAAAGCTTCCAAAAACTATAGATTCAGTCGATCCACTAGATAGATGTGGTGTGCATCGAATTTCTTGGTAGAGCAAAAGAACACATGACTAAGACTATGATCTACGGTAATATGACCTAAAAGAAGTCCATGATGCCAATTCAGAAGATTTCGAGGTAATCGACTACCTTGACAAAGAAAGAAAAATAGATTTGGTAGAACAAATCTGGATGAGGATGGGCAAGCTGAAAGACAATAATATTCATGTAAGAAGAGAGGGTAGCGTGCTCAGGCACGGAGGATGCTCTCACACATTCAGACAGCAGATCCCGTATGAATTATGACCAACTCAAGGTCAGTATCACATCTCGATCTCAATTCCTTCTTAGTCTTTATTTAATATTTATTTTATTCATGTTCATGTAATTATATATCAGTGGATATAGGCCTTCAGTAAACCCCCACTCCTACTCATCCCATATTAACAGTAAGCTGTTATATTATGAAACACTTTATTTGAGCCCAAAATACCAAATATTGTTTTCATCGAACGTTTACCTTTTGAGATAAATGCCAATACGTGAGGTACGTGGGAAATCTCCTTAGTTAATACAACCCCTACGTGACGGACTTCTTAAGTCTGCCTTCATTTTAATAAGTTTTAACTTATGTGTGTGTATACATATTTTTTCAAACTTTTTTTTTATATACTCGTACCTTGACTGTTATATAGGCGTATTAGCATTCACCAAACGTGTTATTTTTGTTGTTGGAAGAATTTATGGAACGTGTGTATTTGATAGGTCACAGAGGACTGAAGATGGGGCAGGTCGACTCGAAATTACTATAGTGAGAAGAAAAGGATTTTCAAGAGTGGAGGAGTGTCATAATAGCGCAAGGAAATCAACTTAGCTTCCACAGCCCCTACCTGACAGACGTGTAGAATATTTTCTCTAACTTATGTATAAACTATATTTGTAAAATTTATTTATTTTATTTTTCAATTCAGCCTTCATTATTCCCCCACTTCTTGTCATCAGATATTCGCTTTGTCTGGTTCATATTTTTAATTTCTGGTTTTGTCAATAGAATAACAATCTAAAATAACTATAAGATACTGAATCAGATATGTTACTGTATATTTTTTCATTCAACCACAATTTGGAAATTAATTTTTGGTATTCGGAGACATTATTAAAGGCGCTTCATTTGTGGTTTGAAGTTTTACAACAAAAGGATTCTGTTGTATGTTGCGCTCTCCAAGCAATATTGTGTACAATTTAAAAGAACCTAAACTAAAAATGAAAATGAACATCTGTTTCAACTACTATGCCGGGATACATCGCTTTTGTTGGAGGACAAGCTTAAATAATTTTCATGGGATTGCACTTATTTATTCGAGTTGCTACTTAATTGTCTCAAGATGGTGAGAAGGGAATGTAAACCTGATAAAAATTCCAACTCAGTATGTACAGATCTCAATAAAATATATGCAATACATGGACTTAAACCTAGCATTTCGCTGGAATAGTTTTAGGTCTTTTACTTCACTAGATCACCGGCACTCAGGAAAAGGATGACAAAATTGAAAATTAAGATTTAAATTGCAACATGTGGAAAAATATTTTGGGGCAAATCGAAGAGACCCGATAAAAGGGGGTAAAAGGTAGTTTATTGTGTTTGGCTGGGTGTGGCCAATATTGTGTTATACAGCCCTAATATTGCCAATCCCCGACCCTTCCCGGCTGACCCTTCATCCCTAGGGTTTGGAAACAAATTAGTTCTGTAATCAATTTACAAATGTCATGACATAAACAAACCTACAAACTAAAGATTGCTTTAATCACTAAACGCTTCAGATCAATTCATAAAAATAGACGAATTGTCGACGTGCGATTAGAACTTCGATAACTCTGAGACAAAACATGCCAGGGTATGTTGGCCTCAAGAGCATAGGACACCTACCCACAACTTATATCTAATAATAAATAGTATATACTACTTCCAACGAAGTACTACATCTTTAAATTTAACGAACGATATTTACTACATCTTTACTGTTGGTAAAATAAAATAATAAAAAAATATATATGGAATCTGCACTTCAAGAACAATGTCAAAAGTGTTGAGCTGGAATATAATTTTTTTTGTATTTCCCCTAATAGGGAATTGGCCATTATAGTGAGATATGCGGTTAAGGGTCAAAAAACGAAATTGTGCATTCAAGAAAAAAAAAATGCTTTAATTATTTAAAGCTGCGTAAATAAGCACAATTCCCTCGTGCTGGTATAACACACTACTGATCTCATCTCACAGCAAATTCTTTACTGGTACTCGGGGGGGGGGGGGTTCCGAAGGCGCTAAAAAAAAAGTAGTACAAATAACTCGCTTAACATTTGAGTTATAAGAAAAAATGTATAGAACAACAATTGTAGGCCATCAATAGTTTAACAAGATTAGTTATATAACATTTTACGATCCCACTCATAAAAACGGAAATATTTTGAATTTTGGAATTCCCCCTCTATACGATTCCAACTCGCATTTCAGCCATAACCAAATATGACCTTTAGTGTTGACCGAAACGGTTAAATATTGAGTATGGTATAGATCAAATAAACATTTTCAAGACAAGAACCTAAAATCGTAATTGTTACCACAGAATGAATTAATATGTATCTCAAAAAGTAAAAGTTCAATGAAAACCATATTTGGTATTTAACCTTGGAATGAAGTGGTACATGATATAACAGCTAATTGTAAAACGTCCGTCACGCAGGGGCTGCGTAAACTAAGCAGATTTCCCACGTGAAGTTTTACAATAGAGAAATCTGCCTAATAATAACAGTAGTAGTAACCTATTCTCACGAGGACGAATAGTTAGTGAAACGGCCACACTAGCGCTCGGCGGAAACTCCCGAACATAGCCGACCACACTCGCAATACAAATGCAAATATCTCGGTTAATATTAAAGATACAGAATAAACGTATAGAACAATATTTATAGTAAATTTAATTTGCAATAAGATTGGTTCTATACAATTTTTTGATCCGACGTATGGTAACGGAGATATTTCGAATTTTCGAAAATCCCCCCCTCTAAACCCCCCCTCCCACTGGTCCGATTTCAGCCATTAACGAACTTGATCTTCCTTTTTACATAAAACGATTAAATTCCGAGTTTGGTCACGATCAAACAAAAATTGCGACCGCTAGAGCGTTAACAGACAAATATATATATATATATATATATATATATATATATATATATATATATAATTTTGAACGGACCTCATTTTCGTCATCTCCTGGGTAGGATCGATGGACATTTGAAGAAATTTTTCGAAACTCGCGTCATGAGTACGACCTCAATAGCTGATTTCCCTTAAGGGAAATCTGCTAAAATGACAGGAGTGGGGGTTCACAGATGGCGGGAAAATTAAATATGTAAATATCTCGTTTAATATTCAATATAGAGAAAACAGGTACAAACAAAATTCATAGAACATTACATTTACAATAAGGTTGGTTCTATACAATTTTTCAATCTGACCCACAATAACGGAGATATTAAGAACTTTTGAATGCCCCCCTCCCACTGGTCAGATTTCAGCCATCGGATTGATCTTCAGTTTTACATAAAACGCATAAATATCGAGTTTGGTAACGACCAATCAAAAATTGCAAATGCTAGCGTGTTAAAAGACAACTAAATAAATGTATATATACTCAGTTTTGAACGGACCTAGTTGTATCAATTTAGCACGATAATTTTGTTTTTTCGAAATTTTTGCTGTCCCTTTTTTAGCAGATTTTCCTCAAATATCTCACTAAGACAACCGCAATGGTGCTCATTTTGGTCATCTCTGGGTAGGATCGATGGAACGTTTTGGAGAAAAGTTTTCGAAAATCCCGTCATGAGTAAGATTTCAAAAGCTGATATCCCTTAAGGGAAATCTGCTAAAAGGTTGTACTATACCCTCTAGCAGGTTTTCACCACACAAATTGTAAATTTATTTATTTATTAACGTCCACTTTTTGCAGCTTAGGCTAATCGGGACGGGTTATCTACAGGCCACCATCCTTTTCTAGCCAGGGTGGGATTTTAGGACGTTATTTAATGAATTTCGTCACTAAATAATTTCCTTTGCCCAGGCGAGAATGAACTTGGGAAGGTCCGGTGCGCCCCGGTGACACTGGCTACATGTAGCCAAAGTTAACCAATTGTAAATTATTACTCCCATAAAAAATGGACCAATACAATACAATAATATAAAATCCTCAATCAATACGAATTTTAGCAGAACTCAGTTTATGCTTTAATGGAACGTATAACAAAACCAAATTGGACAGATTTACGCAGCCCAATACTTACTTTTAGATTCGTATCGCTTTGGCCAAAGCTAAGTCAATTTCCGGCCCCCTTTAGGAAGGAAATTCGGTAATATCAATTTAAAGAGCACCATCTTAATGCATTAGGAGGAATTTCGATATTTAACCTTCTCAGAGAGGTGAAGCAAACATACTGTTTGTTGACTAAAAAGAACCATCGAAATAGAGGGACGTAAAATAAAAATAAAACATCGTCTATATCTTCCGTTAATATAGGCTGAAAATTTGAACATAATGTTAAAATCTTTTTAAATGCTGTCTATAACGACAGTCAGCTTTAAGCAAATTCAATAGTAAAAGTACAATTTGGGAATTTTGTTATATTAAACAAAACCTAACCCCTTTTGACATATTTTACTTTTTGGCTAAACTTAAGAGACCTATAAATTATGAGGAGGAAAAAAGACTTATATTCCAAGTTTTATGGAGGTTATCGCGATTGCCTATAGATACATGAATTTCAATGAACACTATTTTTTGCACCATTCGATAGTATTGAAACTTTTCCTCATATACATCATCGGATCGACCTCAATATCGAATTTCCGTAATCAATAAATTAATGTAAAATGAGAGTATATTAAACGATGTCTCCCTCATTCAACGACACAGCTTCGGGTTTTAGGACTCTCCATATTCCTTTTAGCCAACCTGGCTAAATAAAAGAGGACGGAGGTCTGGTAGACTAAAGTTTAGAATATAGCAAACTATGAGAGCCATCTATTGTTGCTGCTCATAAATTATACCACAGGTTGACTGCAAAGAATACCGTCTATATTTCCCAGCATTATAAACTATCCCCCCCGAGAAACCTTTCCCGAGAAAACGTCCCCCACGAGTAAGTATTCATAACTAAACAGCTTTCAAATGTGTAAGAACCAACGAGTTGTATGAAGAATGAATAGCTGAAATTTCACCAAAACATATTCGGTGTAAGTCTACAGCTGAGGGCTCTAAACAGGGGGGATGTGGAGGGGGTGGATATTTGGAACAAGACAATCAGAATAGTGCTGAATTATAATACCTAAGCTACCATTGGCAACCCTAGGGTAACAATATATCCCATAGCAACGAGAGAGAAAAAATCAGATTTATTCCGTCACAAGTAGAATATTGAGTAATGGTACCTTAATAATTTTAACAATATTCCATTCCATTACTTAAACCATTCCACTATAACACCCGTAATTAAAAACAAAAAAATCGGGTTCATCCCATCAAAACGAAAGGCTAAGCGTAGGACAGTAATGAAAAATAAATAAGTAAAAGCAAACAAATAATACAGTAATAAATAATAAGTAAGAGACAAATCTTATATTTTATTGGCTAAGAAATTTCAAATCCAAGCATTTATTTTCTTACCTCATGATGGATGGAGGTTTTATGCATTGAAAGACGATAAAATGCCAGTATCTGCCTTACGATTGTCTATAGCAGGGCATATGTTTTATACAAATATGTATATCATATTCATACTTATTTTTACTAATTTTCGATGCAAAGCTAAATAACGTATATAGTAACAATTTTAAATGTAACCCATTTTCTAAATCCTCTCTCCTGGGACAATGTATTAACATGCTCAAATTTTAGTTTCATATAAAATAGTTAATTATCATTTATCACAAAAAATTTGCTTGAACCCACATTATTTCGATCATACACTAAACTTTTGATGACTGGTTGATGAATGACTACAACATCAATAGCTGATTTCATTTACGCCGCCAAACGTAGTTTTGGGAAAAGTACAATAGGCTTTTGATTTTTATACTAATACCATATTTTAAGAATCCACAAACAATTATAGCAACTGTTTTTAGTATCTATATAAATAAAACACTAAGATGTGATTCATTTTCAATTTAAATTCACATTTTCGCGTTTCAGACCATTCTAAAAACAATGTCATAAAAAATCTTGTATGGTTGTCTGCCTGTAATGCCACCACAATACTGTATCATGAAAAACAATAAGTTCATATCGTTAATGGTTGAATTCAGACCAGGATGAGTAAGGGCTTAAAGAAGGCGTAAAACTAACTGGTATTATGCGTGGTGACATTAAATGTTACACAACCATCATATTCATCCTGCTTGCTATTGTATTTCTGTGCATTTATTACCTGAAATATTACCACAATGTTTTGTAGTTTTTCGTTTTTAGTCTACAGTAACCCCAATCAAACTTATAGTTTTCACACAAACCTAAATGAGTAAATATCCCTTCAACACACCAAATGCCAAATCTTGTCAAGGTTGGGGTTATTTAAGGGAGAAATAAGAAATACAATCAGCTGAAAGCCTAACATTATCTGTGCCTTATTCCAGCAAGTGGCAAATCTATTACGCTTTCATCCAAAGCCCTGCTAGCTTTACCGTTACGATGAATAGAAACCCCTCCTGCTATTAAGACTGATTTAAAACAAGTAAAATAGTGCCAGTACTATGTGAAACTACACTTGGGGTATATTTAAAATGAGCGCTATCATTGCAAATAGAATGTCACAACTAGAAATAGTTTAGCACAATGAATAACTGTACGTAGATATTGGTATTGTTGCCATTCCATTAAGATGGTCCTGAACGTTTACTAGTAGGTGCCTAAGAAATACTAAAACATTAACATTTTGAGAAAAATACTTGTTTGGCTGTCCAACAAAGGCGGCGGAAAAAAAGTTCTTGAGACACATTTATCAATTCCCATGTAAAAGATTCAGTTCGCGTTTAAAGAGAAAAATGGATCTTAAAACTAATTAAATAGTTAAGAAAAAGTCACTTGACTAATTCTCTTGAAAACTCAAATTTAATGCTTGAACTTACATGCTGAAAATGCTTGTGGGGATTCCGAAAGGCGCTGATACTCACCTGTTAAAACAAAAAAAGAACATTAAGAATAAATATTTTTGTGTAACTATTAAATAGCACTAATATGATATTTTTGAATATGATGAAATAAACAATTTAAATTATATTATAAATCCCAAAAATAGACATAAGAAAATAATACGAGTTATGTCTTAAGTTAAAATTAATAAATGTTTGATTATAGTATTTTAGTAGATGATGAATATTACAAGCTATACTTGTACAACAAAAACAGGATTTAGAGTCGGATGAGAATGAATAAAGAAGGTAATTAGAGTACTAGTATTAGAATTTGTTTCTGTGAATAATATATACTTGCAAGAAGATCGTGAAAAAAATCAAATAGAACTACTGAGTAAAGGTAAAATAAGCTAACTTATATTTGAACCTAACAATAAAGCTCAATTGCTAAAGTAAATGGAGCACAGTAAACAGAACATCTATATGATGCATGTAGTGTTGTTCATTTCGCTATTACCCAAATTCTAAAGCATTGAAATCTATTAAGATTTGACTCGTCCTTTGGCCATTACATTCTAAATGAGTCTGGTAGATGTGCATGCACGCGCACACAAAACTTAAACCTAACTCATTTTTCTTCTACAGATGTAATTGATGAACGTCAAAAGATATTTGTTACAAAATCGCGTACGACCTCAACAGAAAATATCCTAAAGGGATTTGGTGACGTAGTTTGAGTCATGGCTATGAATAATATACATTATAATAAACAGTTTAAAATTAATTTTGTAAATAGGGGAAGTAGAGAATCGACTCTTAAGATGGTATAAAAATGGCCACAATTTCAATAAATAAAAATATAATATGCATAAAAATAGGAATTAAAACTTATGTCAAATTGTTGAAAAAAGAGAGAAGGAAAAGAAGTCATATTACTTCTGTGATTTTCTGGTAGTACACATCGTTCCCGAAAGAAAGCTTCTAAACCTATAATTTAAATAATTCAAAAAGCTCAGCATAATAATGCAAATAAATAATTATAAATAACCAAATTAAACAATTTCAAAATTCAATCACATTAAAGAAAATTTGTGTAAAAAATAACAAAGGCCGAACATGTAAACCTCAGGGTGCTGAAAACAGCTTTATTTAGATGACATAATTAACGTCCAAATACATCCATTAAGTAAAGATAATAACATTTCATTACACTTCCTTCAGCCTTCGACGGGAGACCGAGGAGATCTTAGGCCGTTCATAGCGGGGTGACTGCCCGTAGGTCGATCGGAGAACAGGGCGAGTCAATTTTGGAAGGCGGCATCGGGGTGGGGTACGGAAAATTCCCTCGGTGGATATCTAGACCACTCGCTCGAATTTAAAAATGGCGCTAAAAAGGAAAAAAGAACACCATAATACAGGCGTTTCGGGGCACTCAAAAAAAAGTATACTTCGGAGTTCGATCGTCACTGGAACGACGGCAGACAGTGGTTATTCCAGTTTCAGGTATTGAACCAACAGGGATGTATCCGAGAGTTTTTCTCCGAACCGGTAAAGCAATACTCGAAGCAACCAGAGGGCTTATCTCACCGGGAGTGGGAGGTACCTATCGATGCAAAAAGCGACTATGAGGAACCAAACGGCACTTCAATGTCGAAAATCCAAAGATCGGCTTGAGCTACACAAGCAGCTTTCAAAACAATCGGTTTGCAGTTTCAAATAATAGAATGCCATTCGGGGACCAAAATTTACACGCTACCAACAGGTGGTTTTCGGGGACCTAGCCTTGATATAGAGCAGTCAAATTTTGTGTTTAGAAAATTCCCAAGGATTTTCTAATCGAAAATACCTCACTCTGGAGCTCTTACAAGGCCTGTCAGTGCTACCTCTCCCAATGTCAAAGAGCCCGACCCGATTGGTGGGGGGGGGGGGTAAGAGTCCCATAAACCAAGGTTCTGTCAGGCAGAAAAATCTAGCGCGGGCGCTCATAAGGGCGTATCTCAGTCCAGAACTTAGGAAATTGAAACGGGAGGTTTCCACAGGTTCGACCCCACTAGTCTGAATAGGACCTGTGGCACTTCCTACGATCGAAATTTTGGAGGTGAAAAATAGATTTATGAAAAACCTGAAATTTTACGTTCTCGCTTCAAAAATCTATTTTAGGAGGTTTAATTTTTCCTATTGGGCCTATTCGTGTTAAACGGGTCTGAAGCGAGTATGCGGGTGAAATAGCGCAATAATAGTTTAAGCAGCTTTCATATAAGGGAAATCAGCTGTTAAAGTTGTACTCATGGCGCGATTTTCTAAACATTTCCTCAAATGTCCATCGATACTACCTATTAGATGACGAAAATAAGGTCTTAAAGAAATTCGAGTAATGAGTACAATTGAGGTTGTCTTAGTAAGGTATTTGAGGGAAATCTGCTAAAAAATGGACAGGAAAAATTTCGAAACCACAAAAATATTGTACAATATTGATACAACTATGAGTAATAATAAAATGTATACGCCAGCAAGCACACGCACTCACACATGTAACAGAAAACAACCCAAGGAAATTATCTGTCACAAAATCTATGCAGCACAACCTGGTTTGCAGCCCAGCTGCAATGAAAGTGATCCACCTTGACACAGTATCCTTAACATTCCCAGTCCCACTCCTTGGAAACAGTTTAGCTGTTAATTATAAAAATCATAGGGAATATAAATTCTGGACAATGAAAGATTTCATCTTATACTAAGACCTTATCCATCACTATTTTTCCTAGAAATTGATAGCCGCCATTTCATATAACTACTATTTTCTGGACCAATAATACATACTCAAAGTACAATCTAAAATATTAGAAGAAAACTTGATTAAATAAATATCTAAAATATGCTGCCTGAGTAAACACAGAGGAAGCTAACTAATTTGGAAAGATGAAATGAGGCCCCTTCAAAACCATCTGGATATTCGGAAAGTTTCCGCCGATTTCTGCAAGGCCTGCACTTGGCCTGCTGTAAAGCCGAGTCCCTGTTTTCAGAATTTCACGACACATTTCAGCAGATTTCCCGTAATAATAATAATAATAATATATATATATATATATATATATATATATATATATATATGTGTGTGTGTGAGAGAGATTTATGCAAATACGTTCTGTTCGTCCGCCCCCCCTTCTTTAGTTCTTGAACTATTAAAATTTGAGTTATTAAAATATAAATTATTCTTACAATTCAGAAACCGTTCCAGTTGGGAATTTATTAAAATTAACAGAATGATGTCTCATTACCGTTTGTATTTACTCATGGTGGTGTGTTACCAGGATGCAGATTTCTCTATTGCTAAACTTCACATGGGAAATCTGCTTAGTTTACGCAGCCCCTCCGTGACGGACTTTTGTAATACGTCGCTACTCTATCTCATTTTTAACTCATGGCTTAATTAATGAGCATAAATGACATGAAATGGAAGTGAAAGTTATATGAGATATAACAAATATTAACATTTCAAACTCATAGCAATATTTATGAAAGTACATCAATTTAACTGAAATTAGATATCAAGCTCATTAAAACCAAAATATTTATTTTTCTTCTGTAATTGCTTCTGAAGGGTTAGAAAATAAACGAAAATATGTTTATGATTTTCATAGAATAATAAGAAGTATCCCACATAATAAAGCATACCCGTAATATATAACGTTCTTCTTGAAAAAAATATATTAGTGCTATCCTGAATTTATACGATCTAGGTTTTACAACGAATGTTGTTGTTAATGTAAAATTTGTATTAATGAATTTTTGCTATGAATATAAACAATGCCTTGAGCTTTGTTATAACATTGTAAAAATTGTCATAAATCCATCACTCATAAATGCATCTGAATTAAAATGATGTGTATGTAAAGCAAACTGATAATTCTTAACAAATAAAATTTGTCTATTATTTTGCATACTGGTTCCAAGTGCTTCATCAATGAACATGTTGTATTTGGACCAACGGTAAGAAAATTTAACTGTACCATAAATGCCTTCCTAACACGGTGACGAAGAATATGGAAGAGTTTCTTCTAGAATCGCGTTCGGATTGTGACAGCGAAGAAATGGCTGGAAGTCGGAAATGTGTTGATGAAGGGGAAGTCCAAGAAAGTGAAAGCTTTGGGCCACCCAGAGACGGTTCCCGGAACTAGTTTTTCTCGTCCCTCAGAAAAGTACCTCCTTGGGACTAGCCTCGGTTTAACCGCAAAAAGTGAAGCCCCTTTCACAAGCAAAAACGAACTGAATGATGATAGCGAATCTTTTTGAAGAAAAGGTCTTTAAATGATAAAATATGTTTTACTTTTTGAAACTTTCTTGGCCTCTTTAAACCGAACCAAATGAATTGATCCAGCAGAAGTAAGATATCACAAATATTTAGGTGAATATGACTCTTATGTATGTAAAACCGAAAATACAAAACAAGAAGAGGTAAAGGAAGAGCGAGTGATATTTATATTCAAGTTAAGAAAAATACGTTGAACCATTGCATTACTATGTTAAAAAACGTTTGTTGTATGCTTGTTTTTACGTGTTTTTTATTTGAAATTTGTATTATTCTAACTCGTCCAGGACTTGTCCCTTTTCTCTCAATTTTTGGTTAATAACATAAATAATGTTTAGTTTTTCCTGTTTCAATTTAGTTTTGAGCCTGATGTCCTTATTACCTTTACTGGGACTATGCCAGAAAAATAGTTACAAGACAATTTGAACAATTTCGTTCACTTCAAAAAGGTGAAGTAAATGATACCAAGCTGTGCATGATATTTTCTATCATCTTTAATTTATATCGGTTCATTGAAAAAAAAGAATTATCTGATTTGAAACATTGAACTTGGGTGATGCAATCAATGTTAGTGAATTTGTTAAAATTCCGAATATACAGTATCATGACGAACTTCCAGGAATGCAAAATGATCATTCAATTAGAATGTCATTAATTCTAAAAGGAACTTTCTGAGGGAATCAAATATCCTAATATCAAATGTACAAGAGAACTATTATAGCCGATTCTATCTTCATAATTAGCTGAATGCAGATTTAGTGTATAATCTCTTTACCACCAACCAGCTTTTGTAGTGTGGGTGGTTGTGTGTGCGTGCGTGCACAGGATCTGAAAATAAAAAAAATAAAATTTAATTTAAAAAAACCTTAATTTTGAAACCTCAAAATCATCCTCTGAATCAACATAGAACTTTTTTAAGAAAAACTTCCTCGGTCAATATACTTTCTAACCATACAATCCCATTTCGACGAGAGTTTAACAAGTGTTGGTTAACAGCAAATTTATTTTAAAAAGTCCGTCACGCAGGGGCTGCGTAAACTAAGCAGATTTCCCACGTGAAGCTATACAATAGAGAAATCTCTATACGAGAGCCGTCTCTCTATACGTTCGTTATCGGCCCACATTTAATAAAAATACAAATATCTCGGTTAATATTCAAGATAGAGAATAAATGTACACGTATATAACAATATTTATAGTAAATTTAATTTGCAATAAGATTGGTTCTATACAATGTTTTGATCCGACGTATGGTAACGGAGATATTTTGAATTTTCAAAAAACCTCTCCTCTAAACCACCCCTCCCCCTGGTCCGATTTCAGCAGTTAACGAACTTGATCTTTCTTTTTACATAAAACGACTAAATATCGAGTTTGGTAACGATTAAACAATAATTGCGACCGCTAGAGCGGTAAGAGACAAATATATATATATATATATATATATATATATATATATATATATATATATATATACAGTTTTGAACGGACCTCATTTTCGTCATCTCCTGGGTAGGATCGATGGACAATTGAAGAAAAATTTCGAAAATCGCGTCATGAGTACAACCTCAATAGCTGATTTCCCTTAAGGGAAATCTGCTAAAACAACGGCCATTCTACGGTTCACTTTTCTTTCTTATTGTTATGCTCCAAACTAATTCTCGCTAAAGATAAAAAATTCATTTTTTTCTATTATTCCTATTTATTTTTACTTCAAATTCTTTAAAAAAAGTTCTTTTACAAAAAAAAAAAAAAAAAATGATAAATTTGCATGTACCTCGTATAATAAAGGTCTCTTGAAAACAATATTTGGTATTTAAGCTTCGGATAGTGTGGTTTATTATATAACAGAGTATTGTTTATGTAATGTGTAGAAGTGGGGGTTTTCTGAGGCTTAAAACTGAATAATGCAAAAATCTCTGTTAATATTCATAATAGAGAATAAATGTATATAACAATATTTATAGTGCATTTAATTTTCGATAAGATTGATTCTATACCTTTTTTCAATCCGACGTCTAGTAACAGAGATATTCCGAATTTTCAAAATTCTCCTCTAACCCCCCCCCCTCCCCCTGGTCCTATTTCAGCCATTAACGATATTTATCTTTCTTTTTACATAGAACGATTAAATATCGAGTTTGATAACGATCAAACAATAATTGCGATATATATATATATATATATATATATATATATATATATATATAGAGAGAGAGAGAGAGAGAGAGAGAATTTTCAACGGGCTTCATTTTCGTCATCTGAAGAACATATAAAGAAAAATTTCGATAATCACGTCATGAGGACGACCTCAATAGCTGATTTGCCTTAAGCGAAGTCTACTAAAACCGATGAGTAGAAGGAGGCAGGGGGTGGGGCCACTGAAAGCTGAAAACAAGAAGGCAAGAATACTCGCTTAATATTTGACTAACGAAAAAGTGCATTGACCAACTATTGTAGACCATCAGTAGTTGAACAAGATTGGTTCTACAACAATTTACGATCCGACATATAACCTCTAGTATTCCAGGTCCCATTTCAGTTATCTAGTCCTATTAGTGTTGACTCAAAGGATTAAATATCGAGTCGCTATAGATCAAATAAACATTTTCGAAATTGTCATCACAACGAATTTCCATAAAATTCTCGTAAACAATATTTGGTATTTCAACATGGTATAATATGTTTCATGATAAGTATGGTGACTAAAAGTGGGAGTTTACTGAATGCTGATAACTAAAAATCTGGGTTAATTTTCAATATAGAGAAAATTGATATATAGCAAAATTGATAGAAGACTAAATTTGCAATAATATTGGTTCTATACAACTTTTCGATCCGACGTTAATAATCTTCCAAACATGATCTTTAGCTAGAGAGGTAACAAATCTGTATGCATATGTGTGTGCGTGTGTGTATATATTTGTTGAAATATGTATATATTTGTCTGTTACTGCTCTAGCGGTCGCAATTTTCGTCTTATCGTTAGCAAACTTGATATATAATCGTTTTATACAAAAATAAAGATCAAGTTCGTTAATGGCTGAAATCGGACCAGGGGGAGGGGGGGTTAGAGGGGGGAAATTTCGAAAATTCTTAATATCTCCGTTATTATACGTCAGATCGAAAAATTGTATAGAACCTATTTTATTGCAAATGTAATGTTCTATAAATGTTGTTATGTAAATTTTTTCACTATCTTGATTATTTACTGAGATATTTTCATTTTTTAGTTTTCGGTCTTCAGTAAAGCGTCACTCATCTCATATTTTCAATATTCTATTATGTTATGAAGCACTTTATTTGAAACTTAAATACCAAATATAGTTCTCATTGAACTTTTAAGTTTTGAGATAAATGCAAATACTCGTACGTGGCGCACGTAGGAAATCTGCTTAGTTAACGCAACCCCTGCGTGACGGACTTTTTTAATTCATTATTAATATTGAAAATATTTTATTTGTTATGTTACCCCATAATAAGTAATCTTTTCATTAATTTATCATAATTAGATATTATAATCATCATGAATCATAATTAAATATTAATCTATAAAATAGAATCTAATAAAATAAATTAAATTAAATTATTTATTGACATCCACGTTTTGCAACTAAGGATAATTGGGACAGATAATCTGCAGGTTGCCACCCTTTTCTAGCGAGGGTGGGGCAAACGATTTTAATTAATGAATTCCTAATAAATAGTCTTGCCAAGTTAACCAAATGTTAGTTACATTATTTTTATTAGTAGAATTATTGGCATTTAAAGAAGCTGATGAATGTCGGAGGAACATAAGGCAATAACATATAGGCAATTGGCAATAAAATGCTCAGGAGGTCGAAGTGTTTGAAAATATTTTGATAATATAAATCTCACTTCCTGAACCCACATCCTTGGGAAGAAAAGATTATAGAATCCGATTGGTAAGGCTATCGTCAGATATTGTGGAGCATGTAGCAGCAGTGATTTAATGGCATTTAATTAAATGGTAGAGAGCTGGCAACAAGTAATGCCTGGCACGGAGGTTTTTGGCCTAGTAGGAAGCGGTGTATCAGCTGTACACGGAGACAGCTGGCAAACAAACAGAGGAGATGCCTAAGAGGGAGCCATATCTATCGACCTGGATTCATTAGCGGCCAGCCTATTTCTACATACCGCCTCCACTTTCCGCATCCCATTCTTCCCCTCCCATCCTCTTTCACTCGCTCTCCCCCTCCCCACCCTTTCTCTCTCCGCTCCCCCCCCCCTCCCTCTCTCGTCTTCCTCATCGAGGTTCTCAACTTACCCGGAACAACAATAAGCTGCGACAATTCAAATATTTTAAAACGATTTTTTTATCAGAAATTTTTCGAAAGTCGCGTCATGAGTACGACCTCAATAGCTGATATCCCTGAAGGGAAATCTGCAAAAACGAGTTGCGTTGAAATATAAATACAAGCGCTCACGCGTAATCCAATAAAGATAGATTTGGGTGCAAAGGTTAATAAAGAGAAAATGAAAAACCTAAAAATATTTCCTATGTTCAATGAGGTAACTTTCAAATAGATTTATATTTTTTGTTGTAACCTGTATAACTAATGTTACTTTATAAAACTTTGGATACTTAGAGGAAACCTAATCAATGGAATTAGGACTAGAATAGGATTAAAGGTCTCCAGGTCTTTGTTAACTAACAGGGAGGGGAATGGTGGACACGATTTGAAGGCTCCAATGAGTTTCATGTGATACGGTATTGATAACCTCTGGATTAGTTCCACTACAGGCTAAAGAAAAATACAATTCACGAGATTTTAGGCATTTTTCTCCAGAAATATTCGAGCAGAACAGAACAGAGCTCACGGCAGGAGAATGCGAAAGCATAATGCCATTCCCTCGATTTTTCCACACATTCCTCAAAAGTAAGCTCGAAAACCTCACTGGAACTTGGTTACAAACCAAACCAGCAGTAAAGCCAACTTGATTTCAGTTGCTAACAATCAAAACGTTTTTTATTCAATAACGCAGAAATAAATTGCAAATATTACATCTAAGGGTTTTTTTTTAAGTATACGTTAGAGATGAAATGTTTATTGTCAGGAGAGTTCATGGGGGGGGGGGTTAATCTGAAGACAGTAATCTAAAGAATAAGAATAACATCGTGAATATTCGAGTTAGAGATGCAATGTAAGCAAAAGTTGTAGATCATTACATTTTCAAAAAACGTTTATGTATTTTTAGATCCAGGTCATAAAGCAGATATTTATATTTATTATTGTGTCATCAGTTATGAACTTGGGAAAATCATCAAAATGCCCAGGCGGAATCTTGTCATCACCCATACGACTAAGGAAAAGGTCAACTTGAAATTTCGAAAGTGAAAATATCTAACACAATTATTTCGTTCTTTACTACTCGTTCTGAAAATATTTATTATATCTATACAATACACGAAATTTAACCCTTTCAGTCAACTATAGATTGTACAATATTTGTTATTCACTGAAATCGGACCTGGAATAAGGTGGGTTTAGAGGAGGGAGGGGGGTTTGAACGTTCTAAATATGTCAGTTATTATAAATCGAATCGTAAAATGTTATAGAACCAGTCTTGTTAAACTATTAATGCTCTGCAATTTTTGTTCTAAGCATTTTTTCATAACTCAAGTAACATTTCAAGTATATGGAGTTATTCGTACTTTCTCGTTTTCCGCTGTCAATAACCCTCCCCTCTATTCATCAGATTGGTATGTTATACCAGCACGTGGGAAATCTGCTTAGTTTACGGAGCTCCTGCGGGACAGACTTTTTGCTGCCTCAAAAAGTTTGATGGCTATACTTTGCATTTATTCTCATCTGATTTAGCTTTTTATTGAGCTGAACGAGTTTTTGTCGCGATAAAATATCTGTTTGGTTTCCAAGTATGCGTGTAGAGTTCTGAATAGTAACCTAAGTAAGAATTATTTTTTAAAAAAATCTATTGACTGCAATTAAAATGGAGTGGTGCAGTGTGTATAAAGTTACTCTGCATTTGCTAAAGTATGTAAAATAAAAAAAAAGAGACATATTATATATTTCTGTTTTATCAAACAAAGTTTGTAGTTTTGGATAATAGTTGTAACTTTTTATACCTTTTAAATTGAAATGGCTGTATTTAAACAAAATGAAAAATTTGAATTTAATATAGTGAATGCAAAAACGTTAATTCAACAATTTTTTGTCTATGAAGAAAAAATAATGACGGAGTGAAAAGGCCATTCATTTTACTTTTTCGTGTGATAGTTTATATCCTTTAGTATAATAATAATTTTTTTTTTGCAATTATCCTATTCCTTTCGATGACATTCCACTTAGCGTAGAACTCCATAAGTCATTTAAAAATAATTTATTGTAACACTTCAGGAATTTTTTTCAGAACATTTGTAGATAATTTATAGTTATGTCAATTGTAAGCTAACTAAAAAACACAAATATCTCGGTTAATATTCAAGAAACAGAAAAAGTGTATAGAACAAGGTGTACAGGAAATTAAATGTTCAACAAGATTTGGTTAAACTATTTTTGCGAGAGGACTTATAATAACGGAGATATTTTATTTGTCCATAATTCCCCGCCTCTCAACCACCCGACTGGTCCGATTGCAGCCATTGACAAACTTGATCTTTTATTTATTTATTTATTATATAGTACATAGGCACCGAACTCGGGAGAGTTATTTGTGCCTAGGTGGTCGATATTCTATTTTCATTTTCCTTCTTTTTGTTCAATAGTCCCTTTCTTCAGATAAATCATCCACTTCTCAGCCCTCCGTCATCCTCGCTTGTCTTGGATCTCTCCTCCAAACTTGATCTTTGACGCTCATGTCGAGTTTAGCAACGACAAAAAAAAATTGTGACCAACAGAGAGATATCTGATAAGTGTGTGGGAGTGAGAGGGGAGAGAGAGAGAGAGAGAGAGAGAGACAGAGAGAGAGAGAGAGAGAGAGTGAGAGTGCGCGTGTGCGTGTCTGTGTGCGTGTGTGCGCGCGCGCGCGGGAGTGTGTAATTTTGAATGGACCTCATTTTCGTCATCTACTAGGTAGGATCGACATTTGAGGAAATTTCCGAATATCTTGTTATCAGTACAACTTCAATAGCTAACTTCCCTTGATGGAAATCTGCTAAAAAAGCCGAACTTAAGGACCTAATATTCCGGTTAAACATGAGAAAGTCAAACCCTCCGTAAATGATCAAGTTCCTCTAAGAGCAGTCCATGTAAGAAAAAGATTATACCTTTTGAATAAGAGATTTCTTACACTGACTACATGTGTGTAACTTGGTATTTCTTACGAGCCATGTCTATCAAGAAGATTGTAAACAAAAGAAAAATGAATAAATAATTCCGAAGAACAACAAGAATTTGTGTCGGCTCTAATAATGATGTTATTTTAAAAATAGACCATGAGTGGCTAAATAAATTATTTTATAATTAAAATGTAGTTGTTAAGGGCATGAAAAGCGTGTATACATTGTTAATAGTGAGTTCCGAGGAGTACATATCGAGCGGTTATTATTGCAGGATACGGGCCGCGTGAGTAGTGACCCTGCCTGTTGCCACCCAGCTTTCATTCACTATTGGGGCCAGTAGCTAATTGACAAGTGTACTAATGCTCTCAAACTCATTCCCCACTTTCAAACAATTTGCCATCCATTCCTAATGTCATACTTATTCCACACGCGGCGTAATTATTTATAGTCTATAAAAACACTCTCACTCCCTTCTCCGTCGATTTGTATGAACTAGCCGGCCAAGAAATTGGTCACAACTTGACAGGCTAGTGACAATGTGGTGTAAACAGTTGTCATAAATATAAATTATAATAAAAGAAAACAATGCCTCTACGAAATAATTTAAAGCCAGACATTGCTGATTTAGGACACTAAAAAGTCATCCACGCAGTAGTTGCATAAACGTTCAAGATTTCCACGTGATCGCATCGCACACTGCTGATCTCATCACACCATATATGCCCTATTTCTAAATTTAAAAAGTCCGTCACGCAGGAGCTGCATGAACTAAGCAGATTTCCCTTAGGAAGATTAATGATAGATAAACCTACATACTCCTTTCACTTAATACGGTACAAAGACCAACAGTGACTGAAAACCGAACAGAAAATGTTATATCACGAATTTTTATTTCAGACTTCTCTTATAACCCCCCCCCCCCCGTTTGAACCTTTAAAATTTAATATAGCTTACAATCGTTTAAGAATTAATGCTAATTCACATACCGTGTTTTGTTAAGTTCCGTTCAATCGTTATTGGCAAATACAATTGTCGGCTACCGTTTTAGTTTTCAGTGTATATCTCGTTTATACTTGGTAAACCGACAATAGTGAATATAACAAAAGTTACTCTTAATAACAAAATAAACAACTTTTGTCATGTACATATTTGCCGAAAAACCAATAGAAGACGAAATATCACTATTTTTAATTTCAGGGCTCCCTTACAACCCCCACTCCTGCTCCTCCCTAGAAATGTTGGTACTGCTTATTATCATGGAAGAGTTAGTTCTAACAAACATACCTAGTTTTGTTAAGTTCCGTTTATTTGTTAGATCCCAATAAAACTGTCGGCTTAATAGAATGAACCCGTACTACGATCCTAGGGGATTATCAGGCAGGGCTCAGAAGAGGAACAAGAAAGTCGGATCAGACATTTACCCTCAAACAGATGCTTGAGAAACGGTAGAGCAAGATGGCCCCGCACTATTCACTGACTTCAAAGCAGCTCATGTATTCAGTTGATAGAAGCTCTCATTGGAAAATAATAGCACACCAGGAATTTCCAGGGAAAAGTGTCATTATGACAAGGGCGTGCATCAATGGCTACTGCTGTCGGGTGATGGTTCAAAGGGAGATGACAGAAGTATTCGACATTAAGTTAGGATTGAGACAAGGTGACTGCTTAGCTCCGTTGCTGTTCAACCTAGCCTTGGAGAAGATACTCATCCAGCATCCAAGGCGAATGGAGGAACGCATGTAGGCAAGGTGCACAAAGTCGTTGCATATAAAGATGATGGCTGTCCTCGGGAGCAAGAACGAAGCTATGCTGTTTCTCGCCGGCTCGTTGATATCAGCGGAAAAATGTGTAGGCTTGCAAATAAATCAAGATAAGACGAAGCACATGGTAGTGAGCCGTAACCTACAACTCGAAAGCAGCTTGAGCGTAGAAGAAGGAGAGGTTGGGTCCTTCACAAACGTAGAATCTTCAAATACCTTGAAGCTACGGTAACCTCTATCAATGACCATTTTACTAGTGCAATGGGATATCAGGTGCCAAACGCGCTTTCTTCACGGTTTCTCGAGTCTTATGAACAAGGAAAATTTCAGGATTTTTGAAACTAACGGTCTATAACTCCATTACCAAACCTGTACTTATGTATGTGTGTTCATAGAGCCATAATAGGCCCAAAGTGGGATGGTGACTTAGGACTTAAGAGAAGACTATAGAAGAGATCATATCTGAAACGAGACAGTCGGTTTCACATATTAAAGCTAAGAGGTTACAATGGGCGGGACATAGTGAAAGAAACAACCCAACTGGCTATCCATGAAAGACAATGAATGCGACAGCACTGGGTACCCGGCCACTAGGGAGACCGAGAGATGAGATGGGTTGACAAAGAGGAAAGAAGCTACGGGGTCCCACGTAGTGGAATGGAAAGCCATCGTCGTTGGTAGGCGGAGGTGGAGAAGGGGCTTGTATTGAACGCTAAAGATCTCCAAGGTCTGTAAATCCAACAGAAAAAAAAATGTTAAACAACGAATGGTACAAAAATACCGTTATTCAGTATCTCATTTTCAGAGCAACCCCCGGTACGATGTGTGTGCGAGCGCGCGCGCGCGTGTGTGTGTGTGTGTGTTGTGTGCATATATAAAGAATATTATTGACGAGTATAAGCGACTTTTTTTTCCACTTAGAATTCTGAACGGAAGGAATTTGTTAGTCTGTATACACGCGGAATCCAGGTCAGATGAAAATAAAAATTCAGGGAAAATGTTCAGTGTATCTGAGTTGTTGGATTAACAGAAACTATGTTCCGTTAAGAATAGTTAGAGGTATAGTCTAGGGATGTAAGAATTAAGGAAGGTAAAACATGGCATTTTGGCGTATGATGTATCACAATGACTCAAGGTTAATTACGATATTAAATTCGATTTTAATTTAAGCGATGATGGCTAATCGAATAAACAGAAGTTGTAAAAATATCTCAATCTCATTAAACAAGTTTGTATTTTTTAAAATTTTAGACAGTCTTAAAAGGCAAGAAGTTCAGTCAAAACAGACACATCTTCCAGCCCTCATACCGCCAATTTGCATTTTCATTGGTCCTAATGAGCTGCCACGAGCCAACACATAGCATGACCACCGGAAGAAGCTGATTGGAAAATCGACGAAATATTGTGGGATACCATAGAAATGATACCGCTGGAGATACGCAGCACCCAATAACTGTAATACATTACATTATATACGTAATAATAAATGTTAGTATATAGTAATTCCAATAATCACATGTTTTTGCGTATATCCCGTGTTTACTTGAATGCAACTAAAGTTGATTTAAATAACAAAAGTCCGTCACACAGGGGCTGCGTAAACTAAGCAGATTTCCCACGTGAAGCTATACAATAGAGAAATCTCTATACGAGCGCCGAATAGTTACGGCCGAACTAGCTTTTGGCGGGAAACGTTCGTCGTCGTCCGGCCCTCATTTAATAAAAATGCAAATATCTCGGTTAATATTGAAGATAGAGAATAAATGTATAGAACAATATTTATAGTAAATTTAATTTGCAATAAGATTGACTCTATACAAGTTTTTGATCCGACCTATGGTAACGGAGATATTTCGAATTTTCAAAAAACCTCCCCTCCTCCTGGTCCGATTTCAGCCGTTAACGAACTTGATCTATCTTTTTACATAAAACGATTAAATATCGACTTTGGTAGCGGTTAAATAATAATTGCAACCGCTAGAGCGGTAACAGATATATATATATATCTATATATATATAATATATATCTATATATCTATAAAATTGTAACCTCTGTCTGTACATTGATTTTTTTCGCGAAATTTCACGATAACTTTTCGTTTCACATGCCATAGACAACATAACTGCATTTTGTTTCTTTGGTGTCTGTTTGTTTGTTTATTTGTTTGTTTGTTTGTTTGTTTGTTACCTTTTCACGCATAAACGGCTGAACCGAATTTTATGAAACTTGGTATGTATATTACTTCTAACCCAACTTAGACTTTAGGCTATATTAATATCCTCTGGGACGAACAGGAGTGGGGGTTATAAGGGAACCCAGAAATTAAAAATAGCGATATTTCGTTTCCTATTGGTTTTTCGGAAAATATGAACATAACAAAAGTTGTTTATTTTGTTGTTTAGAGTAACTTTTGTTATATACACTTTTTTCGTATACCGAATTATAAACGAGATATACGCTGAAACCTATAGCGGAAGTCAACAATTTTATTTGGCACAAAAAACTCAACCGAACTAAACCAAACTCGGTATGTGATTTAGCACTAACGTCTTCCTTATAATAAGCCATACTAACATTTCTAGGGATGGGCAGGAGTGGGGGTTATAAGGGAGGCCTGAAATTAAAAATAGTGATATTTCGTTTCCTATTGCATTTTCGGCAATTATGCACATAACTAAAGTTGTTTATTTTGTTATTTGGAGTAACTTTTGTTATATACACTTTTGTCGTATACCTAAGTATTAATGAGTTATTCGTTAAAAACTACTGCGGAAGTCAACAATTTTTTTTGTCACAAAAAACTAAACCGAACTAAATCAAACTCGGTATGAGAATTAGCACTAACGTCATCCTTATAATAAGCAAGACTAACATTTCTAGGGACGGGCAGGAGTGGGGGTTATAAGGGAGGCCTGAGTCAACTATTTCATTGGGCGCTAACGATTAAACCGAACTTAAAAAACTCGGTATGTCAATTAGCATTAATTCTTCCATGATTATAAGCTATATTAAAATTTTTAGGTTAGAACGGGAGTGGGGGTTATAAGGGGGACCTGAAACAAAAATTCGCGATATTTCATTGTCAAATGCCAACAACGGGTATTAACCCTAAACACTGGGACGGGTAAATGTCAAAATATTGTGCAAAGTAAAGCCTTGCTAAAAAAATACCACCACCATTCAGCCTCAAATCAATTCCCGGGCGAAGCCGGGTATCTGAGCTAGTAAATATATATATATATATATATATATATATATATATATATATATATATATATAAAATTGTAACCTCTGTCTGTACATTGATTTTTTTCTCGAAATTTCACGATAACTTTTCGTTTCACATGTCATAGACACCATAACTGCATTTTGTTTCTTTGGTGTCTGTTTGTTTGTTTGTTTGTTACCTTTTCACGCATAAACGGCTGAACCGAATTTTATGAAACTTGGTATGTATATTACTACTAGCCCAACTTAGACTTTAGGTTATATTAATTTTCTCTGAGACGAACAGGAGTGGGGGTTATAAGGGAAGCCAGAAATTAAAAATAGCGATATTTCGTTTCCTATTGGTTTTTCGGCAAATATGAATATAACAAAAGTTGTTTATTTTGTTATTTAGAGTAACTTTTGTTATATACACTTTTTTTGTATACCGAATTATAAACGAGATATACGCTAAAACCTATAGCGGAAGTGAACAATTTTATTTGGCACAAAAGACTAAACCGAACTAAGTAAAACTCGGTATATATATTAGCACTAACGCTTTCATTATAAGAAGCCATACCAACATTTCTAGGGACGGGCAGGAGTGGGGGTTGTAAGGGAGGACAGAAATTAAAAATAGCGATATTTCGTTTCCTATTGGTTTTTCAGCCAATATGAACATAACAAAAGTTGTTTATTTTGTTATTTAGAGTAACGTTTATTATATACACTATCAACGTATACCGAAGTATAAAGGCGTTATTCGCTAAAAATTTTAGCGGGAGACAACAATTTTATTTGGCACAAAAGACTCAACCGAACTAAATGAAACACGCGGTATGTGGATTAACACTAACCCCTTCCTTATAAAAAGCCATAGTATTTCTAGGGACAGGCAGGAGTGGGGGTTATAAGGGAGGCCTGAAATTAAAAATATTGATATTTCGTTTCCTATTGTAGTTTCGGCAAATATGCACATAACAAAAGTTGTTTATTTTGTTATTTAGAGAAATTTGCTCAAGAATTCTTTTCAATATGAACTACCAGGTACCTCACCTGGAAAAATTAATTCAAATGTATTTTAATATTTAGTCCTTAATAATTCTAATTTATGCATAATGCACAGGAAACAGAAAATATGACAATATGCAGGACAGTGAAGTCTTACATAAAAAATGAATTTTATTATTAACATATCCACAGCAACGACGGGTATCAATCCTAAACACTGGGACGGGTAAATGTCAAAATATTATACAAAAAAAATACCATCACCATTCAGCCTCAAATGAATTCCTGGGCGAAGCCGGGTATCTCAGCTAGTATATATATATATATATATATATATATATATATATATATATTTCAAATAAAGGGTTAGAACCGCCAATATAAATGATACTATTGTCATACCTCTCGGTGGAGACCGTCGTCAGTGGCAGATGGTGGAGTACGGTGAACAGAGCATAAAACCCACTGACTAACGGACAACCAACTCAGTACAAGTATTAACAGGCTTGAAGATGATGCCATCGCATCGAAAGCGCTTGCAGCGGTACTCAACCATCAGCCAGTGACGACGGTCTCCACCGAGAGGTATGACGATAGTATATATATACTAGCTAAGGTACCCGGCTTCGCCCGGGAATTCATTTGAGGCTGAATGGTGATGGTATTTTTTCGGCAAGACTTTACTTTGCACAATATTTTGAAATTTCCCCGTTTCAGTGTTTAGGGTTAGTACCCGTAGTTGGTTTGGAATAGAAAATGAAATATCGCGAATTTTTATTTCAGGCCTCCCTTATAACCCCCACTCCCGTTATAACATAAACATTTTAATATAGGTTATTACCATCTAAGAATTAATGCTAATTTTCATAATCTGAGTTGTTCAAATCGGTTCAACCGTTGGTGTCCAATAAAATAGTTGACTCCCGCTTTAGCTTTTAGTGTATATCTCGTTTATAATTTTTTATACAACAAAAGTGAATATAACAAAAGCTACTTTATATAACAAACTAAACAACTTTTGTCATGTGAATATTTGCAGAAAAACCAATAGAAAACAAAATACCGCTATTTTTAATTTCAGGCCTCCCTTACAACCCCCACTCCTGCCCGTCCCTAGAAATGTTAGTATAGCTTATTATAATGAAGGCGTTAGTACTAATTCACATACCGAGTTTGGTTTAATTCGGTTGAGTCTTTAGTATGAAATAAAATTGTGGACTCACGCTATAGTTTATAGCATATAACTCATTTATGCTTCCGTATACGGCAAAAGTGCATATAACAAAAGTTACTCTAAATAACAAAATAAACAACTTTTGTTATGTGCATATTTGCTGAAAAAGCAATAGGAAACGAAATATCGCTATTTTTAATTTCAGGCGTCCCTTATAACCCCCACTCCTGCCTGTCCCTAGAAATGTTTGTATGGCTTATTATAAGGAAGGCGTTAGTGCTAATACACATACCAAGTTTTATTTAATTCGGTTGAGTCTTTGTGCCAAATAAAATTGTTGACTCCCGCTATAATTTTTAGCGTATAACACCTTTATAGTTCGGTATACGAAAAAAGTGTATATAACAAGAGTTACTCTAAATAACAAAATAAACAACTTTTGTTATATGCATATTTGCCAAAAAACCAATAGGAAACGAAATATCGCTATTTTTAATTTCAGGCCTCCCTTATAACCCCCACTCCTGTTCGTCTCAGAGAATATTAATATAGCCTAAAGTCTAAGTTGGATTAGTAGTAGTATACATACCAAGTTTCATAAAATTCGGTTCAGCCGTTTATGCGTGAAAAGGTAACAAACAAACAAACAAACAAACAAACAAACAAACATACACGAAAGAAACAAAATGCAGTTATGGTGTCTATGACATGTGAAACGAAAAGTTATCGTGAAATTTCGCGAAAAAAATCAATGTACAGACAGAGGTTACAATTTTATATATATATATATATATATATATATATATATATATATATATATATATATATAGTTTTGAACGGACCTCATTTTCGTCATCTCCTGGGTAGGATCGATGGACATTTGAAGAAAACATGGGTACTACCTCAATAGCTGATTTCCCTTAAGGGAAGTCTGCTAAAATGAACACCTTCGAAAATATGTGCATATTCGCTGAAAAGCTAATAGGAAACAAAGTACGGCGATTTTTCATAGAAAACCTCCCTTACAACTCCGCTCTAAGTCATCCCTAAAAATTTTGATATAGGTTATAATTATTGAAGAGTTAATGCTAATTCACACATCATTTTTTTCAGTCCGGTTTAGTCATTAGTGATCAATAAAATTGTTGACACCCGCTATAGTTTTTAGCTTATACCTCATTTATTGTTCGGTATTCGACAAAAGTGTATATTATAAAAGTTACTTTAAATAACAAAATAAAAAATATGTGTTAGGTGCAAGTTTGCCGAGAAACTAATGGAATCGAAATATCACAATTTTTTATTTCAGGCTTCCCTTATAACCCCCACTCCTGTTCGTACCTAGACATTTTAATGGTTTTAATACTAAACTAGCTAACGCCAGCAAGGGGGCTACGCCCCCTTGACCCCCTTAAAAAAGCGCTGACTTCGGCAGCGCCACAACTGGTAAAGCGTAAATCGACTCGGGCTTCACTCTCGTGATTTCAAAATTTTAATTATACATGTATTTTCCAGATTCGTAATTTTTATCGTTACATCTGAAAGTTCATGTGAATGAAATGATCCCCATTCGGTTGGGAAATAATTGATTTCATTTCATTCAAGAAGAAAGAAGATGAAAAAAGTTGCACTATTTACCTGACGAAAAATGAATGACTATATTCACGAAAACCTTAATAATAAGAGGAAAAAATAGATTTAAATTGTATAATTAAATTTACATATTATGAATACGTAACCAAGTACATCACATATAAATAAGGGAAATCTGCTAAAATATCCATTACAATAAACCGTTTAATTTAATTTTGTAAAAAGGGGAAGTAGGAAAAGACTATTTAAATGGCAACAATTGCCATAAGAAAACATAAGTAAAGTTATAACATAAGTGAAATAAGAAATTAAAAGTTTTTGCAAATAATAAACATTGAGAGTTATGAAAGAAAAGGAAGGAAAGAAGTTGTTTTAGTTCTTTGATTATTTGGTAGGGTGCGCATTACACGTCTTTACAACACTAATAGTTCTAGACTAATAATTGAAATAAGTCAAAACAATCAACAATAATAATGCAAATACATAACTATAAATGAAGAAAATAAAAAAAAACTTTGAAATTCAATTAGCTAAAAATAAAATTTGATATTAAAAAAGTGTCTGAAAGTGAAAAACCTCTCGCTACTGCAAGCAGCTTTATTTAGACGACATACTTAAACTCTAACGACATACATTAGATAAACATATTAACATTTCATTACATTAACATTATCCTCGCCCTTCGCCCTTCGACCGGAGACCGAGGTGGTCTTTGGGCGTCGGTAGCGGAGCGATAGCCGGAGAAGGGGCCGAAATCGGCGTGGGCATAGGCCCAACGGGAGAGGAGGGAGAGCGGCGGAAAGAGAGGAGTTTTAGGAGGGTCGATTTCGGAGGGTCCGTACAGGGCGGCGGAGTGCGGTAGGGGAAATCGGCTCGGTGGCTACCTAGACCGTACGCTCGAGCTGAAAAATGACGCTTCGAAAATAAAAAATGAGGCGGTAGAACGGGAGTTTGGCGGGTCGCAAGAAAAAGTATACTTTCGAGTTCGATCGTCGTTTGTCGGGACGGGAGTGGGCGGTTATTCGCGTTTGAGGCGTCGAACGAAAGGGTATCTATCCGAGAGTTTTTCCCCCGGTCGGTAAAGCGATACTCGGAACGGGCAGAGAAACAGCGAATTTAAGGCGTCGCGGGGGAGGCTGGGAATAAAAAATTTCGGAGGGGCTTATCTCGCCGGGAGAGGGAGCTACCTCGAATCCGACAATTTTTCAAAGCAAAAAGCGACCATGACGAACAAAACGGTACCCGGATCTCGAAAATCCACCGAGCGGTTCTGCCCGATTAATTCAGGTGTAAAACGGGCTTGTGGCTTTAAATTATAGAATTACATACGGAGTTTCGTTGAGTTCGGTTCAGTCTTCTATGTCCTTTAAAATTGTTGGCTCCCGCTTTAGTTTTTAGTGTATAACTCGTTTATACTTTGTTATACGACAAAAGTGAATATAAGAAACGTTACTCTAAATAAACAGCTTTTGTCATGTGCATATTTGCCAAAGAACCAATAGGCAACGAAAAATCGCTATTTTAAATTTCAGGTCTGCCTTACAGCCCCTACTCCTGCTCGTCCCTAGAAATGTTGGTACAGCTTATTACAAGGAGGAGTTAGTGCTAATTCACATACGGAGTTTCATTTAGTTCGGTTGAGTCTGGTTGTGCCCAATAAAATAGTTGACTCCCGCTTTAGTTTTTAGTGTATATCTCGTTTATACTTTATAATACGACAAAACTGTATATAACAAAAGTAACTCTAAATCTTAGTCGAAAACCAATAGAAAACGAAACGCGTTTTTTTTTAATTTCAGGCCTCCCTTATAACCTCCACTCCTGCCCGTCCCTAGAAATGTTGGCATGGCTTATTATAATGAAGGCGTAATATAATACACATACCGAGTTTTACTTAGTTCGGTTAAGTCTTTTGTGCCAAATAAAATTGTTGACCCTACTGTTCCTCTTGGAGAATATTATTACAGCCTAAAGTTGGATTATTACCAAGTTTCATAAAATTCGGTTCAGTAGTTTAGGCATGAAAAGGTATCAAACAAACGAACAAACACCAACAAATTATTGATATCGTTTCAATTCCATGTGAAACGAAAAAGTATTGTAGAATTATAAAAAAAAAAAATCAAACAACGTTACAATTTTATATATATATATATATATATATATATATATATATATATATATATATATAAATTAGCTATTTAATCTAACTGTAAAGTGATGTTCCTACCAATCGTAATGTCCTCTAATAGTACTTACTAGATGAACGATCTTAAATTCAGACAATAGTTCATATACTACCCCACCCCTCCGACTGAAAGGACTGAGATAAGAGATGCAACCGATGGGCCAGCCAGCGGATCCTAATATTAGATGCCCTGGAATGACCTTTACCGACCTCTCTTCGCTCACTCGCTAACTCTTTATCTGCGTTGCTCTGTCTTTTTCGAAAGTGCGCGCGAGCACACACACACGCTCATTCATTGTTGCCAACAACCAAATCCTAAGAAACCTACTATAAAATGGTAGCTTAACATTTTATCTTAGGTCTCTGTCACTAAGTTATCATTCTAACCTTCCCTTACGATTTATAAATTAGGTTGTAAAATAGTGATCCACATTTATGAGATTGCGGGCATAAACTACTCTGACCTGTTCTTGGAACCGACTGCAGCTAAATACCAGAATAGGAAAGCATCAATGTGCGTTCTCTGGGAAATTCAGCAATGCATAACCAATGGTAACAAACAATGACAACTCAGAATTAAATAATTAAAACCAAATAAATTGACGTTTACTTCATGTCAAACCATATAACGTGAATTTTTTATTAATTTTTTTTTAAATAAATAAAAAAAAAATCTAGAATCAGCCAGGAGACTAACCTGGAATACCAACCTAAGAGCTACGTTAAAATCGAAAAAACGGCGTCAAAATTGCCTTTAATAAAGGATTAAACGTACAACAATGTTCATAGCAAGGTACTGCAAATCCTACAGATTAAAATTTCAAGCATTGCAAATGTGTTATTCGTGCACGCAGCTATACAGGGTTTGAATTTCCAGCAATATATTTATTTTAGTGTGATAGAGGGGGTGATACTAAATACATAAAACAATATAAACCAAGATACGGTAATATAAACCAAAAAGGGGGAGAGGTACTATTGTGCTAAACGAGATTAACGTAATCCTGGTAGAATTCCACCATGATTTTACAGATATTTGAAATCTTTGGCAAAAGCGTTAATCTCAACGTTAACCTCACATCCTAAAACGCCTAATAGAATTTCATGCAGTCGTGCATGGTTATAAGCATATATAAGGGAGTATAATCACAAGCAATGAAGCACAAGTCACAATGTCAAGCCCATCTTGAATATGAATAAATGTTAGCGACGAAACTGTTAATGCAAGAAGGAAGGTATTATTAAAAGCTATAAGTCAGAGGTAGAAGCTCATCTTCGCCACTTCCTAGTTCTGCCTCCAATTGGCAGCAGCTCACTTCTCTACTTATACACTACCCCAGCACTGCACAAATCTCTCCTCATACAATCAGGCTCATCGTATCCCAATTGTATTAAATGATCACAAAACTAAACTCCACAATGTTTAGCCCTTAGCCTCAACAAGAATTAAAATACCACTATATCCAATAAAAATTCAAGCTTTTAAACTCCGATGTTTGAACTCCGACGTGTTAATTTTGTTATAATACAATTACAATTTTATAACTGAACCATAGTAGCGGAAAACCACTCTATCCAAAAAGCAACTGACCATTTGAAGTTCTCCAAATCTCGAGACATCTCACACAGGCATGACAAATATAAGGTTTCCTCCTTGCAAGTTCCCCCCTCCTCCTTGAACTCTAATAATTAAAGTTGGCATATGCCTACCTCCTAATGTTTTCACTGCTAAGCTTATAATGGATATTGAGGGATGAATATTCATTTCGTATTTAAAAATATAAACGCATGCACTCGGAAACACCGCAACGGCTAGCATAGCTCGCACACATACAGATCTAAAAGCATATACGTGTTTGTCTCCTTTAAAAATTAATCACTTTTTTCCTTTGAACGTTTCACACAGAGTTTGAGTGGAAATTAACTTAAGTCAAAACATAAAAATACAATTTTCTCCTTTAATATTCAAACTAATAAAATATGGACAACAATTACATGGTTAATAAGTTGGTTAAACAACAAATAATAGCAGTTTTGTAGTTTACATCATCCCTAATCCCCCGGTCCGATTTAGGTCATTATCGAGATTAATGTTTAGTTGTATAAAAAACGGGCAAATATGTAGTAACATATTGACCAAATAAAAATTGAGGTTTCCAGATCATAGAATGTACGTTGGTTTCATTTTTTGATTCGTGACATATTAGGTAGCAGTATTATCCGTCATTAGCGGGTTGATTAGAAATGGCCAGAATTATAAAAAAGCCCGTCACGCAGGGGCTGCGTAAACTAAGCAGATTTCCCATGGGAAGTTTTACAATAGACAAATCTGCATACTGGTAACACAATACCACCGTGATTAAATACAAACGGTACTTAATGAGAAATTTTTCAGTTAATTAAAATAAATTCCCAACTGAAACGTCTTCTGAATTATGAGAATAATTTATATTTTAATAACTCAAATTTTAGTAGTCCAAGAACTAAAGAAGGGGGGCAGAACGTATTTGCATAAATCTCACAAAGTAACGAAGGTAAGGTAAGGTTAGAAGAAGCTTCCACCTGAGCCGAGTACTGGCGGAAATGGCCGATCTAATCCGAACATACCCGACTACAGACTTCATAAAAATGCAAATATCTCGGTTAATATTCAAGATAGAGAATAAATGTATATAATAATATTTATAGTAAATTTAATTTGCAATAAGATTGATTCTGTACAATTTTTCGATCCGACGTATAGTAACGGAGATATTTCGAATTTTCAAAAATCCTCCCCTCTAAACCCCCCCTCTCACTGGTCCGATTTCAGCTGTTAACGAACTTGATCTTTCTTTTTACATAAAACGACTAAATATCGAGTTTGGTACCGATCAAACAAAAATTGCGACCGCTAGAGCGGTAACAGACAAATATATAGATAGATAGATATATACAGTTTTGAACGGACTCCATTTTCGTCATCTATTAGGTTGGATCGATGGACATTTGAAGAAAAATTTCGAAAATTCCGTCATGACTACAACCTCAATAGCTGATTTCCCTCAAGGGAAATCTGCTAAAATGGATTAACTAATTTATAAATATTCCTTCAATTTTCATTACCCAACGAACCTTAATGTCATAACACAAACGAACTCCTGTGTCAGTCATATTATATCCAAGAAGTAAAAAATAAAGTGGTGATTGAAAGGAATTTATGTTTAGAATAACAGTTCAAATGGGGCCCGTCAATGAGGGTTGTTAACAAATGGCTTCCCGTCGATACGTAAAGGTCGGGGTTTACTTAAATGTTAATCCCCTCATTTCGAACACAAGGTGAATATGTTCTCTCTGAGCCATTCTTTTTTTTTGTCCCGCCCCCCTGCCTGAAACATACAATGACTATAGGACGAATGTTGTCGAATTTTTCTTGGATACATTTCTTTGTATTATATATGGAATCGTTTACGTTTGATCCGTAACTGTTGCATACCGGCTAAGTTACATGCTTATTAGACATGCGTCTTCAAACCTCATATCATGCGAATGACGATTAGTCTTTGGGTTCGCATTAATTTATATTTTCCCTTTTGGCGTGTGGCCACTTACTTGCCAGCCTGATCGATGCAACTGCACCCGCAGTCACAGAGGATTGCGTAAACTCTTCTATTCTCCAACCATACCACCTTTTAAACTTTTCATCAATGTTTTCCACCGAGCTAAATATAGGTTTTATGTTCTTTTTCATGTAGGCCCTGCCGAGTTTTTCAGATACCCCTTTGACACAGGGCTGCAAGACGACGGCGCCACTATCAGTCCTAGTTTCTTCCATCCATAGGGTGAAGCTGTTCTCTTTATTCAATGCTCTCCTACTCGCCCGACTTGTAGCCGTTACCTCTCAGTTATCCAAAAAGTCCGTCACGCAGGGACTGCGTAAACTAAGCAGATTTCCCACCTGAAGTTATACAATAGAGAAATCTCCATAGGAGAGCCGAACAGTTACGGCAAAGGGCCGAACTAGCTTTTGGCGGGAAATTCAAAAATCCGTTATCGGCCCAAATTTAATAAAAATGCAAATATCTCGGTTAATATTTAAGATAGGGAATAAATGTATATAACAATATTTATAGTAAATGTAATTTGCAATAAGATTGATTCTGTACAATTGCGACCGCTAGAGCGGTAACAGACAAATATATATATATATATATATATATATATATATATACAGTTTTGAACGGACCTCATTTTCGTTATCTCCTATGTAGGATCGATGGACATTTGAAGAAAAAATTCGAAAATTCCGTCATGAGAACAACCTCAATAGCTGATTTCTCTGAAGGGAAATCTGCTAAAAGTTACTAAATTGCGTTGCCAAACTTTAAGGAACATTCTCTCTTACAGCACTACAATTAAGGGTTTTCTGAGGAATGCTGAGATGCAAAATTAAAACGGAATCAATAGCTGATATCCCTAAAAGGTACCGTCCCCTGACGGGATGGCATATAGGTCACGAAACATGCAGGTCATTTTTTTTAATAAAGTCAACGTGGAAAAAAATGGAAATTTACATTTGGGACCTCCTCCTGTAACCCCCCCCCCCTATTTCTTGGTTCGATTTCAGCTATAAACGAATTTGAACATTAGGGTTGAATTAAACGGTTAAATATGGAGTATGGTGTAGATCAAATAATCATTTTCGATTCAAGACTGGAAAATCTTAATTGATGTCATCACAACAACACATATTTGCATGTATCTCGCTCAGCAAAAGTTTTATGAAGACAATATTTAGTATTTAAGCTATTGGATAGTGTGGTTCATAATATAATAATGGATAATGGGTAGAAGTGGGGTTACTGAAGGATAAAAACTAAAAAAAAATGCTCGGTTAATAATCAAAATAGTGAAGAAGAAAAAAACATATAAAAGAACAATTATAGAGCATTTATTTCAGTCTGAATGTTTCCCTAATAAAGGCGGGTTCCAGAGCTGAGGTATTTAATGATGGTAAATTCTATCGATGGTTATGATTCATATTGTCTACGGTGTTTTGAACAAGGAATAGGGATTCATTGGAAATTTGATTAGTTGCTGAAGTAATAAAGGTGAGAATGTCCAACTTTCTTCTCACTAAATCCTGTTGTAGAGCAAGCGAAAATAAACGGCTGTAAATATGAAAGTGAAAGGAAATACTGAAATTTTTGGGAGTTGCTTCGAGGGCCCACATAAAACAATAAATAAATTCAGGTTATACTCGTACTTTTCCCATCGTACGTTACCCCATGAGGAGGGTTATTTAAATCCAGAGGTTCAGTGATGATCTAATAGTTATATAATAAATTAGTTACGCCAATACTAAACAGAAATAAAGAGACATCAAACGAACTCTGACAGACAGAAAGAAAAAAAAGGAAGAAAAATCGGCCAAATTATTGTTTTTAATTTAATTTAATTATTGCCCATTTTACACAGCTAAACAAAATAAGATAGGGTTACATCAGTTATCCAGTCAGAATAGTAATTAAAAAAAAAATAAAGTTGGCATCTCTCAGTAAATGGAGGCAAATATTAAATGTTATCCAAGTGTATTAAAACCAAAATCTAAACACTAACATTAAAAAAAAAAAAAAAAAAAAAAAAGATATATAAAATAAAGAAAGTGCAAATGCTACTCTTCGAGAGTTCCAACACTCCTTTCTAGAGTGGCTTCATCAGAATTAGTAATGTGAACAATGAACTGATACATTACTTCAATAATGAAGAGGGTACGTGCACAAGTGAACATCGACAATAAGCTATTAAAATTATCGGCAACACTGATAACACACAGTGAATAATAAAATAACTTACATTTATCGAAATGTAGAGAATCATCTTCGAAACGTCGGGAGTACTCACCTAAAAAAAAATAAATAAACATTATTGACAACAAAGGTAAGTACGACTAGAGGTTAACTGAAGGCTGAAACAAAATATAAACAACTCCGTTAATTTTTGAGTTAAAGAAAAATATGTAGAACAATTAAAATTATATACAATCTTAGTTATATAACTTTTAGTGAACCAACTCAAAAATTCGATATTTTGAATGTTTGATTTTATGCTTTCCCTCCTGGTTCGATCTCAATCAAAGAAACATGATCATTAGATTTGCATAAGAAGTTTAAATATCGAGTCAGGAAACAATCAAACAAAAATAGTTAGTAAGCAATAACATTAACAAGCATATATTAATAATTTGAACATGATTCATTTTCGTAATCTCGTAGGGTGGCTGTTATACGATATTTTATAGAAAATCGGGACACGAGTGCTTTCTCAGTAGTTCTGTTCCCCGGTACGAAATTTGCTAAATAACTAATGACATCTCGTTAGTAGACGACAGTTGAAACTTTAAACAATTTTGTCAATAGTGGAATTGTTCCCTATTTCTCTAATCCATCAATTGCAAAAAAAAAAAACAAAAAAAAACACGTTCTTTAATAATTGATACTTCTAATTTTAAAGACATTTCCTGAAAAACCGACTCCTTCCCACGAAAAGCAATATCTTTATGTTTTTCGAATACCAAAGCCAATCAAAGTAAAGTATTCGTTGACTACTTTTTCTGCTATGATGAGTTGATTAATAATGGGTTTCAGAGAAAGTATTAAGACTGAATGAATTTTATGCAATAAATAATCCCTTAATTTTAATCATGTAGGACAAATATCCACCAGTTTGTACGAAAACTGTAGTACAGTGTACAGTCATTTACTTCTATAAATACCCACGAAGTAAATAGTGGAGATTGGACGAATACTGACTATGTTTACAATTGTTGTTACTTGAAAGCAGTTGTAATATAAAGATTGGATGTGTGAGTACTAAAAACTCTTAATTTTCATGATTTACTGATAAAGTTCTTTGTTTGGAACCCTTAATTTATCTATTTCCTATAATATCTAACGCAAGCAATAGTCGATTTAAGTGCTCCGTAAAGACAGGAGAAATATGGATTCCGATATGTTTTACACGGCATAAGTAACAGGAGCTCAATAGACAGGCAATGCCATTTCAATATCAAAACTAGTCAATTAATAACTATGCCAGCCTGAAGTAGAACCCGGACAGGGAGGATGATCCATCAGCATAGAATAAACATTTGTAATTAGCAACACATTTATGAACTACATTTTTTTTTAACTTTTAATATATTTTTTTGCAACATATATTATTAAATTTATATTATTATGCGGGCGCAACATTTAGATAATTAATTATAAAATTCATTTGATCAGTGATTTGCTTTAGTTGAAAACATTTCAAATAAAGAAATATCCTCAATTCGAAGATATATACATATAGGAGTAGGAGATATATACATGTAAGGGTATAAATAAGGACACTACGTTTTTTCCATCTTAAACAAGATTTAAGTAACTGTATATTCCAATTTAAGTTTCTCAATTTCATTACATATTTTCCTTGAAGGCTTGTTTGTATAAAATTATACTCCTCAAACTTCAGAAAAGCTACATAAACTTATATTAAAACTAAATAATGCAACAAAAACGGATGAAATTAAATTTTATCATAGTCCTGACCTAAAACTCAAAAGGAAGCATTTTGTGACGGACTTCTTAATTTTATGAATGAAAACCTACCTCTATGTAAAAATTGAATAATTGCCTACTACATAGGAATAAATTAAATACAAGTAATATCTAAACTACAGCATATTACAAAATAATAAATTAGTAGATTGATTTTATTTTAATGCAGGTAAGAACGTGTAAATATAAGGTACCAGATCTATCTAATGACGTATTCATAACATGAAAATTAGTGGATTAAAATTTATATAAATGGGCGCGACATAATCGACTTTAAGTATTTATTATGAGCTTCTGTTAATTTCCCTGAAGAATTTGCCTCAGTTATACATAACTCCCCCCCCCCCACCTCCTACCTCATTCGCTAATGAATTACTTCAAAAGGATTTTGTATGAAATTTATATTTTATTTATTTATTTGAAATCTATAATAATATGTAAACACAATGCATCATCCAGTAATCAAATCAACTACTGTTTTGAAATGTTGAGGATAAAGAACTCAACCTTCACCTTATATATATTTACACTCAATGGTTATTTGACGTTCAGTTTGACATTCTCATCAACAAACGAGGAAAAGGTAAGCAGAGATGGGAGTGATGAAGAGAACGCATATCGGCATTCCCAATAATAATGAGTTCATATTTGAAAAATTCCCTGTATGATGTTTGTTTACAGGGAGCCTATTTATTATCCACTGAATCCATAATGCTCATAAGCGAAATTACTTTTCCTTTTAGTACCTACATTTATACAAGAAATTTCGCGGATAATGTAAATTTTAAGCATTAAAATAAAAGTTTTACAATGTTCGTTTATTTTTCACTAAAGACTGAGTGATTCCTACGTAGTGATAAAAACTCTAATAAAAATGCGGTTTTAGTTCAAAACTACTGATCAAATATAAAAACAATATTTTGATATTATTATACAACTTATTACATACGATAATTCGACCAAGAATAAATAAGTTCGGTTTGGAGGTGTTTGGTTCCATGAACGCGGCGCTGTCCATGGCTAACCCCGCATGACCCAGCGCTCTGACTGGGTGTTTAGAAATGACCCGGCTACTTGTTTCTATACCCACAAAATCAACTGTATTTCTTTTGACAGAAAAAAAAGGCACGTCAGTCATTCCATAGTATGTAATAAGGTAGAGCTCAGAAGCAAAATATTTTCCTTTACAAACAGGAATGTCTCATAAAAGAACAAAAACCCGTCTGCTATGTTTTACGCTTGGACACTAAAATTAATTAAAACAGATTTTAAGGGTCGTCAGCTTTTGAGTTTGCACAGTGTTACGATTACTAGAAGCTAGGTGGACAAAAGTCATATTTAGATTTCTAAAATATTGTATTGGAATAATATAAACAATTCTTTAGAAGATGATAATCTAATATTTGTTCATCTCTGGGACACTCCACCACATGTGTAATATGGTCCGAACCCATTGCAATAGAATAAATTAGTTGTATTCTAGAAATAATTTCAACAATACAAAATTAAAGTGCTACTAATTTTCTATGAATCAATTGTTGAAAATGGATATTATATGTACTGATAAGTGCTAAAAACTAAGGTTTCAATTCTAAGTCCTTGTATCAAAGCTTCCTTCAATAGTATACAGATAAATGAATAAACAATAGAAACTATTTAAATAGGCTGCAAGAGAATGTGCAGAGGGTAAACAAACTCTATATAAATAGGGTGGATGAAATAAAAAGTGTTAAAGAGGGAGGCGATGGCTTAGGAGAGGCAGCTGATAGAGGTAGAGAGGAAAGGAGTTATAAATAGCAGCAGAGGTCGGTATACGCTATGTCTCGTAGATTGAGCTCCCTCCTCCCTCCTAGGACTTAGTAAATGTTTACACTTCTAAGGCATTTACGAAGTCCAAGTGCGATTTAAAATAAGCTCAGTCTGAATATAACACAGACGGCATTAAAAAGCTAACACAAATTTACTTATTTTCATATTCCCCCCTCTATAGTCAACAATACGTATAATATTTAAGCTAGGAATAAGACATTTCATTATGATTTAGTAGAGTAGTTCGATGTGATAATCAAATGAATATCAACATTTAGTTACTAATGTGAATGATCGTGGGGTATCTTAGAACTGAAAACAAATAACAAAGAAATCACATCACTCGGGGCAGAGTCAACGCTCATTTCCTCCGCTTAAGCATGGCACAAGTTGATGTCAGCTCGAAACTCTAATCCCTAGCCTCACAATTCTTTTAAACACGAGAATTGAAGTAGTTGAGTTTTTTTCAGTTTTCTCCCTCCAGTAAAACCCTACCCTTACTAATCTGAAATTGCCAATGAGTAAACATATCAAGAAATGTCTTATTGCACAAATACCGTTATTATTACCGGATATTTTCTATTTAAGATTCTAAAATGAATAGGAAGCGTGTCAAGAGCAATGAACTTTTTGGCCACAATTTTATTTGATCCACTCTAAACTCAATATTTAAGCTTTTCTAGTAAAACTAAAGATTATGTTTGTTCAAAGCCAAAATCGGATGAGGAATGGGAATTTAGAGTAGAAGTAAAATACTAAATCATGTATTACCCATTTTTATGGGGGGGGGGAACCAAAATAACATAATTAAGTGTAACCAGATTTCCCTAAATCAGCTATAGAGGTTGTGCTCACGTCGAGTATTTCAAAAGAATGTCCGCAAATGTCCATCGATCCCTACCTGGGAGATGACGAAAAGTGAGGTCCGTTCAAAATTATATACATATATTTATATATGGGTGCATTGTTTTTCCATAAGTATCAGGTAGCTCTGTGGGCCTATAGAATAGAAATTTTAGTTTTGAAGAATAAATGAATATGAGTCTTAATCAATTTCTCTCTACTGTTCCACACACCGTGAATAATTGAAACCATAATAAAGGACAGCATTTATTATAATTAAATGTCACCTTTAATGTGCTTTTTTCCTATCAAAAACTAATTGGAGCACACATTGTTTAAGCACAGCTATATACATAATTGTAAATGTGAGTACAAAGTATTTCTAATAATGCCAACTGTCACAAGGAATAAGTTAAGACAATTAATTGTGTTAGACTCACAACAACTTCCATTCCCACTTGATGGTTATTAACAATGTTTACTTAAATTAGAGGGAAGGAGGTCGAAAATTCATATCTCCATTATAATGAGTCTGAACAGAAAATGTTATAGACCAAATCGTCTTAAAACATTGATACTATTCGAGTTGCAAGTACATTGTAGTTTAGATTCAGAATATGAGGTTAGATGATCATGTGAAGTTAGGTGTCATACCAGCAAATGGGAAATCTGCTTAGGTTGCGCAGCCCCTGCGTGTCCGATTTTGTTCTCTAAAATAAATATTTTCAGAGTTAATGGTATTTTTCTCTCGTCCATGAGATAACCACGATCCTGCTAATAGATTAAAGTAGAGTAAATTTTTAAGTCTAGTTAATAAAGGTTTCTTATTACGGGAGAAATTGAGAATAGAATGTGCGATGAAATAATCAGCCATGTTCCGGAAGGATATAAAAGGATTTAATGAAATGAAAATTCACAAGGATCACTTACTTCTAGGGAGTCGGGAACAGTATCTATAAAGGATTTTGAGTTAAAGCCGGCCATCGGATGTTTAGTGATATGTCAATAAGCCTAGTATAAATATCAAAAATGAGAAAAGGGGGTCTGAAAACACAAAAAATGCAAAATCACTCTACTAATATTCGGAGTCCCATATAACAAAAATTGCACAATATTACCTACCCAACAAGATTGGTTAAATAACATTTTGAGTGTGACTCATAATAACTGAGATATCTGTGATTGTAGACTTTATCACTTACCTCATTCATTAACGAATACGATTTTCATTTTTACGTGAAATGTTAAATTACATTTATAAACAACCAAAAAAACATGCGGGAGATAGACCGTTTTTTCTTTAAAATTATTCTTTAGATAGGATCGGCATAAATTTGTCGAAAGTCGCCTATAGAGTTGAAACTAAAAAAGAGGGTTTAGCTATGCATTGAATATAATTTGCTATCTAGGCATGGAGCACAAGAGGATTTTCGTAGTTGAATTTCGTCCGCTGGTTTGCCACTTTAAAAAGTATTTACAATGAGCCAGGGTTATTATCTTGTTCATCACTTCGTCAAACTGCCATTATTCACTCAGAGGTTGTGGAGAAGACAAAAAACCATAGACAAATGTACAAAAAGATTAATAACTCAAAACAGACACTCAGTTCCCATAGTTTTGGGTCACTAACTCATCAAGAATTAAAGACAGATAAATTCCAGAAATTTATACATTCGAAATGATAATTTCTGGCGGAATAGAACTAAACTTTTACAGAGTGTCACACAAAACTATAAACAGCAAATATCTTGGTTATATCGTACAAAAACATTTATAATACATTAAATTTATAATAAGATTGGTTCTATAAAAGTTTCTCGTTACCACGTTTAATAATAGAGCTATTAGTCACTTCTCGCCTCTAACCCCAAACCCTATTCTACGTTCGGTTTCAGCCATTAATCTGATCTTTAGTGTTGACTAAAACAGTTAAATGTCGAGAATGGTATGGATCAAATAAACATTTTCGAGTTAAGATCTTAAATGATGACGAACCACACAACGTATGTGCACGTAACTCACACAGTAAAAGATCAATGAAAACAATATTCGATTTTTAAGCTTCCAATAAAGTGGTCAGCTTTTAATAATATATATATATATATATATATATATATATATATATATATATATATACTAGGTCAGATACCTGGCTTCGCCCGGGACATTTACCCTCCCCAGTGTTTATTGTAAATACCCGTCGTTTCTGTGGATTTGTTAATAATAAAATTAATTTTTTATGAAAGACTTCACTGTCCTCCATATTGTCATATTTCCCGTTTCCTGTGCATTATGCATAGATTTAAATTATTAAGGACAAAATATTATAATAATATATTATTACTTGAATTAATTTTTCCAGGTGAGGTACCTGGTAGTTCATATCGAAAAGAATTGTTGAGTAAATTTCTCTAAATAACAAAATAAACAACTTTTGCTATGTGCATATTTGCGAAAATGCAATAGGAAACGAAATCACTATTATTAATTTCAGGCCTTCCTTATAACCCCCACTCCTGCCCGTCCCTAGAAATGTTAGTATGGCTTATTATAAGGAAGGCGTTAGTACTAATTCACATACCAAGTTTGGTTTAGATCGGTTGAGTCTTTAGTGCCAAATAAAATTGTGGACTCCCTCTATAGTTTTTAGCGTATAACTCATTTATACTTCCGAATACGGCAAAAGTGCATATAACAAAAGTTACTCTAAATTACAAAATAAACAACTTTTGTTGTGGGCATATTTGCTGAAAAAGCAATAGGAAACGAAATATCGCTATTTTTAATTTCAGGCCTCCCTTTTAACCCCCACTCCTGTTTGTCTTAGAGAATATTAATATAGCCTAAAGTATAAGTTGGGCTAGTAGTAATATACATACCAAGTTTCATAAAATTCGGTTCAGCCGTTTATGCGTGAAAAGGTAACAAACAAACAAACATACCCGAAAGAAACAAAATGCAGTTATGGTGTCTATGACATATATATATGAAACGAAAAGTTATCGTGAAATTTCGCGAAAAAAATCAATGTATAGACAGAGGTTACAATTTTTATATATATATATATATCGAGTTTGGTGACGATACGAAAAAAGTTGAGGTCCCTAGAGCGGTAACAGACGCGCGGGTGTACATGTAGAATTCTGAACGAACCTAATTTTCGTCATATGCTAGGTAGGATCGAAGAACATTTGAGAACATTTTTTTTTTTCTTTTCGAAAACCGCGTCAGAGTATTTATTACCTCAATAGTACTATATCTATTAAAAACACTATTTACAGGGCTCCAAAGACCTGGCTGGGACAGCAATTATTTCCCATATTTCCTCTAATAATAATCTTAAGTAAACGGAACTTGAAACTTCAGATGAGTATAAATGGGGGAGGGCTATGTTCTGCAGTGGCTCGAGAACTATAAATGAATATGGCATTATAGATAGGGGGGGGGGGTTACAAAGGACAAACAACTAAAAAAAAAAATGCGAATATTTCGGTTAAATTCAAGTAAGAAGGGGCCCAGGTTGGCCGTCGAGTTAAGGCGTTGGTCTTGATCTCATGTGGTAAACCTAGAGTGGAGAGTTCGATTCCCGCCCTGGACAGTGTAGGAATTTATTCAGTGACGGACTCATTAAATAAATTTATTAGTCCCACACTGGCAGTATCCTGTAGATAACCCGTCCCAATCAGCCATAGTAGTATAAAGTGGACGTAAATAAAAAATTAAAATAAAATTCAAGAGAAGAAAGAAAGAAGTGTAGAACGATTGTAAAAAAATAACTCAGTTATTTTGAATATTTTCTCAAAAATGGGGATTATTAGATCGTTTGTATTATTAGTTTTTATTATTAATAACATCAAAATAAAACAATGATGAATTTGCAAACAATTCATGAGCGTAAATTGTGTCATAATATATTGACATAATTGAAATTTCTATGCACTTAAATAATTAAATATAAATAATTATATATATATATATATATATATAATAATAATAATAATAATTGTACGAAGTTTCCTCGTGGCTTGTTTTGAAGAGAAACAAATTGCTAGAATAGAGAATGAAGGGGAAAGTAGAAATTCGAAAATTCAAAGTACCTCCAATATTACTGAATCGTATTAAAAACATAATTGAACCCATCTTGTTAAGCGGGCAATTTTTTTACAATTGGTGTCCAATACAATTTTTTGAGTAAAAGAGTAATTAAAAATCTCTTGTCCAGCGGACATTTGAATTTCTGTATACATACATTATTTTTACGGGAGAAATAGGATATTAGATGGTGGAAGTCTTATATCTTAGCCTCTGCGTGACAGCTTTTTTATGGATATTGTTACCTGGACTCGTGCAAGCATTTAAATGATAATATTCCTGCAGTAAATCATAAAATGTTAGTTCCGGTAAAAGTAACAATAAGCGTGATTATAAACCATCGTTTTATTCCTATTTTCTCAAAATACAAGTGAAGTACAAAGAAACGAAGCGAAGTGTGTGCGTGTGCGTGTGTGTGTGTGTGTACAATAAACAAATGACAAGAAAAATGGAAAATGACGTCTAAAGTATGAAATCCAATTCGATTTATCCTAGACTTAATAGAATACATAAGCGAAGCGACATTGTTACTTATCAAAACAAATGTTCCTTCGGTAAGGATATTAGGGAAGAAAATGTTATTAAAAGAAAATAATTAATTTAATATGAATACATATTAATGTACTAAAACGTTTTTTGAACAAGAACATACAATGTCTCATAAAGTTAAAAAAAAAAAAAAAATTCAAAATAATTGATGAAAAGCTATTGATTTGAAATTGTTCGTATGAAATTGAAAGTATTTACTATCAGCGTTCACGTAAAAACGGCATAAATACTGAGGTTTATCATCAAGCTCCCTAGACAGGTTGGCGCTTAGATTTGTATGCGATTACTAGCTGGTATAATTTCTAGTGTTCCCTCTGTAGATGATTCATGTCAGCTATAGAAATGTTTCCTTAACCTCATTAGCAATTTCTTCGTCAACACGCGAGTCCTATGCTTTTTCCAATTATTTTTTATATTTAATCCTTAATTTTTCTTTTTTTAAGCACTTCTTAATTACTTACTCTCGACAACTGGATAAGTTATATTTGCTGAGCTTCAGGTCCTAGAACACCAAATAATATTTTAAATTCCCAAAATTATAAATAACTGGCAATCTAGAATACGAAGAAGAACGTTTTAGCGCATTGCTCTTGAGGGAAATTAGCCATCGAGGTTATACCAATGTTTATTCGAAGCATAAATACCAAATAATGTTTTCCTAGTACTTTTAGCAGATTTCCCTTGAGGGAAATCAGCTATTGAGGTCGTACTCATGACGCAATTTTCGAAAAATTTCTTCAAATGTCCACGTTTAAAATTATATATATATATATATATATATTTGTCTGTTAACGCTCTAGCGGTCGCAATTTTTCTTTGATCGTTACGAAACTCGATATTTAACCGTTTTATGTAAAAAGACAGATCAAGTTCGTTAATGGCTGAAATTGGACTAGAGTGAGGGGGGCTTAGGGGGGGGATTTTCGAAAATTCAGAATATCTCCGTATTATGCATCGGATCAGAAAAGTGTATAGAACCAATCTTATTGCAAATTAAATTTACTATAAATATTGTTATATACATTTATTCTCTATCTCTAATATTAACCGAGATATTTGCATTGACATGTGGTCGGGTATAGTTCGGATTAGGTCGGCCATTTTCGTAACCGCTCGGCTCAGGTGGAAGCTTCTTCTAACCTGGCGTTTCTAACCTTACCTTACGTTCGTTACTTTGTGAGATTTACGTTCTGTTCATCCGCCCCCCCCTTCTTTAGTTCTTGGACTACTAAAATTTGTGTTATTAAAATATAAATTATTCTTACAATTCAGAAGCCGTTTCAGTTGGGAATTTATTTTAATTAACTGAAAGATTTCTCATTACCGTTTGTATTTAATCACGGTGGTGTTGTGTTACCAGTATGCAGATTTCTCTATTGTAAAGCTTCACATGGGAAATCTGCTTAGTTTACGCAGCCCCTGCGAGACGGACTTTTATTGTGTGAGATACGTGCATATTTTTCATGTGACGTCATAGTTTAAGATATTACATTTTATGTTCGTTTTCCATATTTATATGTTTCCAACACGATTTCACATATGCTTCTTACCAAGGGAGAAATAGAGAATATGTGGTGAGATGAGATGACGACTTTGTCAAACCAGCACTAGGAAAACTTGCTTAGTTTAGGCAAGCACTGCGTTAGAGGCGTTTAATAGTCATTGCATTAGCATACAAATTGCAATTTGTATTTACATTAATACCAATATTTCTCACAGAATCATGCATATGTACACCACGGCTTGTTATCTACAATTATTAGTATTAGCAACAGTAACATTAAGTAGACGATGACAAACATTTTACTTTTTCATGTGCTAAGAACATATCCAAAAGTTATATGCATTTTAGCAGATTTCCCTTAAGGGAAATCAAATATTGAGGTCGTACTCATGACACGATTTTCGAAAAATATCTTGAAATTTCCATCGATCCTACCCAGGAGATGACGAAAATGAGGTCCGTTCAAAACTATATATATATTAAACTCGGTATTTAATTGTTTTATTAGCCTCAGTTGCAAAAAGTGGACGTTAATATATAATAATAATAATTGTTTTATGTAAAAAGAAAGATCAATGTTCCACGGCAGTGTTTGTTGGAAGTGAAGAATGTTTTCTTGGAGAGAGAGAAAAAACGTCCAATTCTTCACAATTTGTTTATTTCAGCGCTAAGCGCTTTCAAAGACTAATGTCTCCATCTTCAGAGCTACTTGCATGCGCTCATTGGGAAAGACAGCAAGCGACTCACGCTGTTGCTTGGTCGCTTGCTGTCTTTCCCAATGAGCGCATGCAAGTAGCTCTGAAGATGGAGACATTAGTCTTTGAAAGCGCTTAGCGCTGAAATAAACAAATTGTGAAGAATTGGACGTTTTTTCTCTCTCTCCAAAGATCAATGTCGTTAACGGCTGAATTCGGACCAGGGGGAGGGGGGTTTAGAGAGGGGGAATTTCGAAAATTCAAAATATCTTACTTACTACACATCAGATAGGTCGAAAAATTGTATAGAACCAATTTTATTGAAAAATACATTTACTTTAAATATTGTTAAATACATTTATTCTCTATCTTGAATATTAACCGAGATATTTGCATTTCTATTGTATAACTTTACGTGGGGAATTTGCTTAGTTTAAACAGTCCCTGCGTGACGGACTTTTTTATTTTAGTTTTCGGCCTCAGTAAGCTCCCAATCCTAATCATGTCATATTAACAATAAGCTGTTATATTATGAAGTACATTATTTGAACCCAAATTGCCAAATATTGTTCTCATTGATCTACGCATTGAGATAAATGCACATGCATGGCGCTCGTGGGAAATTTGCTTAGTTAACGCAGTCCCTGCGTACCGGATTTTCTTTCTCATGTTACAAATTCTTTAAACTTAGTTAATTCTACAAATAAAGAATTTAATTACTAATATTGATCAAGAAGTTGGAAGTGAGTTAGTAATAAATGTATTGATTATTAATGAAGCTATTATCAGCTGTAGAGAGGTGAATTATATTGTTGATTACAGGACTGTTAACCTCATATTCCATGCAATTTAAAACTGGCCCGTGTATTGGTGACAGGGCAGAATTGGCATGGCAACTATGCTGCATTGTGACGTGTCACTTCAATTTCGAAGCAAGGCTTGACCGTTAGTTTCTAGGTTATTTGAAGTTACTGTTATCAGGCATGACTTACTTTCTAGCAGTCTATAGTACCATTCTGATTTAATTTAATCATAAAACTTCTTAGGTTATAGTCAATATATAAATGTCAACTAACAATTAGCTCCTGCCTACATAATGTAATGCTGCAACAGTTAACTAAGTGTGAACAAATACTACGATAAATCCGAGTAACTTTCAAGAATAATTTCCCAGTTAAATCGGATAAATTCAGTCCTTTTTCACATTAGAAACCAAATCACTAATCAATTGACACGTCATTATTTACTACTATAATTTATTTGGAATACTTTTTGCGTGAAGTACTTTGTACGAAAAAAAAAAAAAGAAAAGAAAAAAAAAGCACTATTGAAGTAAACTTATATTTCTTACTTATAGAACTGGATAAGACAGTAGAGACAGAACTAAAAATGTTTGGCGGGGGGGGGGGTGGGGGGGGGTAACTCCGTTAATATTCATGCTAGAGAAAATTGTGAGGGAAAACAGTTGGAATACGTTACTTTGTTAATAACTTTGTTTATATAACAGTTTTTGATCTGACAAATACAAATGGAGGTAAATATGATTTTGATTTTTAATTCCTTCAAATCCAAACTCCTTCTCTAATTAGATTATTATCGAGTAAATCCTTTAGTCTTACATGAAATGGTCCAATAACTGACTTGCTATTTAAATTTGACAGGGATACATTTTTTTCACTGTCCATACCATTCGATGAACAGTGGTATGAAAACTGAAACTCTAGTAGGTCCGCCCGTTTGTTACTGCCTCACTCAAAAACAGCTAAGAAGATTTGTATGGATTTTTATATTTGAGAGTCAATTACCCCGAGGTATAACATAGATAATATAAAACTCCCAATTTTCAACTAGGAGGGGAGTGGGTTAATTTGACGTCATAAATATTCATAACTATCTGCGATTAGTATTGGTTTTATCGAAAAAATGTAAAGAACGAATTATGTTTAGAATTATGATTTCGGTCACAAGTCGTTACTTACACTTATTATTTTTAAATCTTGACTTCTACTTTCCGGGTGCCAAAGTCTTTATTCGTGTTTCATGAAAATGTGTGAATATAATTTGGAAATTCACTATATGCGTATTAAGGGAACAAGAATTGTTAATAATAGCGATTTGATGGTCTACTAATACGCTCTGGAGTGGGCGTATACTTCAACTGTCAAAACATATATTCGTTAATAGCTACATTCATCTTTGTTAATATTGATTTTTATTGGGAAAAAGTAAAGAATAAATTGTGACGAGAATACATCTTAAGGCACCAAAACGTTTTGTAGGTTTATGTATTTTCTAATTTTTACTTCCGACTTCCGGTGATTAAATAGAATTCACTATTGTTCCAAGAAACTTGGTTAGAATTGCGCTTTTTTTTTTTTGAATATGAATAAGGAATAAAAATATTGTCAATGTGAGTTACGAGAAGTGGTGATAAAAACAACCTTTAATTAGATTTCCAAGGGAAACCATTTACCACTCATATATTCTTCTATGGTATTAAAACAGAATGCCTGAACAAAATATCATATTTTTCCTCGTGATGCAAAGATGATACAATCGTTTCATCTTGACGGAACATCAGATTTATTTGATCCCAAGAATGATAATAAATTCGTAAATATCTGCTAAATCGTAATAACGCTTCGTGCGTTAAAATTATTGCAAATATATGACTAATTTGAGTCAATGAAAGAATTATTTAGTGCTTCTGATTATATAATATTTATATTTCCGCGGGAAACCATTCCTATTTCAATCCGTCAACAACGGGTAACACGACAATTTCTTTAATATATGAGTGTACAAATAATGTATTTTTTTGTAATTATTCAATACTTTGACCATTATAAAATTAATATATTTAGTAAAATCGTGACGAATCCCGTGGGCCTAGACACATATGATATAGTAAGTAGAAGAGAGAGTGAGGGATAGCGGGAGGGCTCCAACTACTGGGAGAGGAGAAATGAGTAGGTATATATCCTCCAGTTGGTACATACAAGGACAAACTTTTTTCATTCCAATTAGACTAGCCCCTATGCAGACTATCTGCTTGCAAGGTTCCGACCTCACTGTATTTGAGAAATCCGACGAGATAATTACCGACTAACATCTTGACTTATTCTCCTACTATTTCAGCATTTTCAGTAAAGGAGTTATTAAGAAAGCTATTTGAATACAACATAGAGAGCAAACGCTAGCTAATTAATTATACACCGGTTTCACTAAAATAATCCTAAATTTTTACATTGAGTATTTACTACATGAGGAACAAAGAAGTGAATGTGGGGCCTCTTGACATACATGTGTGGTATTCCGGAGAAGGGAGGATCTACATTTAGAAAACCGTCTAGCTTCTTACCATTACTTTTTTACTCATTAAAAATTACGTTTACGCTCAAGACGAATAAAATATTTTGATTTATGTATCTTAAGCATGGGACATAATTTTATGAATACAAAATGAAAACCAAATGACTAATTTAAAAATGTACCTGGGAAATCTGCTTAGCAGCCTTAGTGAAGAACATATATAATTAACTAGAAGATAAAAATAAGGGACATCATTAATCGTTTACGTCAGTGTTAAATGATATCAAATTTCCTTTTTTTTTTTCCTTTCCCTATTTATGCTTTTCATATTTATTTTTCTACATAACATTCTACCTTGTTGAAGATGCTTTTTTGATTTTCCTTTCGGGCAATGATGGCCCAAGTTGTTGACTTCCCTTAAAAAAACAACAATAACGTACTAAGGGTCTGAATGTTCTTTGTTACTCTCAGAAATAATAAGTTTTGTGAGTACTTCTGAATGGGAAAACATTGTTTAAAAGTCTGGTAACAACATAAAAAACAAACATCGGTCAAACAGTGATGTACAATTATTTTAAGCTTAAGTTGAAGTGAAACTTCATAACTTCGGAAACTTTAATTATTACGTCCCAAGATAATATATTGTATGCTAGAAGGTAAATATCCCTAACAGAAACAAAATTTGTCTCGATTTCAATAAATAGGCAATACTTATTATTAAGTAATAATAACAGATTATATAAGAAATTTATATATATATATATATATATATATATATATATATATAGAATAATGTCCACATTGTGCTAAAGAGACTAATTGGGACTGCCTGTTCAAAAGGTACCTAAAATGTGATCAATAACAACTATGAAACAGAACATATAGACGTACGTATACAATGGATAAAATTACAAACTAAACATATTGGAAATGAACAGACTTGGTAAGGCGACATTTCAATAGCGATTACTTACAGAAAAATAACCAAATCTAAGATTGAACACACACTAAGACTAAAGACATTTAAACAAATGGAATGACGGATGGACTATCACAAATAAAGGTAGACATATGTAACAATTTTTAGATAATATAGAACAAATAAAATGTTCAAAGTACTTAATAATAAAATAATCCAAGAACTGAACTGGAATGACAGGACATGGAAGAACTAGAAGCTATTTACATAGGTTTAAAGTAATTGAAAACAATTGAAAGTAATTATGAGAAGGACGAACAGAAAAAAAATACGACCTTATAATATTTGACTATAAACTATTGGAGAGACTAATGAAAAGATTAATGCTTAGAGGTCATAATTGGACCTCATTGGAAAAAGATCTGTTTTTCTTTTTTATCTAATAATTTTATGCCATTTATAAGTAATTTAAATTATAAAAACTTATGAAGCTAAATTTTGTAAAAAATAAAAGAGAAGTAAACTCTTATTTTACTTTACTTGATAAAAACATTCCCAATATTTCTTTCTTTTCTGTATCATTTATTTTTGTTTATTTAGACAATTTTTCATGTTATTAGAAATATTTTTACTTATATTTTATTTATATGGCACTTGTATATATAAATATGTCATGGATAGAGAATGGAGGGGGGAGAAAAAAAGACACCAATTAAACAGGTTGTAATTCCACATGCTCGCTCATAGCTCATAGATTCACAAATTATGTATGAAATATGTTTAATTTCACTCAGAATGGTTTTACTATAATGCTTAGTATGAAATCTGCCAAAAAAAAAACTACAGAACTAATCCATAACTTGAGAAAGAGAACCCTCTAGATCGGAGAAGCCTTGAACCAAGACAGCAAGCCAAGGTCGGACGGACTGCTGACTCACGAGACGAGTCTGTCTGGGACAGACACATCAGCCCTCCCTAACATTTACCTTCTAGTCAATTGCCCTCACTTCTGTTTCCTCTTTAACTACACTCTATGTCAATAGCATCACCAACTAGCAAATAGTCTACCACTTGTTTGTAATTGCAATCACGTTTTTGAAGTAATATATATATATATATATATATATATATATATATATATATATATATATATATTCAAATAAATCACAAACTCTTTGATACAATTCATTAAAGTCAATATTTATTTATTTATAAATAAATAATAATAATTATATATATACATATATATATATATATATATATATATATATATATATATATATATATATATATATATATATATACTATCTACGTTACCCGGCTTTGCACGGGAATTCATTTGAGAGTGAATGATGATGGTATTTATTAGGCAAACCTTTACTTTGCACAGTATTTTGACATTTCCCCGTCCCTGTGTTTAGGGTTTATATCCCTCCTCGCTGTGAATTTGTTAATAATAAAATTATTTGTATTGTAAGGCTTCACTGTCCTCAATATTTTTATATTTCCGTCTTCTGTGCATGTAGTTTTCTTTTATCCTAAATGAGATAGCACCACTGAGCCAAGGGAGGTGTGGAGTGGGGGTTACTTCCTTTGTCCAATCAGTTCTGCCGTTCCCTGGCGACCTGATATTGGTCTATGTTTACATGTAACTCGATCCTTATAATTTTGGCAAGGTAGTGTTATTCTCAGGAATGTGAATTTGTTTAATTATCATAAATAAATAATTTAAAAGGATGAAAACTCGGGAGGTACACCTACTGGTATTTATTAACTCAGCTCCGCTAACATATGATATACTTTACTGAACACACTATGTATCAATATGAATATAGAGTTTACAATCGAGACTTGCAAAAACAAACAACCAAGAGTATTTTTAATAGCGGTTCTGATGCACCTAAAGCAGCCGTCAGCGTTAGGCTTTGTACAGCATCCAGGGAAAGGAATTTGTATTCATACATGGTTTGGAAGACAAAATACTTTCTATAATTATGAGTTATATTGTCCATTACGTGATAAAAAGAAACTACATTTACAGGAGACGGTTAATACAAAAATATTGAGGACAGTGAGGCCTTACATAACAAATAATTTTATTATTAACAACTCCACAGCCACAACGTGTGTAAACCCCAAACACTGGGACGGAGAAATGTCAAAATATTGTGCCAAGTAAAGCCTTGCAAAAAAAATACTATCATCATTCAGCCTCAAATGATTTCCCGGGCGAAGCCGGGTACCTTAGCTAGTATACAAACACGCGCGAACGCACACACACACACACACAAATCGACTTATGATAGTTGGTACGGGTTATTAACCTTTCTATCAGCATAATAAGACTAGAAGTTGTGTTTTAAGAGTCCAAAAAGGAGTGCGTTAGCTAAAAAAATACAATAGAAACAACTCTATGAGGACCATAAAGAATATGTTTGACAAAAACGAACGGCAAATTTACTTAATCAGGTCGTGCGGAGAATATGTGTCTGTCAAAAGAACAATTTACAAATCAAGTAATTATTATAACCAACTACACATTGTTATTGTATGTCACAATGTTTGTCTTTTAGATTAATGAATGTTTTCAGTCATGCGTATATTGTAAACATTATATTTCAATTAATTATAAATGAAGTTACATTTACTCATGATAAGATATATTTTTAATTAACGGCTCCACGATACTCCCAAAAAATTTGAAAAAATGGTGATAACCTGAAATAACTCGTCCCAATTAGACGTAAGGACATTAAGATGGACGAGTAGAAGTAACATTAATTATTTATGTTTATATATGAGTTTTGTGTAATATATGTATTAATAACATTTTCGTATTAGCAGATTTCCCTGAAGGGAAATCAGCTATTGAGGTTGTACTCATGACGGAATTTTCGAAATTTTTCTTCAAATGTCCATCGATCCTACCTAGTAGATGACGAAAATGAGGTCCGTTCAAAACTGTGTGTGTATGTGTATGTGTATGTATATGTATATGTATATGTATATATATATATATATATATATATATATATATATATATATATATATATTTGTCTGTTACCGCTCTAGCGGTCGCAATTTTTTTTTGATCGTTACCAAACTCGATATTTAGTCGTTTTATGTAAAAAGAAAGATCAAGTTCGTTACGGCTGAAATCGAACCAGGGGGATTTTAGAGGGGAGGAATTTCGGAAATTCGAAATATCTCTGTTATTATACGTCGGATCGAAAAATTGTACAGAATCAATCTTATTACAAATTAAATTTACTATAAATATTGTTATATACATTTATCCTCTATCTTGAATATTAACCGAGATATTATCATTTTTATTAAAATTTGAGCGGCTAACGGACGAAGTAACTTTCCCACCAATAGCTAGTTCGGCCGTTTCATTAACTGCTCGGCTCTCATGTGGAAATTTCTCTATTGTAAAACTTCATGTGGAAAATCTGCTTAGTTTACGCAGCCCCTGCGTGACAGACTTTTTCTGTTTTTATCTTTTATGGCAATGCGGGTACAGGCAGTTTTCAACCTAATTATCTTTCAATTAATTAGTCTCCTCTTTTTCATTTTTCATTGTTCATTACTCGTTTTAGAGAAAAATACTATTCCATATTAATTAGAGGTCATAATTTGCGAAGCCAATTGTTAGTTTTCATTTCCTTTATTTTTGAAAAAACTATTGAAATTCGCTTTGCATTCAAATTCATGAGTGTATTGGAGTACACATACTTATGTTTAAATATTATTTTTTTTATAAAATCGAATTACAACGTAATTATTTTAGTAAACATAAAAAGCTTAGCATCAGTAGCGATTGGCATATCCATCAATACTGTGGTAATCGGTATAACTGTAAAATAAGTGTAATTATGTAAGGTTTTGTACAGACAACAACATGTGCTTTTATTTTTAATCTGTTCTTCATGAAATATGATAAACTACTGACTGATCTGTTTTTCTGTATAAATTTATTAGTGAGATGTGTGAAGACATATGGCATACATTTTGCGTTTAAAAAATGGTAAATTGGTGTGGCCTTTTAAGTTCAGATTAGATAGAATACATATTTATGCTTAAATATTACCTTTTTATAAAATCGTCTTTCAATGTATGTATAACTACATTTTGTTGATTAGTTTGCGTAGTAATAGGTAGATAGATTTTTTTTTGTAGGCAGATGGGATAGAGTAATTACTAGGGCTAGGATTTTCATGTAATTAAAAATGCCAAATATGTAAATATATATGTATTGATTTTGATACAAATATGTAAATAATTATGTAAAATTAGTGAAATATGTAAACAGTGAATAACCTTCTAAAACAGTTTGTACTCTCATTTTTTTAATACAATACAAAAACGGTTTTATTTTAAACATAAAAATACAAAAACAAAAACTTTTTAATCACTGTAAGGAAAACAGTTTGAGACGAAATGCATTTTCAAATTTTCAAACGTAAATCTACGTCAATTGGGCCTTAGTATCGACTTGAATCTGCTGAATGAGCGTTCGACGTCAACTGATGTAACTGTAGCGTTCGGAAAGCGGCTATTTCAGAATAGCCGATGAATGTTTCGTTTGGAAACTCACGAAGATATTTTAAAACTCGTTCTTTGTTTTTCCTTGCGACTTTCCCCATTTCGACAAAAATGAAAATTGAATTAATCACAAAATATAATTTTCAAATCGTGTTTGACAAGAGTGACACGCACTTTACCACTCACAAATAAACACTAATTATGAAATAGGTTTGGTTTTGTTTATTCAGAGCCAAAACCAAGGGAGATGGAATCTCAGAATTGTTTTGTAGGGTTTGGTTCTAAGAAGCAATCAACAGTGGCAATAGAAGGGCCAATTCTTGTGAAAAAATTTTCTTCATGCACTCGTTATTCAGTTTTGTTGTAAAGAAATAGAAAAATTTAAAAATTAACAAATATGGAGTAAAATATGTAAAAATTCCCAAAGTATGTAAGAAATATGTAAATTTAGTCAAATATGTAAAATTAAATTGGCTTAATTTGATCCCAATTGCGTTAAAACATATACTATGAGTTGATATAAGGTGATATCGAAGTCAGTAGCAAATATGTATTTACATAGGAATCCTAGCCCTAGTAATTACTTATCTAAGTTTAAATTAGAAATGAATGTTCTCGGGGTTCTAAATTTGAACTAATAAATGTACACATTGTTTTACTCTCAGATATCATAAGGTATTTTGCCTGCCCCGTAATATCTTCATGTAGCGCGTCTGGACTTCAACGTAGTCGTGACCGAGAAGCCAAAAAAATGATCTATTGATACATATAATTAAGTAATGTATTTGTTTTCGTTTTATTTTGATAGCTAATAGGCAAGTCTTGTACAAGCCTTGAAGTGTATGAAGTAAGGTTAGAGAAAGAATTACTGCAACTGATAATGTGCATGTGATAGAGCATAGTGAGGGCAAATAGTTCGGCACCTAAAATAATACGTTGTGATAAGGAGACAGCTCTGTAGATTACACTTCGCAGTTGCTCACCTAACTTCTCTTATCATCATCTGACCTATCAGAATACCACTTTCAGCGTCATTTTGTTAATCATGAACGAATTAAAGAAATGTGCTCTGTATTCATGTTTAAATTATATATCAGTATGTTTACACCTCATCCTTATTGAGACAACTGAAAAAAGATATTTATTGTTTTAAAGAAAACGTTTCGCTTTAAAGGGCATTAAAAATACTAAGTTTAGAATTATTCTCTTAAGTCACTATAAAAGCAGGGGCTGCGTAAACTAAGTAGATTTCCCATGAGCCGGTATAACACTTTTGTGATCTTATATCCCCACTTATTCACTATTTATATGCAAAAACCGATGAGTAGAAGATCGGGGGGGGGGGAGGGGTACTGAGGCAGAAAACATGAAATTACGAATAACTCGCTTAATACTCGAGTTACAAAAAAAAAGCATAGAATAACAATTGAAGAACATCAATAGTTGTTGCTATAACATTTCACGGTCCGATGTATAATGACGATACTGGTCGAATTTCAGCCATTAACGACTATGAACTTCAGTGTTGAACGAAACATTTTTCGATACGAGTTATAATAATGGAAATATTTTGACAATTCCAAAATTAATAATGCAAATATCTCTGTTAATAATTAAGATGAATACAATACTAAACTCAAAAAATAATTCTTACTCACAATTGTCAGACCCTTACTACTGATAAAACCATTTTCAAATTCTATTCAGGAATTTTCAAGAACACGAATCGCCCGAAAGGCGAACGAAAGTAACCCCCCCCCCCTAGTCAAAAATTTCAATTCTCATATAGTGTTTGTCGTACCTTGGGATAATTGACTCACAAATATAAAAATTCAAAGAAATTTTCCTAGACGTTTTTCAGGGATTGAGTAACAAAAGAGGGGACAGACAGGCGAACAGACAGACAAGATTTTCAATTTTTATGCCATTGTTCTTAGAATGGTTTGAACGTAAACAAAAGTTTAACCTCATCTGATTTAAATAGAAAAGCAATCAAGCCTTAGAGTTTTATACACACAAACACTCACAAGCACATATAAATTCAATTATGAATTTTTACTTGAAATGATAAAAAGATATTGCACCTTGTGAGAGCATTCCTTCGAAGCTAATAAGGAAGGATAGTGCTGGTCAAGTGGAAGCAATATAACCGTACGAGATGCTTGAATGTATATGAAATGTTAATAGAGAATATTTGGGGTTAGGTTGCGGCTTCAGCTTCACCGTACTATATTAATTAGAATTATTAGTTGAATGCATATCAGCTCTCAAGGACAGCTCTGGAATTCGCAGGCCCTTTATTAACATAACCTCCAAATCAGAATATCAAAAAGTAAACTACGTTAATACAATTTTTTTTTTTAAATAATGAATTCACACTATGCGTTAAAAAAAAAAATAAGTATACCCCACATAGTAACGACAGATTGAATTGAAAATGCTTCTATGGTAGGTACCTATGTTTTACAAGCACTTCAATGAAAAAGTGAAACATTGAGAACGTAAGCGCAAGTGTTTAGTGCGTTCAGTGATTTTGAGTAGCTAATAAAAGAGAGTAATTCCTATGTATGTATTACTATAGAAATAATATATTTTCCTAGTATGAAAAAGCGGTGGATTCGACCCCAAAATATGGAGGAATTAAATAGTACAATATAAGATGTGAAAAATAATAGTCCAGATACTTAGATTTTAAATTTTACAGTTTCTTCAATTCTCGGATCCTTTATATGGTTTAGGCCCTATTCATCCTCCGTTAGTTTGAGATGGATCTAAAAATGTTATATAATCAATCTTGTAAGTCGTTTAATCCTACAATTTGTGACTTCTATGCATATTTTTTTAATTTGAATATAAAGCGAGTGTTATACAAATTTTGATTATTAACTAAGATATCTGCATTTTTTAGTTTGCTGCCTTAAGCAAAACTCCACTCCAACTCATGTCATATTAGCAATAGTCTGTTACATAAAGCATCCTTCTATTCGATAATTAAATACCAAATATTGTTTAAGAGATATTTACTAGATGTGATACATGTAAAATCGTTGTGTGATGACTTCAGTACCAACGATTATTACATTCTTGACTCGAAAACGTTGTTTGATCTATAATATAGTCGATATTTAACCGTTTCATTGAACCCTAAAGATCATATAATATAAAGACTGAAATCGGCCTTAGTGGAAGGAGGGGGTTAGGGAGGGGAATAAATAATGTTCTTGGAATTTTAATTTCCTACAATTGTTGTTAAGTACAATTTTATCTTATCTCGGATATTGAGCGAGTTATATTGTATTTTATGTTTTCAACGTCAGTAGACACCGAATTTTAATCATCTGATTTATAATATAAGTAACAGAGCTAGCAAAATTCTGCTTATGTAGGTTTCTTACTACGAAAGAAATAGGGAATAGATGTTAGAATTATTCAAATGATTTGTCTTTAATCTACATTTAACAACCCACTCATACTCATGAAAATTTCACTTATCAGGAATTTGCATCACTGATTATCTTATGCTTAGTCTACACATGAACTGCGTGATGGACATTTTAATACTGTTACTGTTAATAAGCGAGGTGGATTTTCTTTTCGTTTGAAAATAAATAAATCTATTGTTTTATCCCTTCCAACCCAATAGAAATATTCAAGAACATATAAATGTCTAGTACACAAAGATTCACTGCAATTTCATAATTATAAAAAGGATTTACTAGGAGGGGGTTGGGCACGCTGGCGTACATTGTGAGCAGTGTATTTATTTTTAAACAATGTTATCTTAAATACTGTAAAAGACTCATAAGCTGTAAAAGAAGCAGTGCTAATGAAGGCTGCTAAGAGATTCAATTAATAAATAGATTACTTGCCCATAGAAGAGGAAAGAAAACTATCCATGACTGTGACTAGGAGCCGAATGCACCCTCAGGGGTAGTCCCTAAGGGGGTAGACTCAGTGGCTCTACCTCAGAGATATCTACATCAACAGCTCCTATCCCTGCATTAATAGTCAGACTACAGACCTCATATCTTTAACTGAAGAATACTAAAAACATCAGACAAAGGTGTTTGTATTTCAATAACAGATGAATTTTTGCTGATGAAAGGAAAAACACGTCCGATAAACCAGAATCACCAACTTGTTCCACATTTTCGTATATCATGTTAATTACCAACAATTAGGTATGTGGATTTTGAGGTATGTAACATTAATGAACATATTTAAGTATTTGAGCAAAACTGGAAGATTCCCCCCCAAAAAATGCATAACGCACGTGCACGCATGCAAGTTTGAACAAATAACGTTCTTGACAACAAAATATACCTGAATTCATAGCTATTACACCTATTTGCCCCTTTTTATCAATAAGTAAAGCTTAAGTTGGATATAATATCATTAGTCATGCAGTAGCTGAAACTGATAATAGCCTTAACAGATGTAGGTTTTATTGTCGAAAACGCAACAAAGTTCGTCAAGCAAGGGCTGCGTAAATAAAGAGACTTAACACATGATGGAGTGGCTCGGCTGGGTAACCTCATCTCATCATCTATTCGTTAAGCCTCACTCAATAAGAAGTCTACGTAAACAGGAATTTAAATATTCGTTGTACGTGAGATGATTACAGACAGTTACTCTCAATGTAAACATTAGATGAATAGAAGTGAGCATTTAGGTACTGTCTGAAGACTAAAATTATATATATATATATATATATATATATATATATATATATATATATATATGTGTGTGTCCGTCACGCAGGGGCTGCATAAACTAAGCAGATTTCCCTTCTGAAGTTTAAAAATAGATAAATCTTCATATTGGTAACACAACACCACCGTGAATATTAAGTGAATAAATATGAAATTATCAGTAAATTTTAATAATTTCCCGACGGCAAGCGTCTGAAACAGATCTGCCAACCTCTCATTGGAAATAAAATCAATTACTGAAATATATCAGAATATAACACATTAATTTTATTGAAAACTATTTACTATATCCAGTACTGTAATTTATAATGAATCAGAATAATGTTTTTCACAATCAATCATAGTTCAGTAGCTAAGAACTTAAAACAGGGGGGGGGGGTCACCAGAACATATATGCATGTATCTCGTATAATAAAGGTCTCTTGAAAACAATATTTGGTATTTAAGATTCGAATAAAGTGGTTTTTTATATAATTGAGTATTGTTTACGTAAAATGAGTAGAAGTGGGGGTTTGCTGGAGGCTGAAAAATGCAATTATTTCGGTTAATATTAAAGATAGAGAATAAATGTATTTATCAATATTTATAGTACATATAATTAGCTATAAGATTGGTTCTATACAATTTTTCGATCGAACAGAAAGTAAAGGAGGTATTTCGAATTTCCAAAAATATCCCCGTCCCTCTCGTCCGATTTCAGCCATTAACAAATTTAGTCTTTCATTTTTTTTACATAAAACGATACAATATCGAGATCGGGTGATGATCAAATATCCTGATTCTGTACGAAATTGTAGGGATTGAATGAAATGTTAGAGAAATTACACAGCAGTCCATAATACGCTAGAACAACTAAATGAAATTCATAACAAGAAGATTAAAAGAAAACAAGGACAAAATATACTTAAAAGTCATTGCTCCAAAAAGGTAAGGAAAAAAGATATGTTTTATTTCGGAAGTGCGAGCATATTGAAAATAAAAGATTTGCGTCATATGTCGTCTAAATTTAATCTAGCAAGGTAGTATAACTGCCAACTCGATCGGGAAACAGAAGTTATTTTTATGTTTAGCTATATTCCCTCACCTGACTTCCTTTGCTCAAGCATTTCAGTTCGCTTCTTTATACCTGTGGCCAAACATGAAACCATTAAGAAACAACTTGAATTTAGGACTTCCAAAAGTACATAAACTATTGAAAATAGATAAAATATATGGAAACGATAAACTGGAGCAATTTATGAATTGACCTCGTTTATTATATTAAGTACCTCATAATCATAAATTTCATTCAATGAGAATATGTAATAGCAAATCGGCCAGACTAAATGCCAATGATAAATGATGATAAATTGACAAAGCTAGTTTACATAAAAATTCCAAATCCTTCACAACTATAATAAAATCGCGAATTATTGGAATTTTTATTCTACAAGTAACATATGCCTTCACTTGCAACGCTACAGTGTAGCTACTGAGATACTCATAAAGTCATTAGACATCGTGGCTTTAACACGGCTAACTATCTAGGACAGCGTAACATTAGCTTTCTGGCAATAGGAATAAAAGTCCATAACGCCGGGGCTAAGCAAACTAAGCAGATTTCTTGCGTGGTTTTACAATAGATAAATCTACATACTTGTAACACAACACCATCGTGAATATTAAGTGAACAAATATAAATGATAACGAGAAATCTTTTAGTCTGCTTACATTTTAATAACCTCCACAACGGAAAGAGTCTGAATTGTAAAAAAAAACAGGTCAGCCAACGTGTCAGACCTGAATAGTAATATTTAGTAATTCAAGAACGATTGGGGGGGGGGCGGTCACTATAATGTATTTGCATGTATCGCACCTAGAATGAAATGTTGAACACAATATTCGGTATTTCGGCTTGAAATAAGACTGTTCAAGGTATATTGGCTTATTCATAACGCGCGATGACAAAGAAGGGTAGTTGGTTTACTCAAAGCTGAAAACTAAGCAAACCAATAATCTCGGTTAATATTCAAGATAGAGAAAATATGTATATAACAATAGTTATAGGTAATTAAATTTACAAGATGGGTTTTTTATAATAAAAAAAAAAACTTTATCCGACATAATAACTAAGATATTTCACATTTTCAAAATTACCCCCCTCCCGCTGGCCCGTATTTAGCTGTTAACGAATTTGATCTTTATAGTTTTGCACGAAACGCTTATATATCGAGTTTGGTAACAATAAGACAAAACTTGCGACCGCTAGAGCGGCAACTGGCAAGTATATATCTGGTTGTATTTACGTGTGACTAAAATTTAGAACAGACCTCATTTTCATCATTACTAGGTAGGATCCACGGAGATTTGAGGATATTTTGTCGAAACTCTTGTCATGAGTACGACCTCACTTCAATAGCTGACATCCCTTGAGGGAAATCTGCTAAAAGTCCGTCGCACAGTGGCTACCTTAACAAAGCAGATTTTCCACGTGCAGGTATAACACACTGGTCTTCTCATCTCACCGTATATTCCCTATTTCATAGTAGGAAAACCTATGTAAGAATTATCTCAGTTATTTATTGAATAAATCAGACGATATAATGGGGGGTCTACTGAGGGTGAAAACATAAAATATGTACATATAACTTGCTTAATATTCCAGATAAGAAAATTAAAATTCCAATAACATTGGTTACTCCCCCACTAACACCTCCCCCCCCCTCTACTAAGGCCAATTTGGTTATCCCCCCCCACTAAACCCTCCCACCTTCCAATATGGGCAATTTCAATCATTATATAATATGATTTTTAGTGATTAATGAAAAAGACGCGCTGGTATAACTATTTATAAAATTTTGAATGGACCTCATTTTCGTCGTCTTCTAGGTAGGATCGAAAGGCACTTAAAGAAATTTTTCGAGAATCGCATCATGAGTACGACCCCATTAGCTGATTTTCCTTAAATGGGTGTCAGATCAGCGAAGAATCCAGCACATGGGAAATATGCAATTTACACAGCCCCTGTTTGACGAGCGGTTTTATTTTTATTTTAAGGATAAGTGGAAACGTGTGAGAAAATAAAAAATAAAATAATTGTATAATTTTATTTTTTTTATTAAAATTATACAATTTAATTTTTTTACAAATTTATTATTTAATTAAATTTATTTATTTAATTATTACAATTTTAATTTATTTATTTAATTATTACATTTTTAATTTCTTTATTAAAATTAAAATTATATTTTTTCTAAAACAAACACTATACATTTAAAATAAAATAATTCTATAGTTCTAATTTCTTTATTTTTATTTAAGATATAAATATGACATTTTGAAGTTATCTATTTACTATTTACTTATTATCCTTACAATTCATTTATAAATAATAAATGATTGACAGTAAGCCATGAGTCTTTAATTAACCTACTTATTTGTTTGTATTTATTACACGTTGGATAAGTATGATCCCAGTTATGCAAGTAGAAATTATTGTAGTAGTCAAAGAATAACTCATCACTAATAGCGTTAAAAGAAAAAATGTCTTTCACATAGGGACAGTGTAAACAAAGCAGATTTCCCGCGTGCAAGTATAAAACACTAGTGATCTCAACTCACCATATATTGTCTATTCTCTCCTTCTCTATCACCCCCCCCCTCCCACTTCCTATCCATCATCCGCATTAATTAATACTATCTTCATCGACGTGTTAAATGTAACAGTTGAATATCGCACAGCGTATTTGGCTGTATCCCCACTTCATAATGGAAACCAATATTTGATATTTAAGCTTAGAATTAAGTGATTTATGGTATAACAGCCTATTGTTAAAATTACATGAGTAGGCAAGGGGGTTTACTGAAGGCTGAAAACTAAAGTACAACTATATTTATAGGTATATATAAGAAAAGGTAAATACAATTTTTCCTAATGGAGATAATTGGAACTTTTGATTCTCTCTTTCAGTTAACCGCCCCACCCCCTCATCGAACTTTAGTTTTACATATTATATAGAATTTGGTGTTGATAATACAAAACTTTCAACAGTTAAACGGTAACAGACAAGTATATTTGTGCGCGCGTGAGTAATATATATTATGGAACCTCATTTTCGTCATCTCCTAGGTAAGGATCGATGGGTATTGAACTAATATTTTCGAAAATCGCATTATGAGACGAACTTTAATAGGTGTTCCCTTGATGACACTCTTAATAAAATGAAATGTTAATAAAACAAAAAATTCCGTCACGCAAGCGCTGCATTAACTAAGCAGAGATCCAATATACGCACAGGTATAGATTATTTATTACATTTGCACTAAGATAGATTCTATACAATTTTTCGATCCGACTCATAATAACGGAGATATTTCGAATTTTAAAAATTCTCCATCTCTAAACCCCCCATTCTCCCCTGGGTCGATTTCAGCCTTTAACGAGCGTCTTTTTTTTTTTTTTTTACATAAAACGATTAAATATGAAGTTTGGCAATGATAAGACAAAAATTGCGACCGCTAGAGCGGTAACAGACAAATATATATATCGTCATCTACTAGGTAGGATCGACGGATATTTGAAGAAATGTTTCGAAAATCGCGCCATTAAAACAACCTCAATAGCTGATTTCCCCAAAGGGTAATCTGCTAAAAGATGAACGTAAAATACAGAAGTAAAAAAAGTCCGTCACGCAGGGGATGCGCAAACTAAGCAGATTTCCCACGTGAAATTTTACAATAGAGAAATTTCACGAGAGTCGAACAGTTAAGGAAACGGCCAACTAGCTTTTGGCGGGAAAGTCACCCGTCCGTTAGCCGCCCAGATTTAATAAAAATTCCAATATCTCGGTTAATATTCAAGATAGAGAATAAATGTATATAACAATATTTATAGTAATTTTAATTAGCAATAAGATTGATTCTGTACAATTTTTCGATCCGACGTATAGTAACGGAGATATTTCGAATTTTCGAAAATCCTCCCTTCTAAACCCCCCCCCACTGGTCCGATTTCAGCCGTTAACGATCTTGATCTTTCTTTTTACATAAAACGACTAAATATCGAATTTGGTACCGATCAAACAAAAATTGCGACCGCTAGAGCGGTAACAGACAAATATACATATATATATATACATATATATATATATATATATATATATAAATATATATATATATATACTATAGTCCGTTCCATGTCGAACTGGCACAAGGTGTTTTGAGTGGGATGCTTTGTCTCTCTCGTACACATGGCGCACTACATCTCTCTGTCCTTTTCCCTCCGTACGACGTTGCCGCTATATCTCTACTTTGTCTAATCTGATCGGGAAAAATTCCATAATGTGCAGAATTTAATTCTCTATACGTCTACTTTAAAAANTTAAAAATAAAAGCTAAATCTCGAGTCGCAAAAAATTATTAAATGAAAAAATTTTACTTAAAGTTTTTAATGGAAATTATTCTTTATCACATCACTGTGACCTTATTATTTGAGATATTGCTTTCAAATTTGGTATGAAGTCACTAGACCTTACGTATTTTCGACAAATAGAAGAAAAAAAAATTTCAATGGTATTCCTTTCCTACTTTTTTGGCAGACCACCCCTCCTTGTTGTATTTATTAATTGTTAATTTTTTTTTCTTCTATTTGTCGAAAATACGTAAGGTCTGGGGACTTCATACCAAATTTCAAAGCAATATTTCAAAAAATAAGGTCACAGTGATGTGATAAAGAATAATTTCCATTAAAAACTTTGAGTAAATTTTTTTCATTAAATAATTTTTTGCGACTCGAGATTTAGCTTTTATTTTTTATTTTCAATGTAGGCGTATAGAGAATTAAATTCTGCACATTATATAATTTTTCCCGCCGAAAAACGTGGATTCCATATTTATGTGTAGTATGGGCAGATGTAAAGATTTGGCAACAGCGCACAGAATCGAAGTGCCAGCTCGACATGGAACGGAGTATAGCTCAGGTACCCGGCTTTGCCCGGGAATTCATTTGAGGCTGAATGGTGATGGTATTTTTTTGCCAAGGCTTTACTTTGCGCAATATTTTGACATTTACCCGTCCCAGTGTTCAGGGTCTATACCCGTCGTTGCTGTGGATTAGTTAATAATAAAATTAATTTTTTATGTAAGACTTCCCTGTCCCCCATATTGTCATATTTCCCGTCTCCTGTGTATTATGCATAGCTTTGAATTATTAAGGTCAACATAATAACATTGATTTGAATTAATTTTTCCAGGTGAGCTACTTGGTAGTTCATGTTGTAACGAATTGTTGAACATACCAATATTTCTACGCAAATTACTTGCTTCATACATTATTCCCGAAAAAAATGTATAAAAAAAAAAATGTTACTCTAAATAACAAAGTAAACTTTTGTTATGTGCATGTTTGTCGAAAAACAAATAGACAATGAAATATCGGGAATTTTTATTTCTGGCCTCCCTTATAACCCCCACTCCCGTTTGAACCTAAAAATTGTAATATAGCTTATAATCATGGAAAAATTAATGCTCATTGACATACCGAGTTTTGTTAAGTTCGGTTCAATCGTTAGTGCCCAATAAAATTGTTGGCTCCCGCTAAAGTTTTAGTGTATATCTCATTTACACTTTGTTATAAGACAAAAGTGAATATCACTGCATATTTGCAGAAAAACCAATAGAAAACGAAATACCGCTATTAGCAGATTTCCCTTAAGGGAAATCAGCTATTGAGGTTGTATTCATGACGGAATTTTCGACTTTTTTCTTCAAATGTCCATCGATCCTACCTAGGAGATGACGAAAATGAGGTCTGTTCAAAACTGTATATATATATATATATATATATATATATATATTTGTCTGTTACCGCTCTAGCGGTCGCAATTTTTGTGTAATCGTTACCAAACTCGATATTTAGTCGTTTTATGTAAAAAGAAAGATCAAGTTCGTTAACGGCTGAAATCGGACCAGGGGGAGGGGGGGTTTAGAGGGGAAGAATTTTGAAAATTCGAAATATCTCCGTTACTATAAGTCGGATCGAAAAAAAGTATAGAATCAATCTTATTGAAAATTAAATACACTATAAATGATGTTATATACATTTATTCTCTATCTTGAATATTAACCGAAATATTTGTATTTTTCAGTTTTCAGCCTTAAGTAAACCTCCACTTCTACAAGTGTTACATAAATAATGCTCTGTTGTATAATATAAGATATTAATTGAAGCCTAAATACCAAATATTGTTTTCATTGAACTTTTACTTTGTGAGATATATGCAAATACGTTCTGTTGACCACCCCCCCTTCTTTTGTTTTTGGATTACTAAAATTTGAGTGATTGAGATAAAACTGATTCTGATTCAGTACAAATTACACCACTAGCTTTAGTAAATTGTTTTCAATAAAATTAATAGTTATATTCAAATATATTTCATTAATTGTTTGTCTTTCCGGTCTATCTATGCAGCGCTACGAGGTTGGCTTGCCTATTGTTAACAATTCAGCCTTGTATTGTACATTTACTGAGCATTCACGGCTGTGTTACCTGTATATTTATCTATTGTAAACCTTCACGTGGGAAATCTGCTTAGTTTACGCAGCCCCTGCGTGACGGACTTTTTTTAAATTCTGCCTCCCTTACAACCCCCACACTCCTGCCCTAGAACAGTTGATATGGCTTATGATAATTTAGGCGTTAGTGCTAATACACATAACGAGTTTTATTTAGTTCGGTTCAGTCTTTTGTGCCAAATAATATTGTTGATTCCCGCTATAATGTTTAGCGTATAACGCATTTACACTTCGGTATACGACGAAAGTGTATATAACAAAAGTTACTCTAAAAAACAAAATAAATAACTTTTGTTATGTGCATATTTGCCGAAAAACCAATAGAAAACGAAATATCGCTATTAGCAGATTTCCCTTAAGAAAAATCAGCTATTGAGGTCGTACTCATGACGCGAGTTTCGAAAATTTTCTTCAAATGTCCATCGATCCTACCCAGGAGATGACAAAAATTAGGTCCGTTCAAAATTATATATATATATATATCTATATATCTATATATATATATATGTCTGTTAACGCTCTAGCAGTCGCAATTTTTGTTTGATCGTTACCAAACTCGGAATTTAATCGTTTCATGTAAAAAGGAAGATCAAGTTCGTTAATGGCTGAAATCGGACCAGTGGGAGGGGGGGTTTAGAGGGGGGGATTTTTGAAAATTCAAAATATCTCTGTTATTATGCGTCGGGTCGAAAAATTGTATAGAATAAATCTTATTGCAAATTAAATTTACAATAAATATTGTTCTATACATTTTTTCTGTATCTTGAATATTAACCGAGATATTTGCATTTGTATTCTGCTTGTGGTCGCCACTAGGCTATGTTTGGACTTTCCGCCGCGAGCTCTGGTGGCCGTTTCCATAACTATTCGTCCCTCGTGAATAGGTTTAGAGGTTAGGTTAACTGTTTTTTGGGGCTAGAAACTACTGGGTTATTACGCCCTAAATAATGTTTTAGGTTTAGAGGTTTCTTACTACACCAGTTGTTATTAGGCAGATTTCTCTATTGCAAAACCACGTGGGAAATCTGCTTAGTTTACGCAGCCCTTGCGTGACGGAGGTTTTTTAATTTCAGGCCTTCCTTATAACCCCCACTCCTGTTCGTCTCAGAGAAAATTAGTATAGCCTAAAATCTAAGTTGGGTTAGTAGTAATGTACATACCAAGTTTCATAAAATTCGGTTCAGCCGTTTATGCGTGAAAAGGTAACAAACAAACACACACCAAAGAAACAAAATGCAGTTATGTTGTCTATGACATGTGAAACGGAAAGTTATCGTGAAATTTCGAGAAAAAAATCAATGTACAGACAGAGGTTACAATTTTATATATATATATATATATATATATATATATATATATATATATATATAAATACAGTTTTGAACGGACTTCATTTTCGTCATCTACTAGGTAGGATCGATGGACATTTAAAGAAATATTTCAAAAATTCCGTCATGAGTATTTCCCTTAAGGGAAATCTGCTAATATAGCATAACAGAAATGAAATTGCAGGCACACTCAAGAAAAGTCCGTCACGCAGGGGCTGCGTAAACTAAGCAGATTTCCCACGTGAAGTTTTACAATAGAGAAATCTCCATAGGAGAGCCGAACGATTGCGGGAAATTCAAAAATCCGTTATCGGCCCAAACTTCATAAAAATGCAAATATCTCAGTTAATATTCAAGATAGGGAATAAATGTATATAACAATATTTATAGTAAATTTAATTTGCAATAAGATTGATTTTGTTCAATTTTTCGATCTGACGTATAGTAACGGAGATATTTCGAGTTTTCGAAAATCCTCCCCTGTAAACCCCCCCTCCCACTGGTTCGATTTCAGCCGTTAACGAACTTGATCTTTGTTTTTACATAAAACGACTAAATATCGAGTTTGGTAACGATCAAACAAAAATTGCGACCGCTAGAGCGGTAACAGACAAATATATATATATATATATAAAGTTTTGAACGGACCTCATTTTCGTCATCTCCTGGGTAGGATCGATGGACATTTGAAGGAAAATTTCGAAAATCGCATCATGAGTACAACCTCAATAGCTGATTTCCCTTAGGGGAAATCTGCTAAAAATGCACACTGTGATGAAGTGCGTCCATGGTAGTTGACTAAATAAAGATAGATTGTAAGGAATATAGTTCCATAGTAGAGAATAAACGGACTAGAGCCTATATGGAAGAGGTAAGGAGACAGACGGCGGTGGCTGATAAGGAGCCGACAGAGGAGGAGAGTTAATTGATAATAAAAGGGGCGGGCCTAAGAGGAGGGGTGGGGAGGTGGAGGGGGCGGGATCAATAGCGGCGGCCCGTCACTGTCACCCCCAGCAGCCAGCCGCCGCCGGATCTGGGTGAACCCATGACCTCGCCCCCTCCTTCCCTACATCAACACAATTCTCTACTTCCTAATACCAACTTATACTCTTCAATACAACCTTAAAGAACTATACTCTAAAGGCACACCGTTTAAAGCCTTAACGAGTAATCATTATACAACACACAGGCTTCTAGAACCTCTTCTTGTCCAGTAACCACCCTCACTTCTTAGAGCCTTTTCTTACATCCTTATAAAAACTATCAAAAGAAATAAATTAATTAAACTGTTTTGTTCTGCTAATTTATTCAATGTACATATAATATTTTTTAAATATGATTTATTTTAAGAAGACGCATACATATGGACACTGAAATGATTTTCTGAGCGTTCTTGGCTTTAGTTCTCTGCACAAAGGATGAGCAGTAAATACCATTTAAAGCCTCAGCAAGCAGGATGAAGGATTGGAATTTGAAAATAGAGGATTAAACCAGGTCAATCAGCTCTGTCCGTCCCAAGACAAGAACAATTGAAAACAAAGTTACGATCCCTGTATGATGGAATTTCAAGGGTATTGTCCACTTCAAAATTCAAAAGAGATGGAATTCGATTTTTTTCCATCTACTAACCTATAGTAGAGTTCGGACTAACACTCACTCTAGCCCATGGCAGATTTCATCCGTGGTTAATATTACAACGCATTTAGAAAAGAAAAATACTAAAAAGTTTCTTGCATTAAAAGAATCATAATGCATCCGAAATGCCATCAGTGATTTGGTAAAAAGACGGATTCAAGTGAAATAAAATGAAGGGTTCTATTTCCAAGAGTTGGTAGGTGTTTTTTAAACAAAACTATGTTAAAAAAATAATATAACCATTCATCAACTATTACGTATACTGAAACATTAAAACTTTTTAGAGGTTCAGATTAGCTGCGCGAGTTTAAAGCGTTGTCCTTAATAGGAATTTATTTAGTGACGAACTCATTCAATAAAATCCTTGGTCCCACACAGGCTAGAAAAGGGTGGTAACCAATCCCAATTAGCCATAGTAGCAAAAAGGGAACGTTAATAAATATAAATAATTATAATAATAAAATTAATTTACTATGGTAACTAACTGTTTCCTTCACATTCAATATCTAATAATGTATATTGATAATTTATACTATTTTTAAGAAATTTATTGCAAAAAAATGAAAGCCTTGTTAACTGTTTGCTATAAAGTTACTTTTACCCTGAATACGAGTGGAAATCAATAATCGTAAGCAGCAGTGCTTTAGTGTATTTTTCTTGATAATGCTCTTTATTATTTTCAATTACAAATATTGGTTCCTTCATTATTTTTCACTTTAAAAAATATCCTGTAATTATCAATAATTAATATGCCAGTTAATTTAAATTCATTTCGTTTCTTTATGGCAAAAAAAATTATAAATATTGTTTTCTGATTCCAAAATTTGGGGTTTAAATTTAATTTTGGTGAAATGCTGCTCGACCTTATGTGATACCTCGGCACTCTCCTCCCAACAGATTGCTCTCAATTTCAGCCCAATGGTCACTTCATTCCTCCTCTCACACATTCCTTCAATTCATAACCTTATTTCTTAAAATTGTGGATCCGACTAAGCCTGTTAAGTCCATTTTCTCTTTTACAGCGAACAGCAAGTAGCCGAAATTAGGCCTCACAGAGTGGGGTCTTTAAAACTTTCAATAATCCCATGGCGTTTGAGGTTTAGAGAAAGGGCAAAATGCACATTTACAAATATCTCAGTTATTTCTCATCAGATTAACAAAAAGTTTTAAAACTATTATTGTTCATAAAATAATGTATACAATTGTTGTTTTATGTTCATTTCTCTAACCCTAATATTAAGAGTCATTTTGTCACTTCAGTTACTTTTCCAATTTCCAAGGCAATTATATCAATCGTCATCTCGTGCGTAGCTTATATTTTAAGTATTATTTTCATAGGACTCTAACGAAGAGAGAAATTGAATAACATCATATAACATAATCTGAGATATTGTTTACTAGTATACATACACTTGCATGACGGACTTTTTGAATAAGAGCTGGGCTATAGTCAGAAATCGAAAAACTGACAAGTCTCGTTATCCAGGCGAGATATAGAATGAGCTATCTCCAGATGAAAAGCGGGATTACTTTTATCCACTTTAAACTGAGCTCAGAGTAATTAGCCAGCTTGAGTTAATCGAACAAGTATATTTTTTTACTTTCAGCACGACACCTATAAACGTACAATTTAAAATTAAGGAATTACATATACTATAAATAGAAGACATAATTCATGAGGCCCTCATTGACATAACAAACTAACAATGCTAATGAAAAACAATAATCATTTCTATTAAAGTTATAGTAAATTTCTGAGATTTAAATTTAATAGAATGTTCATGCCCAAAAAATATATGTACGTGCATGTGTGGCTTCAGCTGATCTTAGAAATGTCCACATTAAATGAAGGGTTCCATTTTAGCAGATTTCCCTTGAGAGAAATCAGCTATTGAGGTTGTACTCATGACGGCATTTTCGAATTTTTTCTTCAAATGTCCATCGATCCAACCTAGGAGATGACGAAAATGTGGTCCGTTCAAAGCTGTGTGTGTGTGTGCGCGCGTGTGTGCGTGTGTGTGTGTGTGTGTGTGTGTGTGTGTGTGTGTGTGTGTGTGTGTGTGTGTATATATATATATATATCTATGTATGTATATATATATATATATATATATATATATATATATATATATATATATATATATCTATGTGTGTGTGTGTGTATATATATATATATATATATATCTATGTGTGTGTGTGTGTGTGTGTATATATATATATATATATATATATATATATATATATATATATATATATATATAAATATATCTATGTATTTGTTTGTTACCGTTCTAGCGGTCGCAATTTTTGTTTGATCGTTACCAAACTCGATATTTAGTCGTTTTATGTAAAAAGAAAGATCAAGTTCGTTAACGGCTGAAATATGACTAGTGGGAGTATAATAATATTTCCGTTACAATACGTCGGATCGAAAAATTGTATAGAATCAATCTTATTGCAAAGTAAATTTACTATTAATATTGTTCTATACATTTATTATCTATCTTGAATATTAACCGAGATATTTGCATTTTATTAAATCTGGGCGGATAACCGATGAGAGTGACTTTCCCTCCAAAAGCTAGGTCGGTCGTTTCCTTCCTTAACTGTTCGGCTCTCGTGAAATGTCTCTATTGTAACACTTCACATGGGAAATCTGCTTAGTTTAGGCAGCCCCTGCGTGACGGACTTTTTAGTGATAAAAGAGTAAAAGTTAAACATCGCCTCACTACAATTTTGTTGATCCGTGGCGACGTGAATTCATAATGTTTAATAAATATTCGCAAATGATTTTTGAGCAAAATCCGAATAAATAATTAAATCATTAAAATATAATCTACGCGCTAGCTGAAGAGAAAACCTTGAAAACAGAATAACAACGCTGTCCTTGGCACCTTATCTCCAACCCATTTTCTTACAAATCAGGTCAGTCTCACATTGCTATGAATGTATATGCTCAACTGCCCGTGCTCTCACATGTTAAATAAATATATCCAAATGCGTGGACGCCGGGGGCTCTCACACGCGCTAACGCAAACTACATTAATATGCATTGATTGGTAGTGAACTCACTCCTTATCCCGATATTAAACGTTTTCCAAGGAAAAAGGAGTTATATAATACTATTTCTAATTTAGACTCTCATTTGGGGTTTATTTGTAACTAACAACAATACAATAGATAGATGAATGGCTACATCAACAATCCTTAACATAACTAATTTTATTCTCAAGCAGCTAGCAACAATGTTTAATAAACCCAGTATTGTTATTGTTAATAATATGGACGTCTTGCTAAAGATTAATTTTGATAAGAAATACATGATTAATGATTTCATAATTGGTTTATCTCAGTTAGAATACCAACAAATCACAAATACCCTTTTGACCCTTTCGCTCCTTCGTTTCCGAAGGTCCTAAATAGCTACGAAATTCACTTCACAAAACCTGTAGAACAATAATAAATAAAATTACCTAACTGGGCAACACTCTAATATCAATAGACAAGTAGACCCTGTTAATAAACAAATTCACTAACACCTGAAGAAAAATACTTTTCAATTTGATATCTGGTTATACTTCAAAAAAGTCCTGCTGCGTTAACTAAGCAAATACCCCATGTGCGTCACATATTTACATTTAACTCAAAACGTAAAAGATCAATGAGAACAATATTTAGGATTTAAATAATGGACTTCACAATACAACAGCTTATTGTTAATATGACATGAGTAGGAATGGGGGTTTACTGAAGGCAGAAAACTAAACAATGCAAATATATAAACATTTATAGAACATTACATTTGCAATAAGATTTGCTCTATACAATTTTGCGGCCAACGCATAATAACAGAGATATTAAAAATATATATTATATTAAATACACACATATGCACACATCTGCAAACAATAAAACCCAAAACTAGTAATATTTTATGTTCTTAATGAAAAGGATTCTCTGGCTGAAGACATTGAACGTGATCAATACAGCCGAAAGGATATTATTACATAAAAGTCCGTCACGCAGGGGCTGCCTAAACTAAGCAGATTTCCCACGTGAAGCTATACAATAGAGAAATCTCAATACGAGAGCCGAACAAGGTTTTGGCCTGAAACGTTCGTTATCAGCCCACATTTAATATAAATGCAAATATCTCGGTTAATATTGAAGATAGAGAACAAGTGTATAGAACAATATTTATAGTAAATTTGAAATTAGATTGGTTCTATACCATTTTTTGTTCCGACGTATGGTAACGGAGATATTTCGAATTTTCAAAAAACCTCCTTCTAAATCCCCTCTCCCACTGGTCCGATTTCAGCCGTTAACGAACTTGATCTTTCTTTTTACATAAAACGACTAAATATCGAGTTTGGTAACGATTAAACAATAATTGCGACCGCTAGAGCGGTAACAGACATATATATATATACAGTTTTGAACGGACCTCATTTTCGTCATCTCCTGGGTAGGATCGATGGACATTTGAAGAAAAATTTCGAAAATCGCGTCATGAGTACAACCTCAATAGCTGATTTCCCTTAAGGGAAATCTGCTAATAAAAACCCGCCACGCAGGAAAGAGCCTGTGGTATGACACCATATAATTTCTATTTCTAAAAACAAGAAATATGAATAACTCGTTTGAGTTATGAAAAAATGTATAGACCAATATTTGTACAGCATAGTTTAACAATATTGGTTCTATAAAATGTCTGTCTAATAAAAACGGAGATATTTTGAATTATGGAATAATACCCCACCTCCTGCGTCTAACTCCCATTCCCTGGTACAATTTCAGCCATTAACGGATATGATCATTAGTGTTGAATGAAACTGTTAATTATAAACTATCGTACAGATCAGATAAATATTTTTGAGTTTTATTATAATTAATAATACTAAACATTTGGTATTTAAGAGATTAAAACGGTTCACGAGGTAAAAGCTAATCATTTCAATATACCAAGAGTACAAGTGGGGGATTTACTAAAGACCGATAACTAAAAAGTCCGTCACGCAGGGGCTGCGTAAACTAAACAGATTTCCCACGTGAAGTTTTACAGTAGATAAATATACATACAGGTAACACTACCGTGAATGCTCAGTAAATGTACAATACAAGGCTGAATTGTAAACAAACAGGCAAGCCAACCTCGTAGCGCTGCATAGATAGACCGGAAAGAAAAACAATTAATGGAATATATTTGAATATATCATATTAATTTTATTGAAAACAATTTACTATAGTTAGTGGTGTAATTTGTAATGAATCAGAATCAGTTTTATCTCAATCACTCAAATTTTAGTAATCCAGAAACAAAAGAAGGCGGGGGGAGGTCAACAGAACGTTTTTGCATATATCTCACAAAGTAAAAGTTCAATGAAAACAATATTTGGTATTTAGGCTTCAATTAATATCTTTTATTATATAACAGAGAATTATTTATGCAACACAAGTAGAAGTGGGGGTTTACTGAAGGCTGAAAACTGAAAAATGTAAATATCTCGGTTAATATTCAAGATAGAGAATAAATGTATATAACATCATTTATTGTGTATTTAATTTTCAATAAGATTGATTATATACACTTTTTCGATCCGACTTATAGTAACGGAGATATTTCGAATTTTCAAAATTCTCCCCCTCTAAACCCCCCCCTCCCCCTGGTCCGATTACAGCCGTTAACGAACTTGATCTTTCTTTTTACATAAAATGACTAAATATCGAGTTTGGTAACGATTACACAAAAATTGCGACCGCTAGAGCGTAACAGACAAATATATAGATAGATAGATTGATATATATATATATATATATATATATATATATATATATATATATATATATATATATATATATATACAGTTTTGAACGGACCTCATTTTCGTCATCTCCTAGGTAGGATCGATGGACATTTGAATAAACCTTTCGAAAATTCCATCATGAGTACAACCTCCATAGCTGATTTCCCTTGAGGGAAATCTGCTAAAAGATACTAATTGAAGCCTGAATACCAAATATTCTTTTCATTGAACTTTTACTTTGTGAGATATATGCAAATACGTTCTGTTGACACCCCTTCTTTTCTTTTGGATTACTAAAATTTGAGTGATTGAGATAAAACAGATTCTGATTCATTACAAATTACACCACTAGCTTTAGTAAATTGTTTACAATAAAATTAATATGTTATTCAAATATATTTCATTAATTGTTTGTCTTTCCTGTCTATCTATGCAGCGCTACGAGGTTGGCTTGCCTGTTTGTTAACAATTCAGCCTTGTATTGTACACCTTCACGTGGGAAATCTGCTTAGTTTACGCAGCCCCTGCGTGACGGACTTTTTTATGTATGACTTCACTGACCTCCATATTGTCATATTTCCCGTTTCCTGTGCATTATGCATAGATTTGAATTATAATGGACAAAATATTAACATACATTTGAATTAATTTTTCCAGGTGAGGTACCTGGTAGTTTATATTGAAAAGAATTGTTGAGCAACTTTCTCTAAATAACAAAAATCCGTCACGCAGGGGCTGCGTAAACTAAGCAGATATCCCACGCGAAGTATTACAATAGAGAAATCTGCCTAATAACAACGGCAGTAGTGAGGAATCTCTAAACCTAAACACGAGGGACGAATAGTTATGGCAACGGCCGCCAGAGCTTTCGCATAGCCCACTTCTGTCGCCCGCACACACAATACAAATGCAAATATCTCGGTTAATATTCAAGATACAGAATAAATGTATAGGACAACATGTATAGTAAATTTAATTTGCAATAAGATTGGTTCTATTCAATTTTTCGATCCAACGTATATTAGCGGAGATATTTCGAATTTTCAAAAATCCCCCCATCTAAGCCCCCCCCCCTCCCACTGGTCCGATTTCAGCCATTAACGAACTTGATCTTTCTTTTTACATAAAACGCTTAAATATGAAGTTTGGTAAGGATCAAACAAAAATTGCGACCGCTAGAGCGGTAACAGACAAATATATATATATATATATACTAGCTCAGATACCCGGCTTCGCCCGGGAATTCATTTGAGGCTGAATGGTGATGGTATTTTTTAGCAGGCTTTACATTGCACAATATTATGACGTTTACCCGTCAGTGCAAGACTTCGCTGTTCTGCATATTATCATATTTCCCGTTTCCTGTGCATTATGCATAGATTTGAATTATTAATGAGAAAATATTGACATACATTTGAATAATTTTTTTCATTTGAGGTACCTGGTAGTTCATATTGAAAAGAAGTGTTGAGAAAATTTCTCTAAATAACAAAGTAAACAACTATTGTTATTTGCATATTTGCCGAAACCCCAATAGGAAATCACTATTTTAATTTCAGGCCTCCCTTACAACTCCCACTCCTGCCCGTCCCTAGAAATAGTATGGCTTATTATAAGGAAGGCGTTAGTGCTAATTCAAATACCGAGTTTGGTTTAGTTCGGTTGAGTCTTTTGTGCCAAATAAAATTGTGGACTCCCGCTATAGGTTTTAGCGTATAACTCATTTATACTTCCGTACACGGCAAAAGTGCATGTAACAAAAGTTACTCTAAATAACAAAACAAATAACTTTTGTTATGTGCATATTTGTTGAAAAAGCAATAGGAAACGAAATATCACTATTTTTAATTTCAGGCCTTCCATATAACCCCCACTCCTGCCCGTCCCTAGAAATGTTAGTATGGCTTATTATAAGGAAGGCGTTAGTACTAATTCAAATACCGAGTTTGGTTTAGTTCGGTTGAGTCTTTTGTGCCAAATAAAATTGTGGACTCCCTCTATAGTTTTTAGAGTATAACTCATTTATACTTCCGTATACGGCAAAAGTGAATATAACAAAAGTTACTCTAAATTACACAATAAACAACTTTTGTTATGTTCATATATGCCGAAAAACCAATAAGAAACGAAATATCGCTATTTTTAATTTCTGGCTTCCCTTATAACCCCCACTCCTGCCCGTCCCTAGAAATGTTGGCATGGCTTGTTATAATGAAAGCGTTAGTGCTAATACACATACCGAGTTTTATTTAGTTTGGTTGATTCTTTTGTGCCATATAAAATAGTTCACTTCCTCTATAGGTTTTAGCGTATATCTCGTTTATAACTCGGTATACGACGAAAGTGTATATAACAAAAGTTACTCTAAATAACAAAATAAACAACTTTTGTTATGTGAATATTTGCTGAAAAACCAATAGGAATCGAAATATCGCTATTTTTAATTTCTGGCTTCCCTTATAACCCCCACTCCTGTTCGTCTCAGAGGATATTAATATAGCCTAAAGTCTAAGTTGGGTTAGTAGTAATATACATACCAAGTTTCATAAAATTCGGTTCAGCTGTTTATGCGTGAAAAGGTAACAAACAAACAAACAAACAAATAAACAAACAAACAAATAAACAAACAAACAAACAAACAGACACCAAAGAAACAAAATGCAGTTATGGTGTCTATGACATGTGAAACGAAAAGTTATCGTGAAATTTCGTGAAAAAAATCAATGTACAGACAGAGGTTACAATTTTTATATATATAGAATTATATATATATATATATATATATATATATATATATATATATATATATATACAGTTTTGAACAGACCTCATTTTCGTCATCTCCTGGGTAGGATCGATGGACATTTGAAGAAAAATTTCGAAAATCGCGTCATAAGTACAACCTCAATAGCTGATTTCCCTTATGGGAAATCTGCTAAAATAAACAACTTTTGTTATGTGCATATTTGCCGAAACACCAATAGGAAACGAAATATCGCTATTTTTAATTTCAGGCCTCCCATATAATCCCCACTCCTGCCCGTCCCTAGAAATGTTAGTATGGCTTATCATAAGGAAGGCGTTAGTACTAATTCACATACCGAGTTTGGTTTAGTTCGGTTGAGACTTTTGTGCCAAATAAAATTGTGGACTCCCGCTATAGTTTTTAGCGTGTAACTCATTTATACTGCCGTATACGGCAAAAGTGCATATAACAAAAGTTACTCTAAACAACAAAATAAACAACTTTTGTTATGTTCATATTTGCCGAAAAACCAATAGGAAACGAAATATCGCTATTTTTAATTTCAGGCCTCCCTTATAACCCCCACTCCTATTTGTCTTAGAGAATATTAATATAGCCTAAAGTCTAAGTTGGGCTAGTAGTAATATAAATACCAAGTTTCATAAAATTCGGTTCAGCCGTTTATGCGTGAAAAGGTAACAAACATATAAACAAAAAAACAAACAGACACCAAAGAAACAAAATGCAGTTATGGTGTCTATGACATGTGAAACGAAAAGTTATCGTGAAATTTCGCGAAAAAAATCAATGTACAGACAGAGGTTACAATTTTATATATATATAGATATATAACCTCTGTCTGTACATTGATTTTTTCTGGAAATTTCACGATAACTTTTTGTTTCACATGCCATAGACACCATAACTGCATTTTGTTTCTTTGGTGCCTGTTTGTTTGTTTGTTACCTTTTTTAAACGGCTGAACCAAATTTTATAAAACTTGGTATGTATATTACTACTAACCCAACTTAGACTTTAGGCTATATTAATATTCTCGAACAAGAGTGGGGGTCCCCGAATTTTAAAATAGCGATAGTTCGTTTCCATTGCATTTTCGGCAATTATGCACATAACAAAAGTTGTTATTTTTTTTATTTCGAGTAACTTTAGTTATATACACTTTTGTCGTATACCTAAGTATAAATGAGTTATGCGTTAAAAACTATTGCGGAAGTCAACAATTTTATTTGGCACAATGAACTCAACGGAACTAAACCAAACTCGGTATGTGAATTAACACTAACGCCTTACTTATAATAAGCCATACTAACATTTCTAGGGACGGGCAGGAGTGGGGGTTATAAGGGACGCTTGAAATTAAATATAGTGATATTTCGTTTCCTATTGGGGTCTCGGCAAATATGCACATAACAAAAGTTGTTTATTTTGTTATTTAGAGAAACTTTTGTTATATACACTATCGTCGTATACCGAAGTATAAAGGCGTTATACGCTAAACATTATAGTGGGAGTCAACAATTTTATTTGGCACAAAAACCTCAACCGAACTAAATAAAACACTCGGTATGTGTATTATCACTAACGCCTTCCTTATAATAAGCCATACTAACATATCTAGGGAGGGCAGGAGTGGGGGTTATAAGGGAGGCCTGAAATTAAAAATAGAGATATTTTGTTTCGTATTGAGGTTTCGACAAATATGCACATAACAAAAGTTGTTTATTTTGTTATTTAGAGAAATTTGCTCAACAATTTTTTCAATATGAACTACCAGGTTCACCTGGAAAAATTAATTTAAATTATAATATATTATTATAACATTTTGAATTTAAATCTATGCATAATGCACAGGAAACGGGAAATATGACAATATGGAAGACAGGGAAGTCTTACATAAAAAAATAATTTTATTATTAACAAATCCACAGAAACGAAGGGTATTAACCCTACACACTGGGACGGGTAAATGTCAAAATATTGTGTAAAGTAAAGCCTTGCCAAAAAAATACCATCACCATTCAGCCTCAAATGAATTCCCGGGTGAAGCCGGGTATCTGAGCTAGTGTATATATGTATAATTTTGAACGGACCTCATTTTCGTCATCTCCTGGGTAGGATCGATGGACATTTGAAGAAATTTTGCGTCATGAGTACGACCTCAATAGCTAATTTCCCTTGAGGGAAATCTGGTAACATGCAATCATGACGGATAATAATCAAGACAAAGAAAAAAATGTAAAGAGACAATTAAATTATTTATTAAAGTCCACTTTTTTTCTATTGTCTAATCAGGACGGGTTGTTTACAGGTTACCTACCACCCTATTCTAGCCAGTGTGGGACTAAGGATTATATTTAGTGATTCCGGCACTAAATAAATTCCTATTGCAAAAGGCAATTATATTTGCAATAAGATTAGTTCGATACAATTTTTCGATCCAACTCATAATAAAGAAGATATTCTGAATTTTCAAAACTCTTCTCTAACTCTTCCCCCTACCCTATCCGATTTCAGTCGTTAACGAACCCCTTTAGTTAACAGAGAAATATATATATATTATATATATATATATATATATATATATATATATATATATATACATAGTTGAACCCTATTTTCGTCATCTCCTGGGTTGAATCGAATCGATGTGTATTTTAAGAAATTTTTCGAAAATTGTGTCATAAGTACTACCTGAATAGCTGATTTCCCTTAAGGGGATAAAACGCCCTGCGGGACCAGGCTGCCACACGATGGCTAATGATGCTCTTGCAAATTCTCAAGTACTTGCCAAATTCCCACCTCAAGTATTTCTCAATGGAAAAATTTGTTGAAAATCACGTTGAGTACAACTTCAACAGCTTATATAGCTTATTAGCTCTCATAAATCTAACTCATAGTCCTCGTGCTGTCTATTTTCTGAAGTTATCAGAAATACTGCTAAGTCGACTAGCGCTGAGTCAAGGCATGTTTATTATGTATTAGATATTTTATAATGCGAAATTTTTGTATAATCATTATCATAAACTTATGGTAAACAGGACACAAAAAAGATATAAAGCAGAGAAAGTACAAGGGCACCCTCTGAGTGGCCACAAACTACTTCACAAAACAACAAAGTATTTTTGAAATGAAAAAAAGACAAAGAAAAAGAAAACATTAAATATAACAATACGACTAACTTTGAAAATCATAGAACATTATTAAATAACGAAACGTAATTTAAAGAAATCCAGCCCATTGAAACCTACTTCCCTCTTAGCAGAATTCCCCAAATACCCATCAGTAAGGCATCACTATTCTTGAAGGCGGAAAGAAGAATCAGAAAGCTACTAATATCTAGCGAGACACTTTCTCGAGACAAAGGAGAAATCAGCAGAGGTGGAAGTGGCAGGGGCGGTCCTTTCGTCGGGGACGGTTAGGAGGCCGGCGACCTCTGGCTCCACTAGACGTCCGTGACGTCACAGCTTTCACCCCACCCTCCCACCACTCCTTTCCACCCCCACATACTTTCATCCCGGATCTGCCCCTCTCTCTGTCTTGAACCCCTTCCGCTTCGATTTAGGAAAAACTCTTGCAGGGTGAAAGTAGGCTCGTCACGCTTTATTGGACCATTCCAACGAAGGCGATAATTCATAATGCACTACATGATGCAACAAGTCGATGGAAGACAGAACGTTTCCACATGCAGATAGTAAAGTAGTGTATGCATATGTTTAAGATTAAAATCGAATGAGGTGTTTGATCCCATCCAAAAATGGCGGTTTAGGCCTCTTTCCCTATGCCTAATGATTGTGCCTTCAGATACATTTGTGATGAAGTCGTTGCGCCTTATGAAATGCCTAAGAAGCTTCTCCATGGCCTTGATACTTTTCTTACTATCTTTTGGACTTTCATTAGCCCAACTGGTCCAGGTGATTCTCCACCAAAACCACAATTTTATTGCTTATAGACAAACCATTAACCCCCGATAAATAACCATAGTTGGGAGCACAGATAGTAAGGGGAAACTCCGTAACTCAGTAGTATTCAAATTTTTATTTACAGAGACAATGATTGCAGCTCCCTATTCTACAAGCGTTTTTATCCATACCCTCCAAATCACAAAACAAATATTCGGTATCCTCCTACAGTACCATATTTTTACGGCAGCAAAGTTCCATCTATGGCATTAGTATTGAATACAGTGATCCGGGGGTATGCAATACCAGACTGCGGGTTTAGGATATCCCTGTGCCCGTCTACCTACTGACCTGATCAACCTATGCACCTTTTTTCCTGCTGGTCAAGGCAGATCTCACATCTTTGGAATAAATGTCTTCCTAAGCATTTCTCACCATTGTACTTACAGATATACGATCTGAAAGTGTTCCTGCCTCTCCATAAGTTCCCTAGCTTCACGTGCTATTATCTTAATAGAAAGTATTGTTTCAACGTGTGTTCGCTTCTCAATGTATTTACTGCAAACAACTGTTTCACACTGAATTTCATCCATTTTCTTTTTTAGCACATTTTCCAGGAACCCATGCCATAATTTTTTTACATTATGAGGACGAGAAATATCGACTAATACTTTCCTCTGCTTGAACTATTGAATTATATGTATAAAGGATGATATATTACTCAGATTTTCAGAATTTTAGAATTAAAACCAAAAAAACTTAATTTTTCACATTCACGCCAACAAGGTACCATTTTTCTCAAACTAATTACTTAAAAGTCAGTCTCGCAGTGACTGTGTAAACTTAGCACATTTCCCACGCGAAGGTTTACAATAGAAAAATCTACATACTGGTAACACTACCGTGAATGTTAAGTAAATGAATACAAACGGTAATAAGAAATCTTTCAGTCAATTTACAAGTTAATAATCTCTATAACGGAAATCGTCTGAATTGTAAACAAACAGGTTTGCCAACCCCAATCTGAAGAACTACTCTAGACCGGAAAGCAAAACAATTCATGGAACATATCTGAATATAACATATTAATTTTAATGAAAACAATTTACTATAGCTTGTGCCAGTAATTTGTAATAAATCATAATAATTTTATCTCAATAAAATTTTAGTAATCCAAGAACAAAAGGGGGGAGGGGATCAACAGAACGTTTTTGCATATATGTCACAAAGTAAGATTTCAGTAAAAACAATATTTGGTATTTAACCATACAATGAAGTGGTTCATGATATAAGAGCTGTATTAACACGAGTGCAGGTTTACTGAAAGCCGAAAACTATAAAATCCAAATATCTGGGTTAATATTCATGATACAGAAAATATGTATAGAACATTTATAGATCATTCAATTTGCAATAAGATTGGTTCGATACACTTTTGCGATCTGCCAAAACGCAGATACTTCGAATTTTCTAAAATCCTCCCCTCCCACTAGTCCGATTTCAGCCATTGATCTTTGCTATTGGACAAAACTATTAAATATCGAATTTGGAAACGATCCTTAAGGGAAATCTCCTAAATATGGAATTTTATTAATCTAAATGCTAGGGGCTCAGGTTGGCCGTGCGATTTAAGGCGTTGGTCTTAATCTCGTGTGGTAGACCTAGAGTGGCGGGTTCGATTCCCGCCCTGGGCAGTAGAAATTTATTTTCTCATCAAATAAACACCTTGGGCCCACCCTGGCTAGAAAAGGGTGGTAACCTGTAGATAATCTGTCCCGATTAGCCACAGTAACATAAAGTGGACGTAAATAATAATATAATAATAATCTAAATGCCCCCCCCCGGACAACTTTAAAAATGTGGGTGTTACCAGCCTACTGACAATAGTCAGAATTAGTCATATGGCTGGAGCAACCTTAGCATTTAGAAATTATTTACATTTTGATGAAATACAAAACCAGACTGAGATAATTATAAAGGTATTATTTTGATGATTTGCAAAGAGTGTATATGTTTTGTTATAGCAGAAATCACGATTAGTAAAAAGTCTTTCTTCTTACAAATATGAAATAACCGGAGGTAAATATTATACTCCTCTTAAGCCTCATTCTCACTGTTACATTTCGACAGCCATCAGTTCCGGTCAATAGTTCACATTATGATCGTTTTAACTCAATGAAAACGAGAAATGAATACTGTGGATCGGCATAATGAGTTTTAAAATATTCCGTTTAAAACTCAAAATATGAAATCCTGCAACAGTAAACCTGGGGGACTAGATGTAAAGTGTATATTAATAATTATTTGAGGTTCCGATTTTAAAGTTTCAGATAAAGTTGTAAAAACAATTTGTACGGCTACCATCTAAATGTCAGGCAGAAATTGTTAGCACCACCATTTTATCTCCCAGCCTGAAATTTCAAAGTGTCCTTCAGATGCCTAAGGGTAATGATCTTTATTATTAGTTTTCCTAAAGTAGTTAAGTGGGCCGTTAATTGTACAATCACACTTCCACTCTATTCATATAATTCATATAATCCAACGTGAACAAAAAGAAATAAAGCTCGGCTTGAAGGGATAGGTGGAAATTCAAATTCTCCATTCAATTTCAGTTTAGTAAAAAATAAAGAAAGAGACGGTGACTGGCTAAATAAAATGTAAATGTGGTTGGGGTGGGAGAGGTTTAATGGTATTCACTCAATAGCACACCCTAGCCTCATACTTGTGTGTTCTCAGGAATTCAAATATCCCGCCATTCTACCCCTCCCCCTACCGTTATTTTATAAAACTTCTCTCTCCTCCCAAACTCTAGTCATTCCCCCAATGCTATTCTATATATTTACATATCTATTTTATTAGCAGATTTCCCTTAAGGGAAATCAGCTATTGAGGTTGTACTCATAACGCGATTTTTGACATTTTTCTTCAAATGTCCATCGATCCTACCCAGGAGATGACGAAAATGAGGTCCGTTCAAAACTGTATGTATATATGTATATATCTATATATATATAAAATTGTAAACTCTGTCTGTACATTGATTTTTTTCGCGAAATTTCACGATAACTTTTCGTTTCACATGTCATAGACACCATATCTGCATTTTGTTTCTTTCGTGTATGTTTGTTTGTTTGTTACCTTTTCACGCATAAACGGCTGAACCGAATTTTATGAAACTTGGTATGTATATTACTACTAACCCAACTTAGACTTTAGGCTATATTAATTTTCTCTGAGGCGAACAGGAGTGGGGGTTATAAGGGAAGCCTGAAATAAAAAATAGCGATATTTCGTTTTCTATTGGTTTTTCGGCAAATATGCACATAACAAAAGTTGTTTATTTTGTTATTTAGAGTAACTTTTGTTATATACACTTTTGTCGTATACCGAAGTTTAAATGCCTTATACGCTAAACATTATAGCCGGAGTCAACAATATTATTTGCCAGAAATGACTCAACCGAATTAAATAAAACTCGCTATGTGTATTAGCATTGAGGCCTTCATTATAATAAGCCATACCAACATTTCTATGGACGGGCAGGAGTGGGGGTTATAAGGGAAGCCTGAAATTAAAAATAGCGATATTTCCCTTTCTATTGTTTTTTCGGCAAATATGCACATAACAAAAGTTGTTTATTTTGTTATTTAGAGTAACTTTTGTTATATACACTTTTGTCGTATACCGAAGTTTAAATGCGTTATACACTAAAAATTATAGCCGGAGTCAACAATATTATTTGCCAGAAATGACTCAACCGAATTAAATAAAACTCGCTATGTGTATTAGCATTGAGGCCTTCATTATAATAAGCCATACCAACATTTCTATGGACGGGCAGGAGTGGGGGTTATAAGGGAAGCCTGAAATTAAAAATAGCGATATTTCCTTTTCTATTGTTTTTTCGGCAAATATGCACATAACAAAAGTTGTTTATTTTGTTATTTAGAGTAACTTTTGTTATATACACTTTTGTCGTATACCGAAGTTTAAATGCGTTATACGCTAAAAATTATAGCGGGAGTCAACAATATTATTTGCCAGAAATGACTCAACCGAACTAAATAAAACTCGGTATGTGTATTAGCATTGAGGCCTTCATTATAATAAGCCATACCAACATTTCTATGGACGGGCAGGAGTGGGGGTTATAAGGGAGGCCTTAAATAAAAATTCACCATATTTACATGTATAAGAGACGGGAAATATAAAAATATCGAAGACAGTGAAGCCTTATCGAACAAATATTCAATTATTAACAAATCCACGGCAACGACGGGTATCAATCCTAAACACTGGGACGGGTAAATGTCAAAATATTGTGCAATGTAAAGCCTGCTAAAAAATACTGTCACCATTCAGCCTCAAATGAGTTCCCGGGCGAAGCCGGGTATCTGAGCTAGTATATATATATATATATATATATATATATATATATATATATATATATATATATATATATATACAGGGTGTCCCCAAACCAAACGGCCAAACTTCAGGGATCGATAGAGGATCGACTACTAGGAAAAAAAGTCCTCTGGCATATGCCTCGTTTTCGCTTCGTTTTTGAGAAAATCACAAAAAACTGAAAATAGTTGTGCAAAAAGTGTATTTATTTTTTTAATAATGCATTTAAATTACAAAAAACTATTGGCTTTTTGAGTAAGCTTAATTTTTTAATTTACGAGGAGTAAATTTAGAAAACATGAATATTCTCACGCTTTCCTTATCAATAAAACGTCTAGGTTGAGTGTTTAAACTTAAAAAGAAAGGATTAAAATGTTTACTATCATTTTAATCCTTATTGGGGGGAATCCAGCCTCGCAATCGCACATTAGTGGTGTTGCTAGTACTGTTCAGTGAAGTCAACAAATATGGCTAGATTTACCAACGCTGAATACGCGGACATAGTCTACGTCTACGGATTCTACGATGACAATGCACGTCAGGCAGTTCGGGAATATCGCAGACGGTTTCCTGACCGAGAAACCCCACACAGAAGTGTTTTTACCAGCACTTTCAGAAGGCTTCGAGAGACTGGGTCCTTCTCATGTAATCGTCGTGGAAACCGTATCCAGGCTACGATGGAAGCCGACCTGAGGCGGAGGGAGAGGATACTGAGGCACTTCAATACCAACCCTGGCACAAGCGTCCGGAGAGCTGCTTCAGTTCTAAGCATACCAAAGACAACCATTCGGCGCACATTAAGGACTGACCGCAGGCATGCTTACCATGTACAAAAGGTACAAAATTTAATACCCGCTGATTATCCCCGCCGATTAAATTTTTGTAATTGGTACAAAGAACAATTGCAAAACGATGTAAACTTAAGTTCGAAAGTAATCTGGACGGACGAAGCGACTTTTACACGTGCGGGCATATTCAATCAAAGAAACTACTACCTTTGGGCACATGAAAATCCCCGCGCTGTTAGAGAATTTCACTACCAGCATGATTTTTCTGTAAACGTGTGGGTCGGTCTTTGTTATAATCGCATAATAGGTCCCGTATTTTTACCAGCTCGACTTCACGCAGAAAGTTATTATCTATTCCTGGAGAATGACTTACGGGCACTTTTGGAAGATATCCCTTTGGAAACAAGGCTTGAGAACTGGTTTCAACTCGATGGTTGTCCTGCACATTACGGAAGGGCCGTACGAGACTAGTTGGACATCAACTAGCCAGGTTCCTGGATAGGACGAGGTGGCCGGTGCCTTGGCCTCCCCGGTCTCCGGACCTCACGCCACTAGATTTCTTCGTGTGGGGATACGTGAAAGAAAATGTCTACCGAGAGCCCGTCCGCAAAAGGGATGTCCTCATCGAGCGCATCAGAATAGTTTGCAACCAGCTCACCACAGAACAATGTTTAGATGCAGTGCGATCTGTGAGTACGCGATGTGATGCGTGTATTGCAGCGAGAGGCCAGCACTTCGAACAACATTTACGTTGACGCTTTAGAAATTAACGATGTAATTTTAGAGAAGGTAAAACCTTCAAAATTTTCAGGGGTTTTTTCTCACTAAGGTAGACCCATATAAAAACTGAAACATTTATGTTTTCCAAGTAAGAATATTTAATTATTTTATTAGTTTTCTAAATTTTTAATCTTTTTTTATGTTTTAATCTTCAGTTATTGTTCATAATGTTATCTGCTTTAAATAGGTAATTTTTTTTATACTATGAATATTTGAATAAAAAAGTATTTATTATTTTTTCTTAATAAAAAATAATTTTTTTTTCAATTACCTTTCTGTTAGTATAAGATTAGGATACAATAATTGTATTGGAATAACATTTATTGCTAAAATTCATTCAAGGAATAAAATCCGCTCTTCCATTGGCCTTAACTAGTTTTTGCACAACTATTTTTGGTTTTTTTGTGATTTTCTCGAAAACGAAGCGAAAACGAGGCCATATGCCAGAGGACTTTTTGTTTTAGTTTTTCGATCCTCTATCGATCCCTAAAGTTTGGCCGTTTGGTTTGGGGACACCCTGTATATTTGTCTGTTACCGCTCTAGCGGTCGCAATTATTATTTAATCGTCACCAAACTCGATATTTAGTCGTTTTATGTAAAAAGAAAGATCAAGTTCGTTAACGGCTGAAATCGGACAAGTGGGAGGGGGAGTTTAGAGGGGAGGTTTTTTGAAAATTTGAAATATCTCCGTTACCATACGTCGGATCAAAAAATTGTGTAGAACCAATCGTATTGCAAATTACATTTACTATAAATATTGTTCTATACATTTATTCTCTATCTTCAATATTAGCCGAGATATTTGCATTTTTATTAAACGTGGGCCGATAACGAACGTTTCAGGCCAAAAGCTAGTTCGGCCCTAACTGTTCGGCTCTCGTATAGAGATTTCTCTATTGTATAGCTTCACGTGGGAAATCTGCTTAGTTTACGCAGCCCCTGCGTGACGGACTTTATAATTATCGCTGAATGCGCTAAATTGTTGCAAATTCAAGTACCTAAGAGTTTAGAACATATCAAGAACATACATGATATTCTTGTTTAAGCATTACCATACTGGATGGATGATGTTAAAACCATAAATGTGCAGGGGAAATATATTTACGTAGAAAAGCTAACGTATGGGTGCAATAGACAATTCAAGAAAAAAAAGACAGGCCGTCATCAATGGTATTAGGAACAAATAGTAACAGAGATCAATACCACTCAAGTCGAAATAATCACTGGGTTCACCCAGAAATCAACCACCTCAAGATTAAAAAGGTCTCAATGAGTTTAACGATTGACGCATAATTTGTCCAAACCAGTCAGTCAAAGTTATCGCCAGATAGACTGATATTTGGTTAACGTTTAGTAGATTTACAATCAGCTCTTTAAGTGGAGTGGATACAACTTGGGATTTATAATACACGAATGGCGTGACCGGGGGACACGAAATGCTAAGACCTGGATTATACTGCACAAGTACTTATTAATTATAGAATTGTATTTTAAGTACAATTTATATTTACATTTGTCTCATAAAAGCTAATAATTGAATAATGTATTTCGATCGAGGTAGCTGATGAGAACAGTTTCTTCTCCTCAAAGTGTATTTATAACAAGTGACGATGCGTTTCCATCAGTTATTATTAGACTGATAATTTCAAAAGTGTATGACAATTAAGATACTTTAAAGAGTTAATTCTTTCGGGCAGATACGCGATCTCAAATAGGTGTTGTAGATTTTTGATCTGATACCTCTAATAGTTTCAATACACAGAATATAGAGCAACACAGTGCTGGGAGTTCAATGAGAAAACCTAAGCTACGTATGAACCCGAATTTGCATTTCATAAAGATGCATAAACGAATTTCATTATTTCATTTCATTTTTCAATATATGATGTCTGACGTTAAATATCCACATTATCCCAGACGGATGTTGCATAGAAGAATAGTGGCCAGCCAGAAGGTGGGCATAAAGACCGACTGAATGAGTAAGGGAAATGAAGAAAGGGAAGAGAGAGAGGGGGGAGAGAGCTCCAGGTGTGGAGGCCTCTGTTGCTAGGCAGAGTCCCGCCCCTAACGGCAGAACTTTCTCCAGCAGGATTCCTTCTCCTCCCCACCAACACCGCTAGCTTTCGTGCACGGCCCCTTTATTATCATCGCTCAAAGCTTCTTTCCAAACGTCGATTTGCAAAAGATTTATAATTTTATGCAATATATAAATAATACGTGTGGATTGACTTACAGCTAACAGATATTATTTTTAACAGAATCTATTTAAATCAGAAAATCGAGTACACTGAGCTCTATCTTGTAAGTGACCACTGGCTTGTTGTTGGCAGTAAACATGAGTTTCAGGTGGTAACCTGAAAGATCGTAGGACATTTTTTTTCTAAATTCGTGTCAAGGGTACAACCTCAATAGCAGGTTTCCCTCAAGGAGAGTTTTCTGAAAGCCTACAAATTAAAATTAATCTAGTAGAAGTGTAGGCTTGCAAGCCCTACTGAATGGACGTAACGGAAATTCGAAACATCACTCTTTCAGTTCTTGAGAATGCAACGAGTTCTTTCTCAATAAATAAACGGCGAGTTCTTTCTCAATAAATAAATATACAGTTAAACATGTCGGTAGATACAAATATGAAGTTCGATGTATGGCGGTCGTGCGTACGTTGGTACGTCTGTATGTGAGGGTATTAATTGTGAATACCCATAAACAAAACCTAAACGCAATTAATAATAGAACAAAAGGGAACATTAATATCTTTGAACAGTAACTACCAAAACAACAACTAATAATTGGTTCCATTCACTCAATAATAATGTAACCATAAGAAAGGAATAAGTAACAAAACCAACTTCTTTTTGTATATTTACGACAAAGGAAAACAGGTTCTGTGGATATTCTCATGACGCGATTTTCGAGAAATCTCTCCAAAAAGTCTTCCATTATAGTTAAGAGATGACAAATGAGAACCGTTCAACTAATATTCTTGCAAACGTTCTAGTGTCCCAATTCTTGTTTCATTGTTCTAAACTCAGTAAGTATGTTTCAAGAAATAAAAGTATGTCCATTAAAGGGGTATCAGACCAGGACTAGTAGGGTTTAGAGAAGGACTAAGTCGTACCGTCCTTAACTCCTCCGATATTTAGTAGGATCAAAACATGATATATAACCAACCTAGTCGATAATGTGTAGTGTAGTTGTAATGTATTATTACAATATTAACAAGGTTGGTCAATGGATTTATTTTTTATATATCGTCCTCTTACTTGAATTTTAAATGAGGTATTTGTATATTTGCGTTTTACGCCTTCACAGTAAAACTCCGTTTCCTATCAATGCGATTTCCCTTTATTATTACTTTGCCACTTAATATTTCATGAACAGATTTGGATGTTTCAAGTACAAAGGGCACTGAGAAAGGTGACAGAATTCCAAATGGCATTTAAATGCTTGATCACCTAGCTTTCAGGATAGATCTCTATCAATTTCCCCTGCTATCCTGAGCAAGCAGGTGGATACAATTGCATAGACACTCGAATAAAGAAGCTAGTAAGGAAACTGAACACGTAGCCTCCAGTCGTGAGGTAGGCCATATCCATTAACCGACTGTTCAGCCAAAGATTTTCATTTCACTATTAAAGGATGAAATAGATATGTACCATAACCAGCACTATTTTGGCCCACACAGAACAAAATGTACAACCCACTTAACTTAATATTTTCTTCATCCATGACCAATTCTTCAGAAACGCCATGTTATTACAACAAAAATGTTGAACAGACCTCATTTTCGCCATCTACTACGTAGGATCGATGGACATTTGAAATTTTTTTTCGAAAATCGTGTCTTGAGAACAACCTGAATAACAAAAGGAAATCTGCAAAAACGACAAGTACATTTAAGTTATATTTTTCGTAAAATTCAGGGCATTCTTCAGTGAAAGTGGCGAGGCGATGTCTATAGTTAAAATAACGCATTTAATTTCTATTGAGTCCCGGATTGTCATGAAGATCACCAAATAAGGAAAATACACAAGTCCTTTATATTTGTAACAGGGACCATCATTTAACATAAGAAACCGTGAAGCACAAGGAGAGTCAAATCCCAAAAGGAAAATTAAAAGAGGGCAACACGACCCAAATTGCGGGTAGGGATTGGTTACAATAAAACAAAGCGTTCAACCGCCATAAAGGCCACAAGAGGCTATTAATGCCTAACTCTAACTTTCATATAATATAAAAGAAAGAGGTAAGAAGTGCCATATGCCGCCTCCTTCCCTTCCAAGTTCAGTATTACAAAAGTTTACTCATTTTTGACGGTCGGCAGCCATTTCAACCTATGCTACTGCTTAGCGTAGCACTCTCTACTCTTCCTCCAGCTAATATATATATATATATATATATATATATATATATATATATATATATATATTGTTGGGAAAATTACTTATGTGAAAAATTAAACACTCTTATCCACATATTTAAGAAGTACGAAGAAGATAAAAGGAGCCGACGTATGGTCTAGCCCGTTCTTGACAATATCCGTCCGGGATCTAGGCGTGTCTAGTCAATTCCCTTTGATATTTACCGCCCGGCTATAAAAGCGGCTCAGGTCGTCCCCAGAGTTTAGTTTGTTATTAGCTCTCATCAAATGAATAACAGTGAATTCAGTGCATCTTTAGTGGCCAGAGCGTTTTAGTTTCAGTGCGGTAAAGTGTTTTATGTAAAGAACAGTATAGTGCCGTGTTTAAGTAAAGGACAGTGCAGTGCCATTATCATTGCGAAGATCAGTGCAGTGACGTGTATTTGTGAAACAGTGAAGCTATCAGTGCATACTACTACTACTGTGAGTAGTAGTTAGGAATAATTAACCAAGTGTGTAGTGCATTGTTAAATAAATTGTTAATCCTGACAAAAAGCCTTAAACTCTAAACATTATTTATCTATTTAAGACGTTTCCATTGGAGAACGTTATGCGTACTGAAATTCTACTCTGTATAATATATGAACAATATCCCAAAAATAGATTTTCAGAACAGAAGCATAGCAGTGAGAATTAGAGGATTTCGAATAGTTATTTACCTATCTAATACATAGATTATCTTCAGATAGCTACCTGTACCTCGGTTTTTAGCTTCTTCAAGAGAGTCAATTCTCTCAGATCTAGGATCGATTAGTATATGGCCCTTTTCTTAATAAAACTTTTCAGAAATCAATATTCTTGGGACAATTCAATATTTTACGGTGAGCTTCTTAAGGCATCTAGTATCTAAATATGAATTTCAGTAGCACTTTTTTAAAATGCTGTGATAATTTAGGGAATCGTTGTTCAATTGAATTTTTATAGATGTGATATTACATTAACGAACTATTAAAAACTTAATAAGTCAACAGAACAGATACTGTTCTGTCTGGTTTTAAATATGTAAGTAAGGTTGATATATACTGATTACGGTCACTAGCAATGCAGGTTTTAACTGGGATGTTAATGTTATCACGTTTTCTGCAGTCAGCCAGTAGGTGTTTTACTCTAAGCTCAACATTACGCAGAGTGGTTTACAGGATTTAGTGGTTAAGCGACCAAGTGTTAATTTTGAATGCCCAATCCTTAGATTGCATAAAACCAACTCCTCTCTTCTATCATAAAGATAGCTGGATGGTCTTTCGTTCACTGTTGACTATCTGTCAACGCTTAATGCCCGTGAGTATAATCCATGTATGTTACCAGTAATGAATGACTGATGAGTGTGTAATGGTTGTTGCGTTCTGGTGAGTATATTAAAATTACAAAATCTTCTTTTAACACTTCATCTCATGCCCAAATATAAACGATATTTCAAAAATATAATAAAACAACCAAATAGTTTTCAATGATGACTGGTATATTATGGAATGATAAAGAAATTCACCCTCCCCCGGAAACATTTAGTTTCCGAAATTAATTTAAGGGAGGAATACATATTCAAGGGGTATGGATGGATTTTGACATGATACCGCAGACCCACCCCTGGTAGCATTGTATTAAAACTAATGTGCAAGAGAAGACGAGAGCGAGAGGGTTGCCATGTACTAATCTGTATTGATGACCTCCCCTGACCCAACGGTTAATGGAACAGCCACGCCTCATCATGATGGACAACTTTATAAGTGGAGCTAGGAAGTGGGCGGGAACCATCAACCTTCGTCTAGGTCGATAACTCCTCGCTATCATAACACAACTAGTTCTAGACAAGTAAATAAAGGCACTGGGTCCCATTTTGGAGCATGGCGTCACTCTTGTCACAGAATTAATTAATTAAAAGCGTTACGGGACAAAATTGTGTTTATTAGCAAATACATAGCTTTGGGTCTATGTTTATAACATTGATCAGTGCTAAAGAATAGCTAATAATCTTACTTCAGTTTTGTGAAACTTGGATTAATTAATTAGGTGACAAGACTCCATGTCCAAAACGGGTCAATTCAAAGTGAAGACTAGTGTGTAAAGAAAGAAAAATGTATCGTATACTGTAAAAAAACAACTAACACAGTAACTTAACAAACCTATAAAATATATGAAAATATGACCGCAGAATTCACGTCTCCTGGAAAATGTGTTTTCAAATATTTTAGAGCAAGTGGACTAAAACGGTGGTAGAAGGGGATATTCACGGGGGGGGGGGTGCAGACACAGAAGGTAAATGAGTCGTTGAGGCATTGATAATTAGATTGCTGACAGCTGACTGCCTCTAGCCCAACCATAGCCTGATACCCATCTCATCAATTCGACCAAACAGACAACAGATTCCATATCGTCCATATTATCCTCTCTGGTTACGGCAGCCTACTTAAACTAGTTTACGCCTTTAATTCATTACAAAATGTTTGCGAAACAGAGTAATAATACATCCATGCAAGTAAGTAAACCTTAACAACAATCGGCATAGACATATCGGTACCTTGACTACAATTCAACTCCCAACCTCCCTTACACGGGCCCATGGGGGGGGGGGGGAAGAGGATACATGAGTCACATTCAATAATCAACTATCTTCTTCAATAAAATAAAATATTTTGAATAATAAGCCTCTAGAATGAACTACACAAATAAAGTATAATCTTGAGGCACAAAACAGGCAACAATAAAATTGATTTCTAACTTAAACGTTACTATACTCAATGACTCTATCTAACTCCGTTGATATTGTAAGAACCATCATGAGAACCAAGAAACACGATACTGGAACAAAAAGCCATGAATTACCAAGACTATTCTCAATTATCAACGTTAACCGAGATATTTGAATTTCATAATTTTCAGCTTTTACTAAACCCCATTCCTACTCATGTCATATTAACAATAAGTTGCTATAGCATGTACCACTTTATTGGAAGCTTAAATACCGAATGTTGTTTTCTATGACTTCGTAGACATCCTAGCTGTGCAAACCTCTCTTCTAACTTGCTTCAGCTTTCCGCTCCAGCAGTCTTTCGGTTGCCTCCTTTAGGCTCGACATCGCTACTACAGCTAGATTGCAGCCCGGGGTTGATATGACCCCTGGACTGCAAAGCTAACAGCAGTAGCGATGAACAGCCTGAAGAAGGCAACCCAAAATTACCTGAAAAGTTACCGAACATTACCATTCCAATAAGCGTAAAGCCGGAGCAAATCGGACGACAATATTGTTTTCATTGAACTATTATTGTGTACGGAACATAGACAAAGGTAGTGTGATGTCATCATTTATGATCTTACGTTCTTAACTAGACAAGGTTTATTTGATCTATACCGTACTCAATATCCAACTGTTTATTCAACACTAATGATCATAATAGTTGATGACAGAAAGAGGAAGAGAGGAACGGGAGGGGGAGAAGAGGGGTGGGAAATGGAAATTCATAATATGCCGTTATTATAAAATTATTATGATATTTCGTTATTCTGATGAGTCGGATCGAAAAATGTTACAGAACCAATCTTGTTACACTATTGATGTTCTAGAATTGTTGTTGCATACATTTTCCATAGCTTTAATATTAATAGAATTATTCTTACTTTCTTGTTTTCATCCTTCAGTAACCCTCCACTTTTACTCAGGTAATGCTGACTTAGAAATATAAAACTACCATATGAGTGAGATGTGACCAATACCTTGGATCAAGACACTACTGTATCACACTCGCACGTAGGACTCTGCTTAGTTTACGCAGCCCGTGCGTGACAGACTTTTTATATGAATACGTAAACAGAAAAAGGAACATGATATATGATTTTTCTTAATTTATGGAGGATTAGCTTCTATTGCGTTTAACTTCTAATTTTTAGGTTTATATGCTAACGTGTAAAAAAATATTATATGATCATCAGGTGGAAAAATTTCAAACTCATGTCAACATGAAAATTGCATTAGTAGGAAGGGGTAATCGGACCCTCCAAAAAAATTCCGTTAATATTCATGTCACAGAAAAATGAAACAACAATTGTAAGACATTACTTTATTGGCAATATAATCTTTAAAAATATTAAACTTTAAAAAGTTATACATCCCGTTTGGCTTAGGTTAAATAAAAATATTAGCCACTATATCATTAATAGGCACACACGTGTGTTCGAATTTGAACAGACCTCACTTTTGTCATTTACAAGGTAAGATTTGGAATAGGAAATATAAAGAATTTTTTTGAGAATTTCTTGGTGAGTATCTGCCAATAGCTGGTACGACACAACATAAAAACCAAATGCTTTCCCCGAGTACTTTCATTATTATCTATTCCTTAGCCACCTACAAGGACAATGGAAACAAGTTGGACAAAGGCTCTCCAGAAAAGCAGGAGAGCATGGCGAGCTACATATCGACATTTCCTAGAAAATAGGCCTCGACCTCAATCAATGTGAAGTGGCGCCTCCAGGCAGCCGTCTGTTCTCCGCCTCCACCCCCAGCCTCAAGATATCCTTCACAGCTAAGCCAGTCAAAACCTAGCCTTATGGATTTTAATGCCCCATTTATCTTTTTTCGTGATAATTAGGCGTTAACATTCATCAATTCGATTAATTAACGAGTGCAACTGACTCCTAGGAGTTAAGGGTGAATGGAATTTTGTATGTGTAGTTCCACTTATATCGCAGTAATGATTAGATCAAGCTGAAAGCTGGCAAGTTGCATAGTTTTTGGGTTGAGCTGCGATGTCTACACATCAACCTAACTACAGATTTTAGAGAACTGGACATTTGAAAGCTAAAGGATTTAATCTGTACGTGTGCCTGTAAATCGATACCGATCCGGCATACACGTTCTTTATACCCTACGTCATGAGGTAGATTATTTGGAAGGGTTCTTCCTACGGCCGGCAGTAGGAACTATGAACCTCCTACTCTCACTAATAGGAACTAAGAAATTTCAGAGACATTGTCATAGGTGTTCCGTAAAATTTTGATATTTACTGGTGACAGAACATTAAAATGCTGACATATGATGTACCTCAATGGCCGAAACTGATTATCACATATTTCGTGTTAGGAACATGGCATAACGTATAATGGGTAACTACTATCCTAAAAAGTCCGTCACGCAGGGGCTGCGTAAACTAAGCAGATTTCCCATGTGAAGTTTTACAATAGAGAAATCTGCATACTGGTAACACAATACCACCGTGATTAAATACAAACGGTAATGAGAAATCTTTCAGTTAATTAAAATAAATTCCCAACTGAAACGGCTTCTGAATTGGAATAATAATTTATATTTTAATAACTCAAGTTTTAGTAGTCCAAGAACTAAAGAAGGAGAGGGGGCGGATGAACAGAACGTATTTGCATAAATCTCACAAAGAAACAAAGGTAAGGTAAGGTTAGGAACGACAGATAAGGTTAGAAGAAGCCCCCCACCTCAGCCGACGGAAATGGCCGATCTAATCCGAACTATACCCGACCACAGACTTCATAAAAATGCAAATATCTCCGTTAATATTCAAGATAGAGAATAAATGTATATAACAATATTTATAGTAAATTTAATTTGCAATAAGATTGGTTCTATACAATTTTTCGATCCAATGCATAATAACGGAGATATTTTGAATTTTCGAAAATCCCCCCTTTAAACCCCCTCACTCTAGTCCGATTTTAGCCATAACGAACTTGATCTGTCTTTTTACATAAAACGGTTAAATATCGAGATTCGTAACGATCAAACAAAAATTGCGACCTCTAGAGCGTTAACAGACAAAGATCTCTATATATATATATATATATATATATATATATATATATATATATATATAATTTTGAACGGACCTCATTTTCGTCATCTCTTGGGTAGGATTGATGGACATTTGAAGAAATTTTTCGAAAAGCGTGTCATGAGTACGACCTCAATAGCTCATTTCCCTTAAGGGAAATCTGCTAAAAGGATGGCTGGACTAATGGAAGCCCACTTTTCCTCGAATTTTACTAGAACTGTAAATATTGGTGCCTGCTTTATGAAAAGAGTCTATGGTATATTTGTATGTCATGTATCAACCTGCAACCAGATGTAAGTAACCTCACGTAGGCCAACAGGTTGATGTGATAGTTTAGTAACCCGTTTTAGCAGATTTCCCTTAAGGGAAATCAGCTATTGAGGTCGTACTCATGACGCGAGTTTCGAAAAATTTCTTCAAATGTCCATCGATCCTACCCATGAGATGACGAAAATGAGGTCCGTTCAAAATTATATGTGTGTGTGTATATATATATATATATATATATATATATATATTTGTCTGTTAACGCTCTAGCGGTCGGAATTTTCGTTTGATCGTTACCAAACTCGATATTTAAACGTTTTATGCAAAAATAAAGATCAAGTTCGTTAATGGCTGAAATCGGGCCAGTGGGAGGGGGGGGGTTAGACGGAGGATTTTCGAAAATTCGAAATATCTTCGTTACTATACGTCGGACGGAAAAATTATATAGAATCAATCTTATTGCAAATTCAATTTACTATAAATAATGTTATGTACATTTATTCTGTATCTTGAAAATTAACTGAGATATTTGCATTTTTATGTTTTCAGCTTGTGAAATGAGATCGGCCAACTTCGGGTCTAGTCGTGAGTTTCCACCAAGAGCTAGTTCGGGCCGTTCCCGTAACTATTTGACTCTCTATTCTGAAATTTCTCTATTGTAAAACTTCACGTGGGAAATCTGCTTAGTTTACGCAGCCCCTGCGAGACGGACAATTTTATTTTGTAGAACTGATTGTTGATAAGATTACCTTCGTAAGACGAATTCCCCCAATTAAATAAAGACCGTCAATAAATAAATAATGCTATATCAAGAAGAAGGGAATGGTAAAAAAGTAGAGCCTAAGTACAGCCGGGAGAGGAGGAAATGCTTGGCCAGGAGGCAGCTATGCGACGACAGATATATCCCCAGCACAACTCTCTATAAGGGAACCTATCGCATGTCACTCCCAGGTCTCCTATAACTGTACTAGCGTACTGCAACAGCCAGCAACCATACTCTCGACCAACTAATCATCAACTAGAATTATATAAGGAATTCAACACTATATCAATTAAGGACTAGTAGAATCTTTAAAAAGATCAAGTTGGGCTGCATAATCGAAGCAGATTTTACACGTAATTGAACTTACTCGCTGATATCATACAACGTTCTGTGCTGCATCATGCCGGCAATAAGAAGCCTATGTAAAGAGGACAGCTGTACACGAGATGTTTAGTGACACAGTTACATTAAAATAACATTGCATTGGTTGGAGTGAGAGTTAACTAAAGTTCAAGGAAGGAAGTAGAGTATTCAGGAAATATTTAGTTTCCTGTTCGTTTTTGACAAACATGCACAAAACAAAATTTTATTATTTTATTACTTATAGCAGCTCAATTTTACCCTATAATAATGTATAAACAAGATTTACACAACCAACTCATTAAGCCTCAATCCTTCTGATTTGACAGTACCATTTAGCAAAACATCACTAAGCTTCTAATTTCAAGCTTAGATGATTGTTGGCTTAGATTTGATTGTTTCCAACAGATAAGGAAGAGTAGTGGATTCAGAAAAGAGTAAAATAAAAGATGTCTCTGCAATTATGAATCAGGTTGAAGATAATTATATATTTATAATCGATCTTACTGGAAATGTAATACTCTACAATTTCTGTTAAATTAATTTTTACACTAACTGGATTATTAACCGAAATATCGTACTTCCATATTTTAGTTTTCAGTCTTCAATAAATCCCCAATCCTACTAATGCAATTTTCGTTTAGACCACCTGATCCTCCATTCAACTTCTCATGCCCAGCCTAAATTTCAAGTCCTGTTTCTCATAACACGATATGGATAATAGATTGTATGAGATAAGTGTCAAGACGTGCGAAGTCAGCTGAGTATCAGCAACTTCTAAGTGGCGAGGGGTTATTGTTACTTATAAAAAGAATCCTACATAAACAGCACTTGAAATTTAAACTGAAAATGAGATATTTAGAGGCTCACTTGCACGAAATGAAAATCGAATTCAAATTTTGATTTTACCACTTCTCCGACCCCCTACCCATACGATCCTTGTTCGATTACAAAAAAAACGCAGTATTTAAATTGAAATAAGATGCTCCGTAGTATACGGACATATGTAAATATAGGATTAGGATGAAGCTTATTGAAGGGTGGAAACCGAAGTATATTGTAGGTATATGGTACACAAACATACATACTAGCTGTTTTAAGCGTCGTTGACGAGTCGAAATAAAAATGTGAATGCACTTAATAATCACGTCATTTTCATCACATTAATGAAATGCAGCATACAGACATTTGCTTACACCAAGAAGAAAAAGTGGCGACTGAACTAATGCTAACGATTTTATATAAACAATTCGTTAGCCGTAAGCGAAAAAAAAGTCCAAGATTTTCCACGTACTGGCATAGTATACTTCTGACTTCATTTCAACACATATTCTCTATTTCTGCGTAAAAGCCGATAAGAAGAATGAGCACGGTGGAGGGGGGGGGCAAATTACTGAGGGCAGAAAACAAGGAAGTACAAAGGTTACAAAAATGCATAGAACAGCAATTGATGGCCATCAAGAGTTTAACACGATTCGTTCTAAAACATTTTAGGATCCGACTCATAATAGAGGGTATATTTTAAATTTTCGAATCTCTCCCCCTCTAAACCTCCATTACTCCATGTCCAATTTTAACCACTAACAAAAAACATCTTTAGTTTTTACTGAAACGATTAAATATTGATTATGGTATAGTAAAATCTTAAGTAATGACGTCCTCGCACAATGAATTTGCATGTGTTACGCATAATAAAGGTCTCTATTTGAATATCGAGTTTGGTAACGATCAAGCAAAAATCACGCTCGCCACAGAGTAAACAGACGAATTATATATATATATATATATATATATATATATATATATATATATATATAAAATTCTACTGTACGTGTGTATGTCACTGAACTCCTCCTAAACGGTTGGACCGATTTGAATGAATTGTTTTGTATGCGTTTGGGTGACGCCCTGGATGGTTTAGATTCATAAATCCGCTAGTATATATATATATATATATATATATATAAAATTTTGAACGGAATTTTTGTCTCGTACGTAGGAGCGAGGGGTATTTACGAAAAATTTTCGTAATTGTGTCTTCAACTTCAATAGTTCATTTACCTTAAGAAAATCTGCTAAAATGGTTTCCAGTAAAAAATAAAGAAAAAAAAACACAAGAAAATCCCTTCAATTCCATAACATTAGGAAATATATACTTTTTCTACGGTAATTATGGTTTTAGATGCGAAAGGTCAATTAGAAGAATAAACTTCAAATAACAGCTTATTGTTAATATGACACGAGTAGAAGTTAGGTAGAGGAGGTTTACTGAAGGTCGGAAAACAAAAAATGAAAATATCTCCTTTAAAACCAAAGATAACCAATGAATGTATATAACAATATTTATAGAACATTACATTTGCAATAAGAGTGATCTATACAATTTTTCGACACGACAAATAATAACGGAGATATTTCAAATTTGCAAAATGCTCACACTGTAAACCAACCCCTCCTCTCACTGGTCCGATTCCAGCGGTTAGCGATCTTGATTTTTCTTATACATAAAACGATTATATATGAAGTTTATATAGCTAGGGCGGTAATATATATATAAATTTTGATCGGACCTCATTTTCGTCATCTACAAGATAGGATCGATGGACATTGGAAGAATTTTTTCGATAATTGCGTCATGAATACAACCTCAAGGGCCCCCTTAAGGGAAATCTGCTAAAGTACGAATAACTCGCTTGGTGCTACAAAATAATGTACAGAAAAAAATCAATAGCTTAACAAAATTCGTTATGTAGCATGTGTCTTTCCAGCACGTGAAAAATCTGCTTAGTTTACGAAGACCCTCCGTGACGGATTTTTTAAAGACATGAATTCGACCAATTGCCAAATAAAACCATTTCAACGAGTAACACGGCTTGTGTGTGTCTTACCGATGGACTGGAGAACATGGTGTACTCTTTACACACCACAATAGCTCACCTCAAAGGAAGTATGCCAAAGTCTTTCTCGCAGGGGCTCCGTTAACTAATATTTCCAACTTGTTGGACATGAGACTAATCTGAAACTATAAAATCCTCCATTTTTTCTGTAGTAAGAATGCTATGTAAAAAAAACAAACTGAAATTTAAATGGACAAGAGACACTTAGTGGCTCGGGTGGTCTAAAAAAACCTTCATGTGATATAGTTTCCAAAAGACAAGACAAATAACACGGATAGCATTGGAGGTAGAGAAAATATTTATATAACAGTAGTAGAAAATTAACAATGCAACCATATTGTTAAGTTTTTCTAGTTGAATCATAATAACTGAGATATTTCGAATTTTTCCTTGTGGTCTTATTTCAGCCGTTAACGATCATCATTTTTAGTTTTAAATGAAACCCTTAGATATCAATTTTGGTAAAGATCGATAAAAAATTGCGACCGCTAGAGCAGTAAAAGACAATCAAACACAACACACGCATATATATTAGAGTGGTCTTTATTTTCGTCATCTCAAAGGTTGGAGCTTTAGACATTTTAATTATTTCGATATTTGCGTATTCACAAGTGGGGACCTGAATAGTTGATTTCCATCAAGGGAAATTTCCTAAAAGCCATTATTTTACGACAAATATTGTTTAAAGCCTGAATCAGGTTGCTAGGAAGGTTATAGATCCTTGCGCGTTTCTTTTTTTAAGCAGAATTAAAAAATTTTATCGTTAAAAGTGCATTCTGATTTTTGTTTTCATAATTTCTATAAATCCGTAATGCAGAAATATTTGGGACTCGAGCATAGCAAATTCCGTAATTCTGGTATTAATTAAATTATTCTCTTGTCGTTTTTCGGCAATATAGAAGTTACAAGTTCTTGCATTTACTATTACAAAAACAATGTGAACGCTTCAGGTTTTAAAATAATATTTATCAACTATGGGTATAATTGTTTAAAGTTATTCTTTAACACTTCTACTCCTGTTGTTGGGCTTTTATTGGAGTTTCGCGGGAAAGGATTTTTTTTTTGGCTAATTGATAATAATGGTAACTATCCACAATAATGATTTGTATGGCTCTTATCTTGAATATTGAGGTGGGATTGATTAGAACACGACTTCCCTTTATTTTACTATAATTTGGAACTGAGTTACGTTTTTTGAAGGGCTAAAAGAGATGTTAAGTTGAAGTTAATGATTGACATTAAAGAGACCACCCCTTAAACTGCTATTTTTTTAAGGCTTTATTAGTTTTTTTCAATATTTGACTAATACCAGGGAATTTTATTAAAGTAACGGTACAGCATCAAGATATAATGATTTAGTCAGTTGGGTTCCTATAAGATCATATTTAAAGATGTTTCTATAATACAGAACTAAGCCTTTAATAATAATATTCTAAAAAAACACTTTATTTTATTTCAATACTTCTGATAAATGCCAGTTAAAGCGTTGACCTTTATCTCACATGGCAAACCTAGAGTGGCGAGTTCGATTTTCGCCTGGGCAAAGGAAATTATTTAGTGACGAAATTCATTAAATAACATCCTAAAATCCCACCCTGGCTAGAAAAGGGTGGTAACCTGTAGATAACCCGTCCCAATTAGCCTGAGTTTCAAAAAATGGACGTTAATAAATAATAATAACTTCTGATAAAAGGAAGGGAAATGGACTTCGCACCTTCCTGCAATTTTTCTCATTATACAACAATTTGAAAATAAATAAAGTTTTCATATTTTTCTCCATTTCAGTCTTCAGTAAATCCCATTCATTGCTCATGTGATTTTCAGCATAAGCTAACATATGACCAGGATATGTTTCAGATCGTTTTTACTTGGGGTTTATTGAGGGAGAAAAAGTCATTACAATTTGCAGATAATATTTTCCGTGTTGTTGATCCAGCTAATGGGAAATATGTCTATTTTAAGCAACCCCGGAGTGATGGACTTTCATAATTAGTTTACTAAAAGCGATATACTTAAGAAATTCATTTATTTTATCAAATTTCCCTAGTACTCATGAAATCTGCCAACTACTATCTAAAATGTTCTTTATAGTAAAATTTACAATCTTCATATAATAATATGGGGACATGACATTCCCGATTAACTATATTCATCATTGATTTATAACATTTTATAATCTGCCAGACTTTGATTAACCACTAATTTTTTTTATAGTAAAGGATAGTTGGGTATCGTCTAAAGAAGTACTCAATTAGTCAAATAGATGAGTGTATTTTTGTGCTGACAGTTTTAGACACCATTAGTATTATTATCCAGAGCTAAAATAAATGATATATTGTAAAAGAACTTTGTGGACATTATATCAATAACGTTTTTTTATTAAATAAAATAAAAAAGTTACATACGAAGAGTGTGAAAAACATGTTGAATTTGTATGGAAAAAAAAATATGGTTGTCATACAACAAGGGAATATAAGTAAAAGACTATAATAAAATTAATAAATATGAGTGGGCAAGAGTAGGTAGGAGTAGAAAGAGTTTGGGGAAAAACACAATTTGGTTACTCTACACAACTTCAATGCATATTTCACACTCTTCATATCCAACGTTTTATTATTAAAAAAAAAAAAAAGTTATTGATGTACTAGTCCACAAAATTCTTATACAATTTTTCATTCATTGCAGCTCTGAAGGATACCAATAGTGTCCAAAACTATCAATACAAAAATACACTCACCTATTAGATTGATTGAGTATTACTTTAAATGATACTCAATTATCCTTTGGGTCTCAGGTTAGCCAAGTGAGTTAAAGCGTTGACCTCAATCTCACATGGTAAACCTCGAGTGGCGAGTTCGATTCCTGCCCCCGCGAACTTATTTAGTGACGGAATTCATTAAATAAAATCCTAAGTCCCACCCTGGCTAGAAAAGGGTGGTAACCTATAGATAACCCGTCCCAATTAGCCTTAGTCGCAAAAAGTGGAAGTTAATAATTTTTTTTTTTTTTTCAATTATCCTTTACTTTCTTATAACATTTTATATTTAAACGTTTTATTATTTACCTAAACAATGATATACACTGAGTAGTCAGCTTGAGTCATTTCTTGTAGTACAGTGTTCACATTAGAAGACCAAATATTACACAATGTTTATTACTAAGTTGCAACTCCATTTCTCAAGTTGCAACAGCATTTCCTTATAATGCTAAATATAAACTGGAAGAATGGATAGAAGACCAACCTCGAAGCTCGGTGATTATAATCTAGAGTTCAAACTAGATAACTCTAGCATTATAATCCACTGCTAAAATCTCTGGGTCACTGATGCCCACCAATTTGCTCCAATAAAGATAATTATTAACATTCCTAAATTAACACCAACTACAAACTAATTTACATATATATATAAACTAAACACCGGGTATCGGTTTAGCTATGTGAGTTAAAGTGTTGGCCTCACATGGTAAACCTTGAATGGTGATTTTGACTCCCGCCTGGGCAATAGGAATTTATTGGTGACACTAAATAAAACCCTTAGTCCCACCCAGGCTAGAAAGGGTGGTAACCTGTCCCAATTAGCCATAGTAGAAAAATGTAGGCGTTAAGAAATAACAATAGCAATAATAATAACAAACTAAACACCTTAGAGTTAAAATGTATTGTGATCAAATTTGTTATTAGAGACAGCCACTACTGGTTGATTGTTGAGCACATCAACGTCAAGTCAAATGTTTTTGACGTGAGGGCCTTCTTTTTTTGTTTATTCTATAAATAATTTAGACTCTACACATGAAAACTGATCTGAGCATCAAATTGTCACTCAATAAAAAATATCAAAAAGCAGCACAACACTATCACTTGTTCCAAAGAAACAAACTCTCACGACAATAAAGCTCGAACACATAGGATAACATCAACCCAATTGGATCAATTTATAATTTGCAAGAAGAGCAGAAGACTGATTGCTTCTCAGTTTCAAGTTGAGGACAACACTGTTACAGGGAAATTCTGTTGATATAGCAAACAGGGGGGTAACTCAAAGGGATAAATCGGTACACTAAACCCACATCTATGATGTACTAATAACAAGAGGCATCAGTAGACACTTGCTCATCAGGCTATTTCATCGAAAGTACCAACTGTAGATTTTCCTCTCTATTTTCAACTGAGTTATCCTGAAATTCAAGAGATGTCCACAAATTTTTCAAAGTGTTGTCTGAAATATTCCGCCATGCCTCAGTGAATCCTTCACATTCGTAGGTAGATGAAAGATTTGCTATGCTTCCACTGTAACAATTTATTAAAATGACAGAGCGCTTTCGATGCAGTGCATCATCATCAGTGCCCAAACATCCTGGATGTTGACCTGATGGACCTTAGAACTAAACTTCACATTTGTGTTTTTATTTTGTCACAGGAATGCCTATCATCTTGAATCAGTGTTCTTAAAATTGTTTTTCTGTAAATCAGTTTTAATGTTTGCAGTATGCTCTGGTCCATTGGCTGTAGAAGTGGAGTATCATCCATTGGTAAAAACTTTACCACAATTTCACCATCACATGATTTCTTGGCACTGGGGTGAGATGTCAAGTTAACAATTACAGTACAGCATGGGTAGATACAAAATTGTCAGACAGGGGGAACGAACTGGTCGTGACTCCATTCTTTGGCATATTTTATCTATTCCAGCTAATCCGAAAAAGGCCTGGTCCCAATTATTCAGATTAGCAGGCTGTTTTGTTTGTTTATTATTATTTACGTCCACTTTATGCAACTATGGTTAATCGGGACGGGTTATCTACAGGTTGCCACCCTTAAAGTGTCCTTAAAGACTCTGCTGTGCATGTTCATGGTTAACAAGAGAAATCTGACAATGAGGACATCAAAAAATATATTACCAATTTTGCTAATTAAATTATTTACTACTACAGATGTTTCATTCATTTTGGTTCGAACTCTAATATTACATGTATATATTAATTGTATCTTTTATTCTTTATTTTTTATATATTTTTCCCAAATATCAATACCACTCTTTAAATTCCGAGAGTACAAAATGTTAATTAATTATATTTAGTGTAGTAGTCACAGTAACGAACTAATCTCAATCAAATTTCTCTGCTACAAAATCCATACACACCGAATTAGATTTAATATTAATCTGGCATGTATCATGCCTGTGTAGTGTCAATTTAAAGTGGCAATTGTTCAATTATTCAAGGTCAAAAAAGTTTTAAAATATAAGTTAATTTTAAGTTGTTATAGACAATGAAATCTGCACAAAATTAGTGAATTATATTAAGGAAATATATAAGCATAAGGTGTTGCAGTATTCTCCAATAAACCAACTGAAGATTAATATTCGAATTCGAAAGAAAGCGTAGCATGAAAAACTGTAAATATAAATATACATAAAAGCAATGCTTTAAATTGCTAGAAACATGATCCATTTTAATTATTTATCTCTAATTTGGCTGACCAGATTTTTAGAGGCACAAACTTCAAATAATTCTTGTTTACATAGTAGTGTACATATAGCACTGAATTATTTCACATACAGAACTAAAAATAACTAACCAATGTAAATACTAAAATATTAAATATACTAGTGTATTAATGATATTTAAGGGAAATGATCGTTATTTTTCAGGTGTTCCTGGCACGACTCAACTTGATCACAACATACCACACACATACATAAACTGGTAGAAAAAGATTTAGGGAAAGCCGAATATGCTAATTAGTAAAAGTAGTTGGACACAATAAATAAGTCGTAACGATGATAAAAAGAGAATCTTCATCACGACTAAAATATCACAAGGATTACACTTAAAAGCAAATAAAATGTTGTTATTGTAATAATTAATTCCTCTTCACTAGTTCACAAATTCAATAAGAGATAAAGGTCTATATGAGTTCCAATACAGGAGGAAAACATCCCAAGTGACCAGCTGACTAGGACCACAACCAAATAACCCAGCCTCCCTTTACCTCTAAAATCCAAAACACATTGAACTAAAACCAATATCATTAAAAAAAAATGGTATAGGCTATGAAAATAAATATTTAACGGAAAAAAGCATGCTAAAAGAAAATAATTAAATATCCAAAAATATTTTTAAGCAATGGTATAACTACACCTTTAAAAGAGTCAAATTAATAAGAAAATTGAAGTCATGATTTTCTAAAAAGTGGTGAAAACATTGCCAACTTTATGCATTAAATTTATAGTAACTTAATCTAAAATGGGGAGGCTTGCCCCAATAGCATAAATAGTAATAAAATAAGTATTAGTACACTAGTAAGGAAGCATAAGCAGTTTTATGGTTTCTAGAAAATTTACAATTTTGGATAAAAAAAAAGATATGTTAAAGCATTTCAGCATGCCAATACACAATTACAGAGTATAGTACTACATAAAGCAGTAAGTTGTTCTGATTAATCTTATCTCGTTAATACCAATAAAAAAAATCATCTCTACAGATTTACAATACTGATGTAAAATTATAATCTCCACTTTTTTATTTCACCCAAGAATGGGGCAGGATGATTATTAATTCATAATTATCATGACAAAAGCCAAAATAATTCTTGGCATGTATTCGAGTAATAAAGAATATAATACCCAATATTTTTAATATTTACAACCGAGAAGTAAACAAAATAACCTTATATAACCTACCATAAATTAAATAATGGGCACAGATAGCAAAATAAGCCTCCAAAACTTGATGAAAGCAAAATATATTATTATTATGTAAGTACTCAATCACAAAAATAAAACAAATTTGGATTCTCCTTCAAAACAAAATGAATAATATTTAATACAAATTCCATAATCAAAGGAACAAAATAAATAGAGATGGTCAATATTGTTAAATAAATTCTTAAAATCAAAATGACCAAATGAGAACAACAATTACACAAGCCAGATGATAACATGTGATAAACATATGAACGTCAACAAAGCCAAAGAGTAAATATGTATGCAAATGCACGCATAACCATAATCCTGAATTGTTCATAAATAAAATGATTAGCGTTAAGATCAAAGAAATGTGGAAAACAAGCAAAACAAATAATCAAATCAACCTTCCATGACAAACAAAATTAATATGCAATCTATATATGAAATGTCAAATGTATGAATGACATGCTGATTTTGACATTTCACATTGAAGCGCTCTTATAATAAGCTAAATTATTCTTAATACAGCTAAGAAACTACTTAATGAAAAATACATATCGTTCCCCGATGAATGGTAAAAAAGGTCAAAAGTAAAAACACAGGGTATAGAACAAACATAAACAGAAATATACTTACATTTTGGTTTTTGCTTCTCCATGAGCATGAGATGTTCATGCTTGTGCCAAACGTCGGCCCGCTTGGAGTGCACGGCAGCAACGGTAGAATCCATAGCCGCCGGCACAAGGTCCACGTTCAACAGAACCATCGAACCATCCGCCCCACCAACTACTAATCCTGTTCCCTCCAGTATTAATAATATTCAACTTTACAGGAAGGTCTTCACTCAGTCCACATAACACAGGTCACTTGTATAGATTGAATACTATGGCAGCAGGTAGTTGATTATCACTTTAACTCCAGAAACACCAATATATTGTTTAATGTGGTGCACAATCCACTATCTACTTCAAACTTAACAGTAAAATTGAAAGAAAACCGGTGAAGGAATGTAATTCAAAATCAAAACAAACACAGGATGTAAGAGGTTATGTTTGTACCACTTAAATCAGTTGTAACGTCTGTAGTCCTTTATTTATTTTTTATAACCTCCACATATTCCGAATGTTATCATATCACTTATATAAAAATAGAATTTAATGGTTCAATTTACGTTTATATAAACATCAACAGCTAGTTAACAAGGCGCACTCCCCCTCAGATATAGGCTGGCACAAAATGGACTCTTCCATACAGGTCAAAAGCACGAAAGCAAAATAACAACAAACTGGTGCTTCCAGCAAGTAAAAACCTTTACATTCATAATAAAACAGTCTCCTAATAAGCGCATCACAAACCTTGCTGTAGAATTCACGCAGATATTAGCTACTGTCGCTTAGAATACTAAGAAATCAAACCCTATATCCTTACTAATGTGTAGGTTCATCAGTAAGTCATTCTCACTTTTGACTGCCTCCACTTTTGTCATTTTACAATGCCTTGCAGCTTCACATATGAACATGTTGATTGAAGACTTGATTAATCCTTTTTTGTCACTTGTCAAATCACTAAATGTTAAAAACGCACGCATAAACTGAAGACAGTTCACTGTTCCCCCCACAGAGACTATGCACGCCCTACAATGGAACCATCAAACATGGCAGACACTGAACTGAACTGGCGTGGCCGAGTCGATGCGCTCCCACAACACTAGCGCTAGCCTCCTTTCAACTTTTCTTCCCTGTTCAAAAGCACATATTTCGCATTCCATACTCTGCTCTCAAGATTAACTCCACTTTTACCATCCAATCTCTATCCAATTCAGTAGATGTATGACACATTTAGCTATAAAACAAATGTATCTCTACAAGAGAAAATATTGCCTTTAAATTCCCTCGTTTCTAGATAAGAATATTGGTGATTGGCTGTAAAAGACATGTGACGTCATCGTTATGCAGCCAGAGCCAATCAAAGAATAGATCATATTTTAATTCAAAGCTACACCAACTTTAAGGAACTGGATTTAAATATATATTTGTTTGCAATCATTTATGACACAATTATCGATTTTATTTTATTAGTTACGAATCTTCAAAAGAATTAGGGTTCACACATTCTCTGTTTTAATAATATTTTCAAAATGTATTCACCATAATGGATATTTTTAATAATTTAATTTAAATAATTAATTAAAAATAATAATTTTTATAATTAGTTTATAATATTGATAGGTAATAAAATCATGCAATTATAGACTACTGTTTAAGAAACATAAACGGTGAATTAGCATAATATCTTTTAAATTAACTTTCACTTCCAATTTTAATATTCACAGACTATTCGGGGCAGACTATCCAAAAGGTAGTTTAGTATTGTAATATATGGTTATGTTACATAAAATAGTTATTAAAATAAAGATAATAGTTATCTTGGAATTCCAAACAATTAAATCCATATGTGAATAATATTGCATTGGACAAAAGTTTCATACTGACTGTTCAAACAATTACCACATGTAGTTACATGGATCAAAAATTACAAAAAATCATCATTGGTTGCATGTCTGACATAAAAGTAAACATCCCATCTCAGAAAATATAGAATTCAGTTTTCCCGTTGAATCCTAGTGTTGACATTTCTAATGAATGTATCCATTACACATCACATCTCGACTAATTTGCAAATTGGCCATACTTCTTGTTCAGTATGTACCTTTTCTCATCAAACAATGAATGTGACAAACCACGGTACACTAACTACCACCTCTTTACAAGCACTTGTATTTTCAATTAGAACGTAAAATGGGTGTAGCGAAAGCAACTCCTGAAGACCTCTATTTTCTCGCTTCCCCAATATTCTAAGTGCTACATCCATTTAAAACTGCCCACACAAAAATTACGTTGTAATTTAAAACATCTTAAGAATATAGCTAAAAAAAGGACTTGAATATTTTTAATTTAAATTTATGTAGTATTCTGTTATGCGATTTTACAATTTTCTAAGCTGTTTATTTCTCGATATCTTCAATAAAGACTATATTTATAAAATGGAACGCTAACATGAAAAAGTATAAGAACTATCTTCCAAAAAAATTATATATAGTGAACGCTGATAGCCAATTATAAAGATATCCAAGAGTAGGACAGTATTAGGTTCACTATTATAAATTGTCCATATGTAAATGAGCCAAATTCTAACTTTGGTAGTTATGGGTTTTACTTATCTGTTGGAAATTATTAATAAGTTATAAAAGTTTTACTATTAAAGATGACAAATGTGCACTAGTAGAACTTAATATATTTGAACTTACCCTTGCTCAACATTCATAAAATATCCTTTCTACATTCGGTTTGAAACCTTTTTTTTTTATTTTTATTTTTTTTTGAAAACATGAATTTATCTGATATAATGTCTAGTAATATATTTATCTCGAAGTCAGAATATATTTCTAGATTATAGACCATCCAGAAAGAAAGATCTACTAATCACATATTAATTTAAATTGTTGAAAGAAAATTATCTTACTAGTACCATTATGTCATCTATTTTGTGGAGCTCATGTTTGTTTTCTTTTCTTTTTTAATTAATACTTATAGTTTCCATAATTTTTTTTTAGTTGATAAAGCAAATTTGAATCCATATTATTTAATATCTCTTCCGATTTTACTCCACCTGAATCATATAAGCAACAATATTTCATATTTCTGTAACACATGCCTAGAACCCTGTTGAAACTATGGAACTGGACTATAGAATTATTTTCTAATTCAAATACTTTACTTAAGCCAATAAATGCCAGGAGGTTGATTTCCTACTATCTCATTCTGACCATGGTAAAAAGTTTTAAAAGGAAATATTCGAGTAACTACTGCTGTCTTTCAAATATCTTTATTTGTCAATCCATTATTTACAATTTATGTTTTAAAAATGAATTACAGATGCAATTTTTTTTTTTTTATAAAAAAAAAAAAAATATTATTTGTTTTTATGTACATTGGATTCGAAGCACAAGTTGTCCAAGTGGTTCAAGCCATTGGTATTAATAATCTTGGTTTACTTTCAGGAAAGGACTCAATTTGGATGAAAATTTATATGGTGACTTAAGTTATTAAAGGAACTCTTTAGTCTCAACATTGGTATAAAGACATGACTACTTTTAGCGTAAAATAGCAGTTACTTAAAAAAAAAAAAATAATAATAATATCTCAGCACAAATATCAGTCATATGGTGAACTTTAGTTTGATTTATACATGAGGATAAAATTTGATGAGTGACATGTTACATCCTATATAACTAATTCACAAGGAGTAAGGATGATTGAAAAACTGTCTCTTTCTACAGACAATCATAATTTAATTTGAGTGCATGTATCGTGTGCATTAATGTGATGATTTTTGAACCAAATATACATTGTACTTAAAAATTCGAATATAAACTGTTTTTGTAAGTTGTAGATCCAAGTTTTTAAACAAATGAAAATTTCTTAATGTGGGAGGAGGTTTAGAGTGGAAAGAATGTAGAACATTATAAATTTATTTATACCTATTAGGTAGATACAAGGTTTGAATGGGGCCTTATTTTATTAGTCAAATAATGACAAATTCTGTTCTATAACACTTATTGATGTGATTGGAGGTACTTACTACTTTATGGGATAGTCCCTTATATTCAGCAAACTGAATCTATTATACTACTGTTAAAATGCAGTATTTCTTTCAGTTAAATCTAAGCCTTACATTTGAAAAAATATAAAATTTGTTGGTGTTATATGATTATTAGCGAGTTATCTTCAAGAAATTGAAAATATAATACATAATGTAATATGTTTGTTAATATTATGGCGGCTAAAGGTTTTGGGGAAAAAGGTGGAGATGGTTTTGCAGACAATATCAGCCAAACCTTTCAGGAGACCATTCAAAAACATCATTGCAATTATATAAATAGAGAATTGATTCCCTCACATGGTGTAAGCCTAATTATTCAAAATTCAAAGACTTGGATCCAGACCAAATATGTTTTTACTAGAATTGTTTGTTCTGGACTCTAAAAAATAAACATTATTATTAATCTGCCCTACCCTTTAAATCTTATCAGAAGAGATTGAATATTTTGTGGGCATCTAATTGAGCAATTAAAATGAACTCTCTGAGGAAAAATATCTCTAGGATTCATTCAAGATATGAGAAATGAAATGGTTGTAAGTGACATGAGAAGAAACTGTTAAACAGAAACAGAGATTTCTCAATTCAGGTGGTAACACAATTTTCTCAATCTCAAGATGATAAAATGGGAACAGTAATGGACACACTATTACTCTACTGAATTTATGGAAAATTAAATAATGGAATATTTAACTAAAGATGTGCAGGATAATATGATAAATCATTAACACAAAATGAATGCCTAAGGTAATATAGGTCTATTTTTATTTAGAATGCTTTATGCAATTCCATAAAATATGTTTATGGTGATAGTGAATATAAATTATAAAAATTACATTTGTTTTTATATCTATTCTGGCTTTATTTAAGAATTTCAGAAAAACGGTAGCCAAATATTCTAGTGTTGTAATATGACAAAACAAAATTTCTGCATTATTATCAGATGAAAAATTTGTATTTCCTTTTATTTTGTATTTATTTAAACCTATTAGATACAAAAATTTCCGTCTCGAAGAGGATTTGTAAAGTAAGCAGATTTCACATGTACTGGTATGACAGACTACTAATTTCATCTCTCCATATATTCCCTATTTTCAAGTAAAAATCCAAAGAGTAGAAGTGGGTGGAAAATAAAATCTTAATTGATGACGTTATTACATGAAGTATTTGTATGTATCTCATTTAGTAAAGATTATCTGAAAACAATATTGGGTATTTAAGCTTGTAATAAAGTGTTTCATGATATATTCACTTATTGTAAAATTGGGGGTTTACTGAAGGCTGAAAATGGAAACAAAGTAAAAATTTTGTTTAATATTCAAAATATGAAAATAATGTGATAACAATATTTTATTAAGGGGCTAAATGAAATCTACACCGATGATCACTTCATCCATTATGTCAGCAACAACAACAAAGACATGTTCAGTACTGATGTTGGCGATAGTCACTCTCATCTTGGCTCTTCCGTAGACCGTGGCTGACTCCCCTGTAGCAGCTCGCAGTCGTATGTTCTCCAACGGTTCCACTGCCCCTTTTACCAAATCGGGCCGAATGATGGAGTGTGTTGCTCCCGTGTCTAGGGTGAGGACCTGCTTCCTCCCGTTGATGAGCCCACGAGCAGGTTGCTGCTCTTCTGTCTTATAATGGAAATGGAGATGGTGAAGCCATCGGTTTTAGGAGCTAGTTCTTGCCCCTCAGTGCGAGCTCGTCCTACTTTAACATTGGCTCTTGAGATTTCGACGTCAGTCGACCATTGGTTGTCCCTCCATGCCGAAATAGATCTCGACCTTTTCCTTGGCGCTTTACAATTACGCTGAAAGTGGCCGACCTCACCGCAGTTGAAGCATTTGGCGCGCGATCTATTCCTTTGCTCCTCTATTATTCGCTTGACTAATTCTTCTATGTCACTCCTTGACATTTGGGCGTCATTTTGAATATCAGCCTCAAGACGTCGCACCTTGGAGACTTGTGGCTTTGAAATTACTTTAGCGGTCTCCTGGGCTAGCGCATAAGAGATGGTTTCAGCAAAGGATGATTTCTGCATAGCTCATACCGCAAATTTAACATCTGGATCTCGGATACCATTCACAAATGCTTCAATCTTGAACTGATCTAGGAACGGATGATTTTCACCTGGGTAAGTCAGTTGGACCAGACGTTCGATTTCCATGGCAAAATCTTGGAGCGTTTCATTCGGTTTTTGCACTCTGCCCCGTAATTCCATCCTGTACAGTTCTCGTTTATGTTCACCACCAAACTTGCGCTGTAAGGTCACCATGATGTCCTCATAATTATTTCTGCAAGCGGCCGGTAAACTCTCCAGGATTTCTGCAGCGGTTCCCTTCAGTGCCAAAATCAATTCTACCGCTTTCTCTTCATTATTCCATCCATTTCTACTGGCCACCGTCTCAAATTGGAATTTAAAAACGTTAAATGGTACATTACCGTCAAAAGTTGGGGTCTGTATCTTGCTGGAATGTTCTGAAATGAGCCTCACCGGACCCTCTCGAACATGTAGATTATCCATTTGGAATTGTAGCTCACGTATTTCATCTTCTATCTTTCTTCCTAGGTTGGACACGTCCTCTTCAACCTTCTTCTGTGCCGCAGAGTTTTTCATCAAACTCGCCGACACTCTGCTCTATGATTTCCACTCTTTTGCCCAATACCTCTGACATTTCATGGAGTTTTTGGTTAGTTGATCTAGAAGCTTCCTGAAATTTCTCTTCTAGCCTCTCGCAATTAGTTCTAGAAACTTCTTCTAGTCTTTCATAATTAGCTCTAGAAGCTTCTTCTAGTTTTTCGTAGTTAGCTCTAGAAGCTGCTTCTAGTTTTTCGTAATTAGCTCTAGAAGCTTCTTGAAATTCTTGTCTTACTTCCGCTAATATTTTCTCGCTGTTACTTGTTGAAGCTTCCTAGAGTTTCTAGTTATTTTCCATGATGGTGGCTAAAATTGCATTTAAGTCCAAATTGCTACTTGAGATAGGATTACTTACAGAAATGTCTTCTTTATCGTCAAACTCGTGTATACTTATGTCGATTCCTCGTCTTTATATATATACAGGTTGTTTTGTTTTTTTCAGTAGGCACTGTAGACCTTGGAGATCTTTCGGCACCCCAGAGAGAAGGATCTACTGATTGATCCTGTTTCTCTAGAGAGTGATCAACAGACAATCTCCATTAAGGAATTAAAATTAAGCGTATGAGCTGTCTCCTGTAGACTGACAGGCTTCACTGAAGGTAAGTTTTTCATTATACAGGTAGACAGCACCTATGAAAGCCAATGTGTTTAGTCTACTCAAGGGGCTGAGATGCAATCTTCTCCTAGACTCCCCCTAATCCATAAGCTTCTTGTGGCTGTAAAGTCGACCTTCCAGTTCTTCTCCAGCATACCATACTAAGGAATTGGCAATGGAGAGGCATGTGTTTAATGAAAGTGGATAACTGAAAATCCAAGTTTAAAACGATATTAAATCAGTGATTTTTTTTTTTTAAATCATCAAAACCACACATTTTCAGACTAGGTTTTAGCAGATTTCTCTCAAGGGACACAACAGTGCCATATAACAGCCCATATATGGTATAGATAAATAAACACTTTCGAGTCAAGAAATTAAATTTTAATTGAAGACGTCATCACACAACATATATATTTTGAATTTTTTATTTTCCCCTCCACAAAACCCTAGTCCCCCCTCAATCCAATTTCTTGACTTTTTACTTATCTTTTAATTTGATATAAAACGCTTATATATCGAGTTTGGTAATGACCAAACAAAAATTATAACCACTAGAACAGTAACAGGCCAATACACACACACACACAATATATATATATATATATATATATATATATATATATATATATATAAAAAATTGTAACCTCTGTCTGTACATTGATTTTTTCTCAAAATTCTTTTTCGTTTCACATGCCAAAGACGCGATATCTCCAATTTGTAGCTTTGGTGTCTATTTGTTTATTACCTTTTCATGTATAAACGGCTGAACCGAAATTTATGAGACTTGGTATGTATATTTCTACTAACGCAACTCAGACTTTAGGCTGTATTAATATTCTCTGAGATGAACAGGAGTGAGGGTTATGAGGGAGGCCTGAAATTAAAAATAGCGATATTTCATATTGTTTTTTCAGCAAATATGCACATAAAAAAAAATTGTTTTATTTTGTTATTGAGAGTAACTTTTGTTATATGCACTTTTGTCGTATACCAAAGTATAAATGAGTTATACGCTAAAAACTATAGTAGGAGTCAAGAATTTTATTTAGCACAAAAGACTCAACCGAACTAAACGAAACTCGGTATGTGAATTTTCATTAATTCTTCCATGATTATAAGCTATATTAAAAGGTTTAGGTTCAAACGGGAGTGGGGGTTATAAGGGAGGCCTGAAATAAAAATTCACAATATTTCATTTTCTATTTCTTTTAAGGTGAACGTGCACATAACAAAAGTTGCTTATTATGTTCCCTCACATATGACGAAGTTCCACAATAATCTTTTTGGTGTTGTAGAACAATACCTACCTCTCTAATGTGGTCAAGAAAAAAAAAATAAACTATTAACACAACTGATTATTCTGTTTGCAAGGCCCAACAGTTGTATAAAACCAAGACATTTTTAGCAGAACCAGGTTTAAAACAAGGCAAAAAACTAAGCCCTGAAACTGCTGTATTGGTAAAGGATTTTTATCAGAAGGAGGAAAATTGTAGACTTTTGCCTGAGATGAATTTATTTTGTTATTTAATTTAATTTATTTATTTAGTTTGATTTTATGTAATCTTTGTGAGCTGTACTCCAATTTTAAATGGGAGTATCCAGGTTTGAAAATAGGTCTCTCAAACGTTTGTACCTTGAGACCTAAGTGGTTTGTTTTAGCTGTTGGGTTAAGTATTATGGTTACCTTAATCCAAATGTTTGCCTAAAGTCTTGAAAAGAAGAACAATTAATTCAACTAGTTAAAAATGTATTATGTGTGTGGCACAATCACTGAGCTTGCATACATATACAGGTGTGTGTGTATGTGTTGGGGGTGCATACGTACGCAAGCAGCAGGAAGACTAGTTATAAATGTAAGTTACATTAATTCCTGAACCACAACTTAGCCCATTATTTTGCGAAAATATTCTAGCTACATTAGAAGGAAAACATTGACACAGCAAAAGGTATTATAGAGAGAGGTAATAAACGTTTGAAAAAAAAAAATAGATATTAATTTTATTAATTACTTGTTATGATAAATTACTTTTAAATCAGAAAACAGAGAAATTACAAAATAAGAACAGGAAGAGACAAAAGTATATTTAAACAGGTGAAATACAAATTTAAGCAATACATTAATTGTATATGTAAATAAAAATTACCACTGTAAACTGAGATACCACCTGAAATAAACTGCAGATGTACATGGAATAAATATAGTAAGATACAAAACATTTAATATAAAACATTATTAAAAGCAATAAGTTTACAAGACTGCATATTCTTTAACTAAGAGCATCTAGAGCTCCTTGGATATTTTCTAAGGTGTTATACAAGTGAAAAAGTTCTTTTTCACCAAGTTCTAAATGTAGATTTGATATCTCTTGATCTTCCTTCAATTTTAACTGTAATATAGATTTTGGAACAAATGTCTGCTGGTTGTCCTGAGATGAAATTTCAATGTTCATTAGCCAACTAACATCCTCTAACTAAAACCCAAGAAAAAAAATTAGCATGGACATAATTATTTTCAGATATTATTAATGAACAAAAATAGATGAAAGCTCAATTATTATTAAGTATAGTATTCTGTTTGTTAACACTTAACAAAAGTGGAAATATTTTGCATTTGTATAAGAACTGTCTTAAAGCCTCAAAACTCGTATTGAGAAGAACTTCAATGTAGTATATACAGGGTAGATGGGATATTGTGAACACTCTAGGAAGGCAAAATTAGAATGAAGTTTCAGAACATTGTGAATGATCATCTTCTCATTATCTTCTTCAGTGAAAGGATTGTAGAGGAAGGCAAATGTGAGAACATAATAATAATTATGGAAGTTGTAGATAGCATTACATGCTATGTGGAAAAACAGATCATAACACCGATATTATGAGTTAACGGGAAGATGATCAATACTTTATTAGTTTCTTTGAGCTGTAAATAACAAAAGAGCCTATAGTACATTATAGCAGATTTCCCTTAAGGGTTGTACTCATGAAACTATTTTCAAAAATTCCAAATATCTACATTGTTATGAGTAGAATAAAAAATTGTAATATACTTTTTTTTTTTTTTTTTTTTTTTTTTTTTTGCAAATTTAATTCATTACTTTGTGAGATACAAATATGTTTGATGTGGCATCATCAATAAAGATTTCTAGAGAACTCAATATTTACTTGATCGATACCATACTCTTTATTCAATCATTTCATACAACACTAAACATCATACTTGTTAACAGATAAAATGGGACCAGAAAGGAGGGGGCACAATTTGAAATATATTAGTTATTATAAATTGGATCGAAAAATTTTATAGAATCCATCTTGTTAAATATTTAATATTGTACAATTATCATTCTATACATGTTTTTATAACTAGAATATTAAGGAAGCTACTTGTATTTTTTTGTTTTTGTTTTTAGCCTTCACCTAAACCAACTTTTACTCATCTGATTTTAGCAGATTCCCTTAATGGAAATCAGCTATTGACGTACTCATAATGTGATTTTCGACAAATGTCCATAGATACTACTTAGATGACAAAAATGAGGCCCGTTCAAAATTTTATATATATATATATATATATATATATATATATATATATATATGTGTATGTATGTATGTACATACACACATATATATGTGATACCATACTTGATAAATATGCATTTGATGTAAAAATAAAGATCAAGTTCGTCAATGGCAGACCTGGAGGGGGGGGGGTAGACGGGGCATTTTGAAAATTTAAATATGTCCGATCAAAAAAAGTGTATATATTTGAAAATTGCCTATAAATTTTGTTATATATGTAAATTCCCTATCATGAGTATTAACCGAGATATTTGCACTTTTTAGTCTTCAGTAAACCCCGACTCCTGCTCATGCGATATTAACAATAAGCTGTTATAATGTAACAATAAGTGGTTAATGAACCACTTTAATGGAAGCTTAAATATCAAATATTGTTGTCAATGAATTTTTGCTGTGTTAGGTTTCTTCAAATATGTAGTGTGATAAAGTCATTATTTAAAATTTTATATTCTTAAAAGAACTCGAAAATGTTTATTTGATCTATACTAAACTCAATACTTACCTCTTTTATTTAACACTAAAGATCATATTTGTTAATATCTGAAATGTATGAGGTATAGGAGTAGATGGAGGGGGGGGGGGGAGGTAATTCCAAAATTCATAATATTTCCTTTACTATGAGTCGTATCAGAAAATGTTATAGAACTAATTTTTTTAAACTTTTGATGTTCTATACATTTTTTCTCAGCTCAATTATTAATCAAGTTATTCCTACTTTATATATTTCAGCCTTCAGTAAACTCCACTTTTAGACATAGGATTTTAGAAATAGAGAATGAGATCAGTAGTGTGTAATGTAGCTTATACCCAGCTTATGTTTCAATTTCTGTTTACAGAGGCTTCTTACTACAGGACAAATACAAAAGAGGTGGTGTCATGAAATAACCCGTGTGTCTGTCCAGTAAAAACAGAAATCTCTAAAAGGAATTGGTATGAATAGGAGTGGGGATTTACTAAAGGATGAAACAGCGAATATACAAATAACTCAGTTAGTAATCAAATTTCAAGAAAATTTGAAGAACATCTATTGTAATATAAATGGTGATGTCTTTCTGACATTGAATCTTTACTCAGGAATTAGGAGTTGTAATGAGATGATATGGGGATGAATAATTTAAAACCTAAAGAAGTCAATAATTTAGGCACCTGTAACATGACAAAATCGAGTTTTCAAAAAATAAGTTTTGGAAATGAAGAAAGCAAATAAGACCACTAGGAGAAAATTTCAAAAGTATTATTACAAAGAGTCAAGACAGACTACATACCATCATGAAAGAATGGGGTTTATGAGAACACTGACTGCTGAAGGCAATGTCTACTTTATACATAGTTGAGTCTATGGTCTTCTGAAATTTATAGTGTAAGAAGCAATGCATGCAGTAACTAAAACTACAGAAATTCAGAATGCTTGAACTTAGGTGTGCTATTATGATTTGTTTTAATTTCCTATAAAACCAAAACAACAAAAATGCCTCCTTTTTTAGAAGGTTAGGTTTTGAAAGAGCAGACTAATCTCTTCTTTAGAGTAATTTTGGAAATACTTTTTATTCATTTATTTTAAAACGTTTATTAGGGTAAAAAAGAAACATACATTCAGCAATTAAATACACAAGACCTTACAAACCTGTGTAGAGTATACAGACTTCTGCTTCATTTTCAAAATCAAACTTTTTGCATTACTCGACCATACATTGAAAAATGATTGTACTTTCTCTTCAGAAAGTTTCAATTCTTCAAGTAAAATAGCTTTAAATTTCTCAGGATTAGTTACATGATAAACAGCCTAAAATAAGATAAGATTATTTTATACTTTTAATGCACTAGATCCTCAAATAAATATTTTTTCTTTTTTTCTTAAATGATAATATTTTTATCTAATAAAAACATCTTACTGTTTCACAATTAAGCTAATCTCTTTATGAGACTAAGTGTTTGGAATATTTTTAAAACATCATTAAAGCATTCATTCCATTGTAAAATCTTCTGCAAACCACTAGTAGAAGATTCTCCAGAGTTTTATGACTATTTTTATTTTAATTACAGTCGCAGTAAAAGTGCTTCATGGTATGAAGTAAGATTAAAGTTTATTTCAATTCTGTTGATCACTATATTCAACTGATAAATTGATTTCAGAGCCAAAATTATATTTAAAAAGTCTGTCAAGCACTTGTTGCGTAAACTAAACAGATATCCTACCGGGCTGGAATACGAAAGCACATAATCTCATCTCACCATCTATTCTCTATTTCCCCCATAGTAAAAAGCCTATGTAAACAAGAATTAAAGTGTTAGCTGCGCATGACATGTTTATTGATTGAATTTTCAATTATCCACCCCCCCCCTCTTAACTCTACCTTCCCAGAGTAAGAGACAGAAAGATGGGGAAAATGTTCCTCATTTTCATCTTGTACATAGGATCAATGAAAAGAAATTGTACAAAAACTGTTTCATGAATTCAATTGCTGATTTTTCAATTTCACTGATGGAAAATCTGCTCTAAGGGCAGTTTCATTAGCTAATTTCATGTTATACTTTCTATAAAAATTTTCTCATCAGTCCTAATCTGACTCCCTGAAAATAGCAAGATCTGCTGATAGTTAAAAGTAGTATGGGCAAAGGGGTTTTAGTAAACAATAAAAATCTCACTAAAAAAGAAAATATAGATCATTAAGTTATAGAGACCAACTTTTATATATATACCAACCCAAACTAAGGCATTAATACTAACCCACATATGGAGTTTTGTTGAGGTTCGTTTAGTCTTTTATGTCCTTTAAAATTGTTCATGCAGGCTATTATTTTTGCGTATATCTTGTTTATACTTCGGTATATAACAAAATTGTACTTAACAAAAGTTACATTAAATAACAACATAAACAACTTTTGTTATGTGCATCTTTTCCAAAAAAAACAATAGGAAACGAAATATTGCAATTTTTCTTTTCAGGCCTACCTTATTACCTCGACTCCTGCCCGTCCCAAGAAATGTTGGTAAGAGCTCTGAAATTTAGCTTAGTAAATTAATGTAGGGGACGGATAATTATATTATCAGAAAGAGTTCAAAGAAGAAGGGGGAAATGGACCAAACCATATATGTACATTAAGCCAGAATATTTATTAATAAACTACTCCTCATGCTGTCTATTGTCTGTAATTAGTTAGAAAGGGGACAGCTTTCTAACAATTTTTGCCTCATGAGTAGTTATTTTAACTCTGACAACGCAGACAACAGCTTCATGCAGAAGGCAACAGGAAATCAATGAAATACTCTTGTGATCTTCTTCCTCTCCTTGTTCTTGGAAAGAGGACTTCCAAATCAAGGGAGCAACAAGTGATGCATGACCTATACTCATTACTAATGCACACAAATTACATTATGGTGGTAGGTCTGGTAATTTTAAATGAGTGTTGCACTACTCATAATTATATTAATATTATGCTACATTTAAACATATTGAAAGTACAAATACCTGATGAAATATTAATATGCACGCATTAATAAGTAGACTTATATCATTTTCATCTATAAGAAGATTGGCAGAAAGTTTATGTCTCTCCTCTTCAGTAAATATTGAAAATGTGTCTGAATTCTGCTTCATTTCCATTACTATTTTGTTCAGAAGTAGTTGAATTTTTTTTGTTTCAATTTTATTGATAATATTCAGTGCCCTTTTTAAGCTGAGAAAACAAAGAACGAAATTTTTCCATTAACAAAACAAATTTGCTTAAGATTGGAACACTTGAGTACCTAGTTAACATACTTGTTAGATATATGTATCCAATTTGATGGCTGAGTCATATTATTTTTTAATTGAAAATAGTATTGAAGAATTATAAAGAAAACCTAATGGCATCAGAAATTTGACAGACGGTGACTAAAGATTATATGTGATTTAAATAAAACAGGTTGAATGGTACATTTCTTTGGTTGACAAAGGTAGCCCTCAAGAAACTCCAAAACAAGATTTTGAATAGTATTTAAAATTAGACAGTAGCGAAAGATTAAGTCACACATCAACATGACAAAGAGGAATAGCAGCATGACTTTATCATTGAGATCCTGTAAAAAGTGCACTATAGTCTCAAAACTTGGAACTGTTGGTTTTACATAATACGCTTTTACCATTAGTATATAAAGCAGAACTGTATATGAACCATTGTTATAACTGAATCTCCTGTAAAAATCATGTCTTGGTTTAAATTGGTCATATCCCCCAATATTTCAATATTTGTTGGGAGTTAAGAATGAAATATAATAATACCTAGTAATTAGAGTATTATGATTACTATTTTCAATAAATTATAATCAATTTTTCCTAACGGTACAGTCATTTTTCATTGGTATAGCCACCCCCCCCCCATTTCATTGGTAGAGTCCCACTACAACAACTAGCATCCGGCGAAAAAAGAAAATTTTCCCTCTCTAAACCCCCCTCCTCTCGGTCAGATTTTAGCTCCCAGTCATGAAACGCTTATGTATCGTGTTTGTTGAGGATAAAACAATAATTGCGATATATAAAAATAAAATTTTGAATGGTCCTCATTTGTATCATCTCCTTTGTATGATCGATGGGCATTCCAGGAATTTTTTCAAAAATCGCGTCATGAGTACAAGCTCAATAGCCGATTTTCCTTAAGGGAAATCTGCTAAGAAGTTGTCAGTTTTTAGAGTTAGCAACAAATTCTGCTTCGCCAAAATTAGTTTTCCGGCAATTTCCTCGAGGATGTGTTTCCAGTTACACAGAGATGTTCATTTGATCACTTCAGATATGAACCTCTCATGGTTTAAGTGGAGAATATAACCAATTTTTTAACATGTGCTCATTAAACTGATAATGTTGGCATTGGAGATTTATTAATTGTTTATAAATATAATTTTTCTATAAAATGTTGTTATTTGAAATATTATTATTATTTATTAACGTCCACATTTTGCAACTCAGGCTAATTGGGACGGGTTATCTACAGGTTACCACCATTTTCTAGCCAGGATGGGACTTAGGATGTTATTTAATGAATTCCGTCACTAAATAATTTCCTTTGGCCAGGCGAGAATCGAACGCCGTACTCTAGATTTACCATGTGAGATTAAGATCAACGCTTTAACTCACAAGGCTAACCTGAGCCCCGAATTTGAAATAAAATCATTTGATCTGAAATATCTTTATTATTTTTTCCCCTTACCTTGAAAATAATAGTAGAACATAGCAAACAAAGGGGGATAAATGTAGTTTAGTCCCTCCCTACGCTGCCATCATGTTTTGTTATATTCCCCGCCCTCGCGTAAAACCACCGATGGCGTATTTTGGAAATTTTAAAGTGTTAAAAAAACAAATTCCCCGTCCTCGCTTAAAACCACCGATGGCGTATTTTGGAAATTTTAAAGTGTTAAAAAAAATTGTTATAAAAACAAAATGGCCGCCGTCGTCATCGTGGCCACCAAGGGGGGGACTAAAATACACTTTCACCAAAAACGGAAATCAAGATGTTCGAATATGACTTGGTAATTCATATAATAAGATTTCTACTTAACAGCCGGAAGGAAGTCACAAAATGAGCTAGTCAGTTTTTTAAGGATGTGGTGGAGACTTATGACGTATTGAGTAACAGTGGTATTCATTGCTTATGCCTCTTAGCTTATGTTTGTTTGGCTTGTAACGGATTTTGTGCGGGTTTTAAAAACAAGTTGGGAGAAATTGTTAAGATTACTTTAAGATTTTTTAGACTATGAAGATGACAGATTTGGATTTCGAGTTTCAGGCCCCTCAGTTTATCGAATCTTTGGAAAATGCAGTGAATATTGAGGATGGAGCAGACCATTTCTTTGGTAATTTAGCTAGTAATGTTTTAAGGCTCTATTATGGATTTCTTTATTTTGAAAGTGGAGGTTTAATTGTACTCTTGTAGTCTTATTTTCTATTCATTCCATTTCAAACCAACAGGATGATGTCCACACCATCTCAGGTTAATAGTGTTTTTGATATGATGGTGTCAGATCATGAGTATGTCCAGCATATGGGAAATCTTAGTTTAGACAGCACCTGCATGAAAGGGTCTTTAACTATTAATAATTCATAATATTCATTTCAAATTTTCGACCACATTGTTTAGTGGTTTGTGTGAAAGTATAATAAAAGTGCTTTTCTGACCTTTCATCTCTTTATGTCAAGTAGCGTGCTGCAAAGAGATTTAAAATCTTGTTGCAAAGGCTTTAAGGCCATTTCTTGGAATGTATATTTAGTCACATCTCCTAAACAATTCAAAATGTTATGTTGAAATTTAGAATTTTTATTAGTTTCTATGAATGATATTGATCCGTGCATTACTCAATATTTAAACGATTTACATAAAGCTTAAGAAAAAATTTGTTAATAATAATAGTTAAATTGGACTAATAGATGGAATCGGACTTGGTGAGGGGGAGGTGTAGAGTGTGTTTAAACAAACAATTCTAAATATCTCTGTTGTTTATATTCTTATCAAAAAATGTTATATTATCAATCTTGTTAATCATTTAATGCCCTACAATTGTTGCTGTGTATACTGCTTGTGTATTTGAATATTAATCGAGTTATTTATATGTTTGTTTTTCAGCCTTCTGTTCCCGATTCCTACTCATAGGATTTTCACTTTTCAGCTATTGAACTTCTAATATCTCAATTACTTAACTTAAATTTGAACTTGTGGTATCATAGGCTCATTAATAGAGAAGTAGAAAGTCAATTTTGAATTGTCTTCATTGGTGTACTATTCCGGTACTGGGTAAATCTGCTTAGTTATAGAACACCTGTGTATTAGCCTTTTTTATGTTTTTAATATCCACTTCCTCAGTCTGCTGTTATTTTTTCTTCTATCACTTCAACTGATTTAAATAATTTTCAGAGAAAAGACAATTTTCTCAATCTCATTTCTATCACTGAATAGGCTCAACCATTGGGGTGCCTACTGATGTCACAGGATTTGGAATATTTTTACAGTACCCATTTATGCTTGAACCTTTCATAAGGAATCTTTGCACATCTAGACAGAATTCAGGCTGCTGGCCCAATCCCCACCTTAAACGTTTCCCATCCTTATGGAACGTACAGTTCCTGAATTTTTTTTTTTAGCTTCATAAGTTCATTTTTTAATAATTTTTGTCGCTTCTCCTTTTTCTGGAGCATTTAAATTTTATGTGTTTTCATTGGAAAATTCTCAACCTTGCCTCATTTCTTTCCTTGAATGCCATCTCACATTTTTAAACCAATTGTTCTCCCCACCTTTCATTTCACTGTTTATTAGGAAATATTTAGCAAGGTAGGCTATGTTAGCCTCTTTCATTAAATCTCTTGAATGACTTCTTATTATATCCATACTACCTTAACAGAATTATGTTTTCCTATCATATAACTGTCAGTGTTTCTGTGACAAGTTTACTTGGTGTGGTTCCTTCTCCTGTGGAGCTGATGAGGTTGTGCCAATTATTCTGTTCATAAACACAATAAAGATAGTTTCTGAAAACATAATGTATGATGGAAATACTATGGTCATCCTAAAACATTTAATTTTATCTTGTACAAATTTTAGTCAGGGGTGGAATCATAATCCGATATTTAAAGCACTGGATTAGTATGCTGAAGGTGCCAAATTCAATTTCATTTAGCTATGCGGTCACAAGGCTTTGGGATTGGACTTCTATCAGTTTCCCAGTGTGCCCTCAACATCGTGAGTCATTGAGAAGCTACTTAAATAAAGAAGTTGCGTTATTTGATCTGTAGTATGTCTACAATAGGCCAGGAAATACATCACCACTTATCTTCTCACCAAGAAGGACATCAAGCCTTGGCCTTTCATATGGTGATGTTCTAAAAATTCTCGTATTACCTAAATCTCAGGGCTGGATTATTTATAGGGTAATAACTGCTAGTTTTGCATATTTCTTTTTAAGGAAATCCGCAATTTTTAGGATTGAGTTTGTCCTTATGTTACAAATTTTAAAAATTGTCTTCAAACGCTCACTCATCCTATCTATACACTTGGATGGTTGGTATTTAGACCAGTGGGTACTTAATAAGGCGATGACCTACAAGGGGGAATTGTGAAACATGTTATTCCAATAACTGTTTGCTATATGGTTATTTGGTTGTGGGTTAAAGTTCTACAATGCCAGGCAAGGCCTTTTGTTGTCGGCCACTTCAGGGGTAAATAATACTTTAATTATTTACCCCTGAAGTGGTGGTCTTTTTCTTTTGCATTTATTTCAACCTTATATATTTTTCAAAAGATTTGTGGGTTCTCTCCCCCCATATTTAACTATCACTCCCTATATTGTTATAGTCATTATTTCTGCTTAGATAGCCGTTAAGAGGAAGACTTCGTAATAAGTAGACCTCTCCAGTCTACTTTTTACGAAGTCTTCCTCTTAACGGCTATCTAAGCAGAAATAATGACTATAACAATATAGGGAGTGATAGTTAAATATAATCAGTACGCATGATCATGTGTACTGATTATAGTCTACTGTAGAATTAGGCTTATCAAATTTAATGAATGATGAAGAGCTGCATTCTTACATATACATTCAATATATTGTGTTAGAAAAAGCAACTACAGACAGAAATATAAAAACCTAGTTTATAACTAAAATTGTGTAAAAAATAATAATATTTTAATTTAATTAATACTCAGGAAGGACAGCTTTAAATGATAGACTCATCTATATACCATTTCACTTGAAGTTAGGAAACTGAATCACTTATTTTGCCCTAAAGTTTCATATTGTAATTGTTTGATTTTATTTTCTCATGAAAAAATAAAAAAAAAAGAATCTTTCTTCATATGCGTGGAAAACTTTGAGTTGAGGGTTTGATTCCGGCGTAGAGAAGAGCAGGCATTCATTTAGTGGCAGTCTGTAAATGACTTCCCTAGTGCCTTTCCCAATTAGCCTTAGTTGGGCATTAATTTTACTTTATTTTTGTTTTTAAATATGACATGAAAATTATACGTATTTTTTCAGTAATATATTAGTTCTAAATATATTTCATGTTTACTAATATAATGTAAATTTTACTTACTGAAATGTGTGTCTTATTGATTTAATTGAATTTTTTCTCAATTTTTATTTTAACTTTAGATGCTGTGGAATCTATTGAAACAAAATCAAACCTTGAATTTGAAAAGAGTACTATTCCTCAAGAACTGAAAACTACGAAGGAAGCGATTAACATTTCAGGTATTGAATCTGAATTGAATAAGAAAAATGAAGAGAATGATATCTTACTCATGGATTCTAAACCCAGAAATACAGAAGAAGAGGATAATATATTATCTACGGACTCTAAACAAGTGAATACAGGTGCTGAAGAAAATGGAAACTTTAGTGCAATGTAAGTTCTCACAGCTTTAATCTTACCTAACATGATTTATTTTATTTTTAAATTATGGGCATTAGATACCAGAATAAATTGCTACCGAAGTTCCTGGATGGAACAAAGTATTTTAATTTAGAATGTTACTTATATAATAAATTGAAACCAGGCATTTTGTCGAACAAACATAGTTTTGCTACTTTACTAGAAGCAGGGGACTACGTAAACTAAGCATATTTCCCATATCCTGACATAATACATTTGTAATCTCATCTCCCCTCATATTACCTATTTCTATGTAAAATGGCCGATGAGTAGAAGGCAATGGGAGGGGGGTTAAGGCTGAAGACAAGAAAGCATAAATAATTTGCTTAAGCCTTGAGTTACGAAAAAATGCATAGAACAACAACTCTAGATCATCAATAGTTTAACATGATACTTTTTCATTTCACATGCCATTGACATGATATCTGCGATTTGTGTCTTTGGTGTCTGGTTGTTTTTTACCTTTTCAGTAAATTTTGTTATTTGCATTTTTGCCATATAATGAAGTATAAACAATATATACTCTAAAAACTATAGTGGGAGTCAACAATTTTAAAGGGCCGAGAAGACTGAACCAACCTCAACAAAACTCAGTGGGCTGGTATGATCCCAGGATTATAATCTATATTAAAATTTTTAGAAATTATTAGTAGTGGGGGTTGTAATGGAGGCATGAAATAAAAATCACCATATTTTGTTTTCTGTAGGTTTCTCAGCAAAAAAGCACATAGCAAAATTTGTTTAATTTGTTATTTAGAGTAGCTTTTGTTATGTATACTTTTGTTGTATACAGAAGCATAAATGAGATACGCGCTAAAAAACTATAGCACGAGCAACAACAACAACAATTTTATTGGGATATGTTTCTGAAATGTATTTTCTTCAATTGATCATCCCTCATTAAAACCTCTACAAAGTCTTGTATTATTTTGGGAAGGAAGATGTCTCTGCTTGTGATATCCTTATATTTGTCCTCTTTATCCACATTTAAAAGAATCAGCAGAGGCATTGCTGAAGCCGATTCATGATATATTGTAAAATTCCAGAAACAAATGTGAGTCCTATCCATGGGTCTTGCCTTTAAATTTGAAAGGAGTAATTTTTGCTTCTCTAGTTCTCCCATATTTGATCACATATGACTTCTCATCTCTAATCATTTTGTACTTCTCAAATTGATACTCCAAACCCTTATGTTAAAAACTTGTTTTAATTCTATACACTCAATCCACTCCCATACAATGAGTTGAGTTTATCTATAGTATGTCGTCAGCAGCTCTCTGGTGGTCACCAACCTCTCATATATTGTCCATCTGTGGAACTTGTCCTTGGGTTCAATCATTTTTCACATTTCTCATGACTCCCTCTCTACTAAATTTTCTCACCCAATCAAACACTTTAGTCCAATAAAGTGTAGCACTCCCAATCTTTGTAGTCAATCTATTTAAAATGTCAGATAGTTTTTACCTTTCTTTGTTAACAATTATATACTAATTACTCATATACTGAGGAATGGAATCCTTTACTTCCTCATGGGCATAGTAAAGAGGGAGGGGATAAAAATGGCACAAAGTTAATTTCCCTTTTGTTTGTTTTTAGGTCGGAAAATTGTGAAGATAATCATAGAAGATTATCACTCAAAAGAAAAGCTTCCCCTTTAAAAGACAGAAATGAATATATTCTTCCTAAATTTAATCAGGGATCAATTCACAAATTCAAGAAGAAAAGAGGTAAGTATTTTTATTTCCTGTAATTTGGTAAATACTTACTTCAAATAAATGTGGTAATGCAATGTGAGAATACAAAGCTGAGTGTACTTGTCTTTTTTTAATTGGTGGGGGGATCTGGTTAGAAGTGCAGAAGGCGTAGAGATCTTGGTAATCTTTGAACTGTATGGTTATTCCCAATTGGGCATGACTTACTAAATTAAACCCATACCACTATCCTGAAGGGAATCCTAGAGATGTCTTTGCCAGTAGATGGTTAATTTTAATGTGTTAGTTGTTTAAATTGTGGCATATATAATAAGAAATGGACGATTAATTAATTTCTGAGAATAGAAGTTAAATGGGTTCTATTTATTTAATGCAAATATTTGGATCTCTAAAACACTAAAAAAAAAACAACAACTACAATTTAACAGTGATTTATTTTTTATTTTGAAGAGTACAACGTCATTATTCTACTTGGACTGCTATATAATTAGCCACTAACACTTTGAGGGTGTTACCATGCATTCCAGATTATGAAAAGGAAAGATGTTTGAACCACTGCCAGAGATATAGTTCCTACAATAAATAATTATGAGGAAATCTAGCAACTTATTTTTATTTTGTCATACTTATTCAAATATGGTAATTAAAGATAGAAATCCACTTACCCGTTTAAAATGGTTGCTTGGTTGTATCAATGAACTAGGAAGGCAATTTTTTGAATGTTTTCATGTAAATTAATGTAATTATTTTTACTCTTCTTTTTCTGAATAAATGCGTTTACTTGATTTTGTACTTTCCATACATTGTACATCCCGCTTTTTATTTATTATTTAACTAACCCTCTACAACGTTTACTTATATTATTTTTAACCAATTAAACATAAATTTGTTTAACTGCTTATATCTCAGTTATAACAAATGAATGATTATATATTCACTGTTCATGTTGTGAGTATTTGTGTTATTATTGAATATGAATATGGAATAGTGGGATTTTGTGCATCCAATCTATAATCCCACGGGAAACCATTTCTACTTCAACCCATCAATGATCTGTAACACAGCTAGTATACATATAATCAATTCAATGATGTTAGCATATTTTATCTTTATTCATTAGAATTATTGCATTTTTCAGCTTTACAGATACTTCCTACAGTTCCAGAATCACCAGTACTTCTTACTAAAGCTCGGGTGAAACTCAAACCTGCTCCAGAACCTGAAAAGAGGTATTTTTACTTTGTTTCTTACAGTTATAATTATGTGTATATCTGATATGTTAGCTCAATTGTTATGTTGAGATTTTTGTTTTAATATAATGAAGATATATGTATTTATTACTCTAAATATTTTGAGTCCTTCATGATTTAATACACAATATGTATCCTAAATGTTAATTAAGACTAGGAAGAAAATTAATTTGTATAATTGGTAAACATAAGTTTTCGAGGCTGGGTAGCATCTGGGTAATAACTTATTAATTATTGCTTGGGGTCACAACCTAAGCAAATTTTCTTAAATAGGAAGACTTTTTAAAGCCATTTGTTTAGGTATTATTATAATTCATAGTGTGCTATATTTTTGGTAATGAATAAACTTATTATTTATCCTCTAGTTCTTGAAAGAAGTGATATTGAGTCAATTTTAAAGCATCACTGCTATTTATTTCTATAGTTATGCAGTTTAAGGTTGGTGCATTCCATACTTGTTTTACCAACATTGGGTTCCGTAAAATTTCATAACTACTATTTTTTTTAAAATTTCATAATATTTCAATACATTTTAGAAGTATATACAGGGAAATATTTTTTTCCCCTGTTATTTGGCTGCTTTTTTGTAGTTTGAAATACATGAAAAGAATAAATGTAGTATAAAAGTCTGCCATGCAGGAGCTGCGTAATTAGTGGTTTTTCTAATGTGTCTAGAATTTAGGGAATATATTTCATTCTCAAATTATATTCTTGTCTGAAATCTGACAGCGCGCCAAAATAAAAATGGCTATCTTGAGATTACTATCTGGTAGAGACAACTATCAGAATATTAAGTAAAACCACACTAATAATGTAATTATGTTGACATGCTTAAAGGAAAGCTGGTACAATTATGTACTTCAGTGCCTAGTTCAATTGCTAAAATATACATATTAAATACTGCGCAGGGGAAAAATTATAAAAGGAAAGATAAAACCAATTTACAAACTGAAAATATCACCAAAAAAATGATTAAAGTAAAAAGGTATATCTTAAATGAAAGTACATTATAATACAAGTATAGCTTCATTGATTAGATAAAAAAAGAACCAGGCTCCCATCATTGGAATTATAATTGATTAAACAACATGGTTACAGTTATATAACCCATTATGTTGTTAGCTCTTATATCTCACTTCGCACTCTGGCTTCAAAGTTTTGAAGGAATTACTGCCTTATTTTCTCGTATGAAGAACCTCAATAGTTACTTTTTCTAAAGAACGCCCACTAAAAAGAATATTGATTCTTTTAAAAACGCGTTGTTGTTTTTTCTCACAAGATAATAGGTAATTAAAATAATAACTCAAAATAGAAATTAGATAGTTATTATTGGTGTAGTAGCCAGGTAATTCAAATGTGCCTTGAACTCCTTCCATTTAACTAGGATAGCTTAGAGTATATCATTGTTAATGTTATAAAGAACCTCTTAGCTAAATAGGAGAATGGAAGAGCTTCTTTAGATAATTTTAACCTTTTCTCATCAGCAGACTGCTGTAGCAGTCTGGAGAGGGGGGGGGAGTAGGCTCCTGCACTGGTGGATCACTGTACCATTGGACACTCTCCCTCTTTTCCAGTTAGAGCTGGTGAACTGCTCAGAAAATGAGATCTAAGGAGAAATTAGAAATATCAATCGGAGTTCTTGGAAGGTGTAACTACTACTCCTTCCGCGAAATAGGACGAAGACATAAGTTTATTTAGCTTTTGAGCTTTAGGTTTCATTAGTCCCCTACACTCATCACCTGTCACAAATTCACACTTCAGTTGTATAACCCTTGCCCTTGGATCACTTTATAATGTACTGAACTGGAATTACCCCAAGCCAGTAATGATACTATATTATACACAAATATACAAAATAAAATAATAATTTATGCCTTATGTTCATAAAATAATTAATATTAAATTATTTTATCTGTATAACCGATGCTTCTTTAGTATCTTGTATGTATAGAGGTGGCTAATAGAACAAAAATAATTAATTTAAAACTAAAAAAAAAATTATTTAAATACACAGTAGAGCGAGAGGCCTGTGTCACTCAGAAGTACTCCAGCACATGGACCCATCTGCTAGCCCAAGGAGGCCGACTTCAAAGAGTTAATACAGCTGTGTAGACTACATCTTACAAAATTTGTTATAATAATCTAATTGTTGATGTCAAGGAAGTTAAACGATATCTATAGAAGAACTGCAGGAGTGATTCGAAAAGTATCCTGAATATTAAATACTAAGACTGCCAAAATGAAACCTTACTTAAGAAAAAATCTGTCTATTATTAAATTGAATAAGACAGCAGGAAAATGTATTGGTGCTCCCAACCACAATGGGAATGCAATAATTGAATGAAGAAAGATGTATACCTGAACAAGATAAAAAAACTACTACTGGGAGATGGTTTGCTAATTTTCTGTAGGACCCTTTTAACAATATAAAAAGAAAAATTAACAAACCAATGTCATGTAATGTCACAGTTATAATTATAAGCGAACTAGCTAAGCTTCAGTGAATTAACTGCCATTGCTCTGCTGGAAATCTTAATAATAATAAAAGCCTTTGTTATACACTGCTTCACTATGCATAATATTTATATAATTCTCGTCTTCTGGGCATATGTTTTGGCAACATAAGTGTGTTAACTTGTCCTGAAAAATAAATGGCAATTAGTTCCTAACCCATTCTCTCTTTACTCAAAAATATAGTGGACAATGTAAATCAAAATCATGTATAACATTCATTAAACACAGTTGTCTGTTTAGGATTTCCATTTAAATAGGAAGTATGTAGACTGTAAACAGGTACTTACTGAGTTCATTTCTTTTTCAGTTAAAATTTTCTTAATCAGAGTATCAGTTTGTATTTTGAATAGAGATTCTCATAAAAAGTGATTTCATTGGATCTAACAACAGCAAATTTTGTTAATTGACTATAAATCTTTTATTATATACTTAATATATCTTTTAATGAGTTATTGTGCATTACTGTTTTATACTGTGTTCCTTACATTTATTTTGATGAAAATTGAGTTTAGTTTTTACTCTCATTACTATCTATACAGTTTTTGAAGATCTATATTGTTATTTTCTTTTATTGCAGGGAAATTTTAAAACCAATTCGGAAAAAGAACATTGGTGTTTGTATAAAACCTCTCCCCAAACCTCCAACAATACCAGAGCCATTTAACTTGACTGAACCTGGAAAAAATGTAAGTCATCGTTTTATCTTTGTTACGCAATCTTCTCAATTAATGCTGAACACCACTGGTTTCAGATAGAAATCCACCAAAACACACTCCACTCCACACTTTGTTATCTCTGGAGTTAGACCATATATACCTCAATCCCCCTCCCTTTTGAACGCTAGAGTACCTTTCCCTAGGCATTTTCTGCATAATTAGTAAGTATTGTATAATAGAGCATGTAAAAGTTAATTCATTATTTATTATTTAAAGAAGCTTATTTTGATTTATACCTATTTATACAAGTACCTCTTTGTACTTCTGAATTGCCAACAATGTTTCATTAATCATTCTGTCTGCTACACAAGACAATTTGAAAAATATTTCTCAAAAATTCCTACTGTAATTCTTATTTTTATAGAACATCTACTTATTTAACTGTATGATTTTTGCCTCACATTTATACCTTTTTCAAGCTAAAATTTTAATCTTGCTAGGATTAAAATTAAATTTTATTTATGGACATTGTTTATTTAATAGGTACACCATTGCTATGAAGATGATTCAGAGAAGAGTTTGAGTTTATTTACTCCAAATAAGAAGCCAATCAAGAAAAAAAAAATTGAGGTATTTTTATTCAATTGAAAGAAATGATTAATTAAAAAACCTTCCTATGCAATGAGCTGTTTAGTTTTGAAGTTCCCGAAGTCAACGGATCAGTTCTTTGTCAACTGAGCTCCTAAGCTATACTAAAGGAAAGAGAATACAAATTTTCAGGGATTGTGTAGATCTTATGAAATTGTTCATTAAATTAGATTTCTCAGGTTTTTCATGAGTTAAATTTTACTATTAAGGCTGCCAGTTATTACTGTGTCTTTATGATCTTGGGAACTGTTTAGATAGACATGCTTTCAGCTTTCTCAGATCTTGCATTAAGTATGTAAAGTGAAACGATGCCCAAGAACATGAAGAAACAGTCAATATTCAAAGACCATAATACTAGTATTAATAAGGACTGTGGACGTACATGAGTAAATGAGTTGCTACATTATAATGATGTTTCCTGACATACTGGATGGTAGAGGAACCAAACTAATCAGGATCTATAAAAAGTCCTTGTCCTCTATAAAAAGTATTTTTCGCAAAATTTCATGTTGTTTCTAAACATTCAAGGAATGGTGCGATATCAGTAATTAGCAGATTTTCCTTTAGTAAATCAGCTATTGAGATTGTACACATGGTGTAATGTTTCTTCAATGTCTATTGATCCTACCCAAGAGATAATGAAAATGAGGTCTGTTCAATTTTTTGATGTGTGTATGTATATATATATATATATATATATATATATATATATATATATATATATATATATATATATATAAAATTGTAACCTCTGTCTGTACATTGATTTTTTTTGCGAAATTTCACGATAACTTTTCGTTTCACATGTCATAGACACCATAACTGCATTTTTTTTCTTTGGTGTCTGTTTGTTTGTTTATTTGTTACCTTTTCACGCATAAACGGCTGAACCGAATTTTATGAAACTTGGTATGTATATTACTACTAACCCAACTTAGACTTTAGGCTATATTAAAATTCTCTGAGACGAACAGGAGTGGGGGTTATAAGGGAAGCCAGAAATTAAAAATAGCGATATTTCGTTTCCTATTAGTTTTTCGGCAAATATGAACATAACAAAAGTTGTTTATTTTGTTATTTAGAGTAACTTTTGTTATATACACTTTTCTTTTATAACAAAGTATAAACGAGATATACGCTAAAAACTAAAGCGGGGGCAACAATTTTATTGGGCACTAACGGTAGAACCGAACTTAACAACACTCGGTATGTAAATTAGCATTAATTCTTCCATAATTATAAGCTATACTAAAAATTTTAGGTTCCAAGAGGAATGGGGGTTATAAGGGAGGCCTGAAATAAAAATTCGCGATATTTCATCGTCTATTTGGTTTTTGGCAATCGTGCACATAACATAAGTTGTTTACTTTTTTAATTAGTGTAAATTTTGTTTTATAATTATTTTTTTTGTAAAATAAGGTATAAAGCAAGTAATTTGTTTAGAAATATTGATATGCTCAACAATACATTCCAATATGAACTACCCTGGTATCTCACCTGGATAAGTTAATTCAAATCCATGTTAGAATTTTATCCTTACTAATTCAAAACTATGTTATTTTTTAATGCCAGTAACAGTTTGCACCAAATAAGGTATACTGCCCCCACCCTTCTCTAAGTGTATTTAATACATTATTTAATTAAAACGTGAAAAATATTTGAAACAGTTTTAGAATTGTGAAGATAATGTAATATGATTTTTTAATATATTTGAATGTATTAGAGGATAGCTATCCAAAATGCATTGCAGGTTGGCAGCACTGAGGCTATGTAAGTGTCGAGATACTTCCTTTGTCCTATCAGTTCTGCCGCTTCGCTTCTGACCTCATATTGGTCTATGTTTACATGTTAATTGATGCTTATAGCAATGTATTATTATTCTCAGGAATGTGAATTTCTTTAATTATCATAAATAAATAATTTACAAGAATAAACGCTAGGGAGGTGCACTCAGGTATTTCTGGTATTTATTAACTCTGCTCCGTTAATGTATTATGATATACTTTACTGAAAACCAATATGAATACACAGTTTACAATCGAGACTTATGGCAGAGTGTTTTAATAGAGGCTATGACGTACCTAAAACAGCTGTCACTGTTGGACATTGTACCGCATGAAGGGAAAGAAACTTATTCATACGTGGTTTGGAAGATAGAATACATTCTAGGATTATGAATTATATGGTCCATCACTTTATAAAAAAAAAAACTACATACACAGAGGACGGGAAATATAAAAATATTTTGGACAGTGAAGTCTTAAATAACAAATAATTTTATTATTAACAAATCCACAGTAACGACGGGTATAAATTCTAAACACTGGGACAGGGAAATAAAAAAAATATTGTGGAAAGTAAAGCCTTGCCAAAAACATACCATCTTCATTCAGCCTCAAATGAATTCCCGGGCGAAGCCGGGTACCTTTGCTAGTATATATATATATATATATATATATATATATATATATATTTATTTTTGTTTTAACACTCTAGTGGTTGCAATTTTGGTTTGATTGTTACCAAACTTGATATTTAAGCATATTATGTAAAAATAAAGATAAAGTTCGTTAATGGCTGAAATCGGCCCATTAGAAGGGGTAGGGTTTAGATTGGGGAATCTTGTAAATTCAAAATACCACCTTTAATATAAGTAAAAAAAATGTATAAAACTAATCTTATTGCAAATGTTAACTTTCTACAAATGTTCTTATATATGTTTTTCCAATATCTTGATTAACTACAGAGATATTTGCATTTTTTAGTTTTCAGTCTTCAGTAAAATTCCTAAAAATCAACGTTTATTATTTTTGTAATAAGCGTCACAATATACATGCAGGGGCTGTGTAAACTTACCGGACTTTCTGAGTACTGGTATGAGATATAAGTAATGCCATCTCACCATATATTCTCTATTTCTAAATAAAAATCTGATCTGTAGTAGAGGGGTTTACTGAAGGCTGAAAACAGGAAAGTACAAATAACTCGCTTAATATTTAAGCTACAAAAAAATTTCTAGAACAACAAATGCAGATTAGTTATATCAATTTTTTGATACAACTCTTAGTAATGGAGATATTTTGAAGGTTAGAATCAAACTCATGACTCTAGGTTATTAAGGGAGATTATGTCAAACGCCATAACTCATATAATTAACCTAAGCCCCTCCATTATTATTAGTTAGATCCAAACTTATTAGTTATGTGTTCCATCTTTATGTAGTAATGCAATTGTTTCATATATTTTTCTCTATCTTCAATATTATCAGTTATTTGTATTTTTGGCCTTCAGAAAATACCTACTACTGCCAATTTTCACTTTAATCTATTATATTCTAAACATCTGAGGTCTCACTGAAGGTTCAAGTTTTGTTTACAGTAATAGGGAAATAGACATTACAATCTGGAGATATCATTAGTGATCGTATGACTCACTGAGATTATGTGCCATACCTGCACTTAGTTTAAATGGATCCTGCATTATGGATTTTCATGGATGCTAGGAAGTAAGTAAAAAATCCGTGTTGCAGGGGCTATATTATATAAATTTTCAAATTTCCTCCTCTCTAACCCTCTCTCTTCCCCATGGCCCAATTTCAGATATTTGTGAATATGATCTTTATTTATTTTTTTTGGAACGGCTATATATCAAGTATTGTGTTGATTAAAAAACTCATGTAGTCTAGAACTTAAAACCTTAAATGATGACTTCAGACCGAAATTAAAAATTCCAAATATCTCTGTTATTATGAGTCACATAAAAAAAAGTTATAGAACTAATCTTCTAAATTTAATTTTGTATAGATATTTTTCTATAGATTTTTTTTGTATCTCCAATATTAAGTGAGTTATTTGATTTTTTTTTGTTTATTTTCAGCCTTTATTACCCCCCCCCTCCACTTTACACATTTCACGTTAACAATTTGCTTATATATCATGACCTCTTATTCTTAGGTTATGTATCTGATATTGTTTTCATTGGGGCTTTTCTATGTTATAGATGCAAATGTGTATTATCAATTAAGATTTTATGTTCTTGACTACATAATATTTATTTGTTCAATACTATACTAGTTATTTATTGAACAATAATAACTCTATACAAATCATTGATAATATTTTATAATGGATGAAACCTTGCCAGGAAGAGCAGGGATTTAGAGAAGGTAAAATGAAGAACTTGAAATATCTGCGTTCTGAGAAGAAATCTCAGAACAATGGAGAACCTGAGATGAAATCTCCATGACATTCCAGCCCTTGGGAAATTAGCTTAGTTTATGCAGTCCCTGTGTTATTGATTTTTTTTTTTTATTAAGTTGGTATTGGAAAACAAAAATTTTAATTCTTTATTTAAGTAACTGTTCAACATTATCAGTCTAGAGTGTCATAATTTTAAACTAGAACTCTCGACACTTTCAAATGTAAAAAATCTGATGTGGGCACCACATGACTTTTCTGTACTCCTATTGAATTAAATATACAAATTTTTTGGTTGCTTTAATTTAAAAGCACACTATTTCTGTTCCAATACATTTTATGAATGCATTTCGAAAAATGCCATTGAACAAAATTTCATGATCTTTCCATGATAATCAAAAAAGTTGTTTACAAATTTGTTGAGTCTTTAATGATACTGAAAATTTAATTTTTTTTTTATTTACTTTTCCTCCCTCTTAGTCGATTTTGATCAGAAGAGATGGTGCACATCTTGGCATTAAACTAGATAAATGTTGAAATTTCACCATTTTAAGGCTAGCTGTTTTTGATGTAAGTACGTACATACATACGATGTCATGCTGAAACTGGTCAAAATAGGTTCAGGGGCATCCAAACGGATAGTTCCATTGAAATTTAAAAACCTAAAATTTTCGCAATTACAGTACTTCCTTTACTTTGTACAACAAAGTAAAAAGAAACATCCCACCAAAAAAATCAAGATGTAACAAAATAACAACTAATAGCCTACTTGAAAATTTTTAATCTATTCAAGGGAAGTATGACATCAAAAGGAACTTGCTGGGTACCGATAGTGAAAATATTTGGAGGCAGTTGTGCCCACACCCAACCCCATTGTGCATTAATGCATACTGTTCGACCTTAACAACACCAAAGTAAATCTATAAAGAGGTCTTGTTGAAGTCTATATGAATAATTATTTTCCTTACATATAAAGCAATAGGCAATTTTTTATTTCTCATTCTTATGAATATCTGTGTCAGTCTTGACCTATATTCTTATTCTATAGTGATAATGAAGGGAAAGTCTTCAGAGGTGTATTGTATGTTCAGCAACTTAAAAATTAAGCAATTAGTCAATTCTAATCTTAATATTTTGTAAACCTACGAGAGAGAAAATTTACTTTCTATCACTTTTCTTATGAAATATGTTGATTTTATTATTTATTTCAGGCTGTGACACATAAAATGAATTTGGATAGTAAAAGCACTTCTACTGCTTTCAGTTTTTATGAGAGGGATAAAGAAATCATTCTTTAGCCTGTTTTCTAAATGATTTTTTTCTACTGTTAGTGAATAATTACTATTTTTAGGTAACAGCTGCTCAGAGTAATCTACAAAGTAGAATACATTCTGGTTCAGAAGTATCTAGTCACAAGAAAGCACGAATGAACAGAGACCAATGTGAAGAAAAGAAGGGATCTATTCATAAAGAAAAACTAATGGAATTTAAAACAGAAAAGGTTGGTAATAGCTGTGGCTTTAACTTATTTTTTTTTAAAGTTAGGGACTGAGGCTAATTGTGTTGGTCTTAATACAATTGGCAAACCTAGAGTCATTGATTCCATTCTCATCCACGCAATAAAATTTTATTTAGTGTCAAACTCACAGAATAAAATGCATAGTCCCGTCCTTGTTAGAAAAGGATGGAGACCTATAAATAATTCCTATTGATTAGGCAATGTAGCTTAAAGTAGATGGAAAAAATAAAATAACAATAAATGTTTTGTAAGTATAATGTTATTGTTATTTATTAACGTCCAATGTGTGCTAATCAGGGTGGATTATCTACAGGTTACTACCCCTTTTTGGTCAGTATGGGATTAAGGATTTTATTTAGTGAGCTTTTCACTTAATAAATTTCTTTTGCCAACACGGTGATCGAACCCATGGCTCTAGGTCTACCAAAAGTATAAAGGTACGTTTATAAAATTGTGAGTAAAAGTATACATTCTTATATACAGCTTAACTTCAGAAACATGGGTTTCATTACATATTGTTTTTTTTTTATTGTATTATAATTGACAAATATACAAAATTGTAGGAATATTAACATTAAGGAAATTCATATTTTAAATGTTTATTTCCTAATTTTATTTTTCAGATGCAAGAATTGGAAGATGATTTATTCATTTTCAAAGCTCATTCTGCTCCTAAAGATAACTCCTCTTTTATCAGCACTGCATCTTCTTCAAAGCGCAACTTTTTTGACACATCAATGGTTAATTCTTTTCTTTCAATTTTTAATGAAATATTTCTTATTTTTAAAGTGTTTTAATTGGTATTAGTATTATTAAAATGTTCATGAGTGGAGAGTGGAAGAGAAATAAAAATTACGTTGAATGATGTAGAAACTGTGAGATTTAAAGTAAATTCTGTTAGAATATTCTGAGTAATAAGAAGAGGTTCCTCATACCGGATAGTATAGTTTATAAACTACCCTTATTTATGAGGGAAGCTTAGAACATAGTAACCTTTCTAATGGTGATACTAATCTGTTCCATCCATTTTACACTAGAGTTAAACAGTAGTTGTTAGCACCATCTATTTATAGATATAAACACTTTGGTTTTTGTTGCATTAACTACACTGGTCAACACAATTTTTGTTTCCTTAATTTTTTTAACTTTTATTGGGTATTTCAAATGCCCTGACGATGAAAACAATACTGGGAGATTGCTGACAGCTTTATTTTCTGAAATATAAATTTTGACTGTTTTGACTTTAAACATTCAAGGTAAGTAATTAATAATGTTATAAAAATTTTATTGAACACAATCAAATGATCTTTTATAGGATTTCCTTGAATAAACGACCTTAGGTAGAACTCGTTGCAAACTCCAACAATAGTCAGCCATTATATGCGTGTCCCACCTTCCCTGATAATGCTCTTCTAAAATTCGAATGTCCTGGTGAAATCTTTCACCCTGCTCCTCACTAAAATCGCCCAGATTTTTTGGGAATCGGTCTAAATGCGAGTGCAGGAAGTGAATTTTTATGCTCATGTTGCACCCTAGTTGTTGCATGCTCAATAGCATACACTCAACAAGTTGTTCATAGTCTTCAGATTTATTGTTCCCTAGAAAATTATTCATAACTGAAACAAATGAGTTCCAGGCTTTGGATTCAACCTCAGTCATTGATTTGACAAACCCAGGATCCTTCACAAGTTGCCTAATTTGTGGTCCATCAAATGAAATATTTGCGTATTCTTCTTTCAAAGTCGTCGAATGTGCAATAGGTGTGGAACCGTACTTGTTACCGTTATGGAGCAAAACACACTTTAAACTTCTTTTGCTGCTGTCCATAAAAAGACGCCAATCCCCAGGATTGTAGTTCTTCAAACCCATCTGTTGCAAAAAAACCACCAACATCGTTACAAAACACCAAATCCTTCTCTTCAGAAAAATATGGTAACAGATTCTTTTCTCGGGAACGATAAAAAGTGATGTTGCATTCGGGAGTAAGCAAATTTTTTTCTTTTAAACGAGATTCTAAAATTTCAGAAGATTCTTTCGGTAAGTTCAGATCCCTCACTAAGTCATTTAGTTCTTTCTGATTAAATGGTTGAAGTTCTGAAAGGCTACATTTGTAGTCTGGATCAGAGTCATCACTTGATATGTTTTGTTCGCAGTGATTTGGATCATCTGAAAATTTAGATGTACTAGTTGTATAACTCGTGATTTTAATTGAGGTAGTTGAGCAGAAGATAAGTTAGGATAGGACCACTTACTTCGATTTCCTGGGTTAATTCCATTTATTTTCACAACGCAGAAGTAGCAGTCGTCATGATGGTTTTGAGGTTCTCTCCAAATCTCCAAATGGGAGGTTCGAACTTCACTGCGTCTCTTTTCCCACTGGACCATAACCGTAGACACACAACACATTTCTGGCAAACGATATGAGGAACCCATCGCTTGTCCTGATTATTCAAATCTATTTTAAAGTATTGATGATATGCAGTTTTTACAAAGTCTAATATAGGTTTCCGGTATTTTTCAAATATATATTCGCCACAAATATAGCAAAAACAATCTGGATTGAGCACACAACACCGTCTGGACGAAGGCATATCTAATACAACAAAAGAATATATTTTAGTGTCCAACAAAAAATAAAAATCTGAGTAAAAACACTAATTAAGGTTAATAAGCTGTATATCAAAAACAAAAGCTGTTAGACAAACATTGTTTTCATGTTCAAAACATGTGTTTCATATTGAGAAAGAAACAATAAAAAAATCTCAGGAAACAAATAATTTCTTTTAATTTGTTGACCAGTGCTATCAATAAGTTATTTTGAAAATGTGCATGTTACCTATGTGACTGGTCCTTTGTGAGCTGGAAAGCTTTATGATGTGCGATTTCAGTGTGGAGTACACTAGTGCAATGAATCTCTCCTTCAGGTTCATGAGTAGTGAGCTTATCAATATATAAGAGAAAAATTTGCAGCCATTTCATATTACTAGATAGCTCATTGATATAATCAGTCATATCTTTCAGTAGGACATTGAAAGAATAAAAAGATTTTAAATAGCTACATATGTATGTTGAAATATATTAACTTCAATCTACTTTTGCCTTGAAGGAAGTGTTTAAATGGGAAATATTTTTATAATAATTGCATGCCACAGAATTTAAATCTTTTTTAGGCACTCCATAATAAAATTGCTAAATAATTTATATTATTATTAAAAAATTAAAGTTAAAGAAGTAAGAGGTAAATTTTACCTCTGGGGAGAGGGGGGCAGAAATGAGGTTGCTCATAGTACTTTATTGTAGTATTATCTATCTATCCTTCTCACTCACCTCTATCTCCTATCCACTCAGCAAATAAGCTTTAGATACTGTGTGATTATCTATGCTAAGAGTGATCCACTCTAGAGGTGGCTGGATCAGTTGCTTCACAGATCTTGGTCAGTAAATGGAGTTGAATCTCACATACTCTATACTCATGATGACTGAGTCAATGTGGTTTCCAATTTTATTTTGTACGAGTCCACATTTCTCTGACATACATGATCACTAGCCTAATCAATGTTTCATATATCACTGGTCTTACTTTCCAAGAGAAGGTCTCAAATCAGAGAACTTTTTGCCGGGTATAGGACCATCTGCATTCTGGGTCCTGACTCCTTCTAGCAGTAATATCAACTTCTATTTTATTGCTCTCTATAATCATTCCTCCTAGACAATTAAATGGTGTAGAAGTAGGAATCGAGCACATTGTCTTATTCTTATTAATAGTGAGTGAGTCTTATGCTTAGAACTCCTAATGTAAAATCTTCATCCACACTGGCCAATGCCACAATGTTACCACCTATAGCCAGTGCAACAACAGCATATGTCATATTCTGTGTGACACTATTGTATATGTTATTGCCATATTTGTTTTTATTCATCATATTGCCATTTGAAGAGATAGGTTAAACCGCACCGGAAATAATGGGTCTTAACTAGCCAATCACATTATTCAATTCTACTTAAAATTCAACATAAATTGAAGGGGCTATCACTAGCTTATCATTATTGAGTAACTCTTGTTTAAGGATGTGAAGAAAGGGTGTAGGATGTGAGAAGAATATTACATGACTAGTACTTTAATAGTATTTGTATATTTTTTTTTGTTATCTTCAACTTACAGTTAATACTCTTACCGAAACGTAACCGAATCATCCGGTCGCACAGACCGGGAAGGTTTAATACTAATTCCCATCAACAAATTTGTTATTTTATTTATTGTTTAATAACTTGTATCACATTTACTGTCATTTTTAATCCTATCATTGAAATCACTGTCATCCGTACGATATATAGATTGTGATGATGAGCGTTTTATTGGTCCATGGCTCGTGGAAGGCTCCATAGCAAATCATATACTATGTAAAACACACACGAAAAGAATACGAACAAACAGTGTTACAAGCTATAATGAAAGGTACACAACATACGTAAACCGAATTACCCCTATCTTAGACCAACTATACGTAGGTTGTTAACCGAAACAAGAGGTACACAAGACCAGAGCAAAACGAGCTATTGCTAGTCAAGGTCGAATGAAGTTGACAAATTGATCCAAAACTTTCTGTGTGTAGTGGAAGGAAAGACTCACAGCTAATGAGGTGGAGAGCCCGCCAATTCTAGCAGGTCTACCAATACATGAAATATAAAAATCTCTACCGGGCTCTCAGACCGGTGTTTCGGTAAAAGTGTTAAATCTCCATTCCTACTCATTGGAGTTATACTTTAAGCTATTTTATCACTAGCCATTTTCTAGCCAAGGTAGAACTAAGGATTTTATTTAGTGAGTTAGTCATTAAATAAATCCATATCGCCCATGTGAGAATCAAATGAGGAACTCCTAGGTCTTCCCAAGTCTCTCTAGGTTTACCAAGTTTATTAAGGCCAAAACCTTAACATACATAGTAAAGAATGGCAAATGAATAAATAAAATAAAATTGAAATAAATGATTTAGGGACAATTCTTCATATTTTAAGGAAATCAGTTAATGAGTTACCATCAAAGGTTTGATGCTGCTCTTCAGTAAGATATTCACACTGTTTTTCGAAACATATTTCCATTTACCAGAGAGATAAAAAAAAAAAGTTAGTTCTGCTCCTTGGTACTAACACAATCAGTACTTCCAGTATGTCTGAATCTGGAATTGGAGAGTAAGTAGCCGAGGGAGTGGATTTTAAAAGCATTTGCAATGGATTTTTTCACAATTATTCCCCACTTTCTTGGAATCTCATTATACACCGAATCAGCTAATACAATGATAGTTAATGTTACATAATTTTAATTGATATATTGAAATATATAACTCATGTAAAAAATCACAAGAGATATTAATAAGAAAGCAAATTGTTATTTAATTTTTCAATATAATCCCATAACTTCAAATGGAATCTGAAAAATTTGTCTTGACATATCATAATAAAATTAAAAATATTTGTAGCCATGTAAAGGATTCACTAAAAGATAGAAAATTAAAATATAATCTTCATCCAATAAACGGATTAAATCCTGACAAGGATTAGATATAGCAGTCTGCGCAGCTTTTGTAGAAGATGCTAAAACAATATTCTAAAAATATTGATGAAATGGACAAATAAAACTTCACTCACTGGTCCTGCTCTTAAACTCAAGTATAAGTTTGATGTTGATAATTTTAAGATCTTGTAGGAGATAAGAAACAACACAAATAGAAAAATAAAGGGATCACATATTTAAAAATTAAAAAAAGAGCTGTAAACAAAAAAGCTAATATGAGATTTTTAAATATCATTGTAAATATATAGCGTAGTTTTATTTATTGATAAAAATTCTTTTTGAAATTTTCCTCATATAATTTTTTGTTACAAAATTTATACATTTCAGCAGCCACATTTGCAAAATTATGTTATATAACTAATGATTGTGTCGCTGATTCAGTGTATCACATAGTGTCACCCTGTGCCTTCTTATCAGTGTCTGCAAAGTTGGTCTAGTGGAAAGGTGCTTATCTTTGCCGTGGTGTGACATTTTTTAGTTTAAGATAATGTTCCTGAAAAGCCATTATAAAAAACACGACACATGTAGAATGCATTTTGAATAAAGTGGCATGTAGGTATAAAGTGTTTTTAAAAAATCTGACCCTTTGACTTATAGTGATATTCATTACAATTATGTTTTTTAAATGTCAAATCCAGCTTTTCTATTGATTATTTTCAGGTTTCAACAATAAGTACAAGTAGTAAAGCAAGTGACATGCCATTCAGTTTTTATGAGAGAGACAAAGAGTTATTACAAAGAAAAAAAGAAAGAATGAACCAGGTTAGTTATGCTAGAATCAATTAATATGTTTTTTCTAATTATAAGAATTATTTGATGTGTCTGTTCTCTGCCATGAGCAGGTATTAGCAATTTTCCTCTAAAAAAATTATTGCTGAGATAGTTCATATTATTATATCGCTCAAGCAATTGTAAAATTAAAAAGTACTGAACCTCAATTGAATAAGAGTTGCCAGGTTTAAAAAAGCCCGTCACGCAGGGGTTGTGTAAACTAAGCAGATTTCCCTTGTATTTTAACAATAGATAAACCTACATACTGGTAACACAATAACACCGTCAAAATCTAGTGAATAAATGCAAATAATAATAAAAAACCTCCAGATGGGAAGCACCTGAATCGTAAACGAATTTTTCAAAAATTCGAATTTTGAATAATCCCCCCCCCCTCTAAACCCTCGTCCCACTGGTCCGATTTCAGCCATTAACGAAATTGATCTGTCTTTTTACATAAAATGTTTAAATATCGAGTTTGGTAACAATCAAACAAACATTGTGACCGTTAGTGCGTTAACAGACAAATATATATATATATATATATAATTTTGAACAGACCTCCTTTTCATCTTCTGGGTAGGATCGATGGACATTTGAAGAAATTTTTCGAAAATCGTGTCATGAGTACGACCTCAATAGCTGATTTCCCTTAAAGGAAATCTGTTAATTGAGGAATATTTAAATTTTATTAGATTGTATGGTTGCTGGGCTTCAATGTTGGGTTTCTATCCTCATAAAGATGAGAATAGAATATTTTGATTCACTGCAAAAAAAGTAGTGATCCTTATCTGTAATACACACCATAATGTATAACGAATTTGACAAATTGTCAAATGCCAACGTTTCATGCAAAACTAAAGGTCATTTTTTTTAATGGCTCGCTCTGTTGCTTTAAATATATTGTTTGTGGAAGGAAGGCCTACTTTTGTGTTTTCCTCTTGATATACACCTTCCACTGTCCAGCACATTCTTTGAGAAAAATGAGATATTTACTAGCTAGATGAAGTACTTGTAAATACGATGTGTGATGATATCATCTTTTAAGATTTTACGTTCTTAACTCAAAAATGTTTATTAGTTGTTCTGGGTATCCCATAAACGATATTTAACTATTTCATTCGACACTCAATGTCATAATAGTTCATGACTGAAATCAGGTCTTGAATAGAGATGGGGAATTTGAAATTCAAAATGTCTCTCTTATTTTATGTAGAAATAGAGAATATGTGGTGAGATGATATTGTAGCACGTAAGAAATCTAATTAGTTTATGCAACTTCTGCATGATGGGCTTTTTTATAAAGTTACTTGTATTGTGGAAAATAAGAGATATCATGTACAGAAACATTTTTTACACGAGCCAAACTTGTCTTGTACAGAAGTAAGACTGATAATTTTGTTACACAAAATATTTTTAAATATTGGTTCCTGTGGTTCCTTATAGAGCGTGTTAGGAATGCCTTTATGGGTAAACCCAAAATACACCTATCAGGGACAAAGGGACCTCTTTTAATGAACATATCACACTTTATATGTTGCCCCCCCTTGTGGGTTAAGGAAGATACTGAAGATGTATACAAAAGATTTCTCAATTCTATGGAACCCTTCCCCTGAAACATAAATTTGCGACCTGAAAATTAGAAGACCAAATTTTCATTTGAGGCTTTTACCTGAATGATTTTTCTATCTGTTTGAATACTTGAAATATTATCCCACTCCCCTCCTTTGTTACGGTAATGCCTTCGTGAGTGATAGTACATAAAACCCATAGGCCCAGTTGATTTTGTTGTGCCTCTGTCATGTCCATTCAGGATCTCTGCAGTAGCTATTTATAGTTAACAAATAATTAAGTAAGGTTTCATCAGATGATGGGTGAGGGGCATGATGTTTTTCAACTAACTACTTTCTCTAATTATTATTAATAAGGATAATTCATTTATTTTTTCCCTCTTAAGTAATTTATGTTATCATTTCACAGGTGGACACCATTAAACATGAATTTAAAGCCAAAGAACCTTCGGTATTAAAAAAAGAACCATTTTGGCCAGAATATGAAAGCAGAATTATTCAAGTTGACTCTGCTCCTGATCTTGCGACAAATAAAAGAGCTGAAGAAAGAAAAATTCTGAATGAGGAGAAGAAGAAAAAAAGGGCCATTGAAGAAAAAATTGTAAAGGAGGAACTGAAAAAAGTGAGTAAAATTTTATTTTACATTGATAGGTAGACAAAAATGAGTTTTGTTAAAATTTACATATTCTCAGTTAAAGTCATTAGCTGATTTCCTTTATGGGGAAAAAAGTGTCGCAAATAGAAGAAAAGTCGGTCTGAAAATTGTTGCTCTACAATTTTGTTGTGTACATGTTTTTGTAACAAAAATTTAGGTTTAAAGAGAGAACATGGTTTCAGGATGAGAAAGCTATGCTGAAAGTGTCTATATTTTTATCACACCAACATATGTTCAGCAGGCCTTGCTGCCATCATCATATGTTCTCTACTTTAGAAGAGATAGCACCGGCATGAGGGACTGAGCTCTACCCTTGTTTCAAAGTAAAGCTTGGTACTTCACACTTGTGTTGTCCCTTCTAAAGTAGAGAGAACCTGATGACGGCAGTAGGGTCTGTTTTAGACAGTATGGTATAGTTTTCTTATCTTGACTTCTACACTGTAAACCAGCATACCAAATATCAACATGATTTTAGTTTAGTTATCTAATTCAGGGGTCTCCAAACTACGGCCCGAGGGCCACATCCGGCCCGCGGACGGATTTTGTCCGGCCCGCGGAGAGCTAGCATACTTGAAAACTACTTTTAGAGAACATATTTTTTATAGCAAATTCAATTTAGTTTACTGAAGTATTCAATAGAAGGTACTACCTATTTTCGCTTGTATCCACCAGATGTCGTGTCACGTTACTCCTCATGGCTCGTACTCTACGACTAATCTAGAAATTACAGATAATGACAGGAAAATTAATAATATGCAGTGTTGCCGTTTTGCGGACTTTAGTCCAATTTGCAGCCTTATTTAAATGTTGCGTACTTTTTCGGACTTTTTTTTCATCAGTGAACTATTTCACTTTTTACCCCCGGCAACAGTGATAATATGGTTTTGGCCCTCGGAACTTACTGGAGTAATCAGTATGGCCCGAAGGCTGGAAAGTTTGGAGACCCCTGATCTAATTGAATAATGAATGTTTTATATCTGCATATGTGAATGATGTATTTAAAAAAAAAGGAGTTAAAAATGATATAATTGGAGCAAAGCCTCTCTACCTACCAGTTAGAATCAGAATTTTATATACTTCTGAAACTACACACACCATTGGTTTCATTTTGTATTGATAAGATACAAGCATCTGCTGTTTCATTACTTGATTGATAATTGTATTCTCTTTGTTTTGTTTTTTTTAAATAGTTTCATGAAGAAGAAATCCGAAGGATAAGAAAAACTATGGAGTTCAAGGCCACGGCTATAAGAAAATGTATTAAAAAGTGATGAATTTCATTTCTTATATTTATTTATAGTTTTGATGTTGTTGATATGATGTCAACCTAAATTTATGATAAATTGTATAATAAATGTGATCACCTAAAGCTTGTAGTAGACAAGAAAGACGGACAATGTAAATATGTAAAAAGAAAAGATTATTTTTTGATTTTTAAATAAATGATACATCCTTTTATATTTAGGAACATCAGCCTTTATTAAAAATATTTCTTCAAACATCCTCACATATAAAAATGATAAAATTCAAATTTATTTCACAATGCAAACTCATCTTTTGGTTAAAGAACACAAACAAATATACACCATAGAAATAACAGGAATGTCCCTTAGAAACGGTTTTCTAAGGAATGTCTAATTCCTAAGGCAAGTATTATAAGAATAAATTTTGTATATTTAATACATTACAAAATTATACCAACAAAAAATATAAAATACCAATCTTCACCAATACACAGCCCAAATAATCATATAATGAATACATAATATACAAGTCTTTTTGTGAAATATACAGAATATTTTTAAAGAAGATATACATGCAAAACAAATCCAACAATTTAAAATGAATATAATACAGTGGAGACTAGAATTGATACATTATTAAACTAATAAAAACAATGATATTTTAGCAAACTAGCACTCTAAAACCATATCACTAACAACATCCCAACCAATATGGCATATAACAATGGCTTGGAATAAAAAAATAAAATAAAAAAACTTTATTTTGCTTTGGGAAAGTTCCTTTCATTTGGAGCCACTACTATTATTTAAATATTCTTCTTTTGGTTCTCCAAATGCAGTAACCCTTCTGAAACAAAAACATTTCATAAGTAAGGTAATAAAATGCGTGTGTTGTTATTGGGATAGTAAATAACAATTTCCCATTTAATTAAAACCTTAATGAAAATATAACGTTAAATTGCATAAGAACAGTGCATGCCTCCATGGTGTGACAAACTCCTGTCTTACTCAGCTTCCAGGTGCTGACCTGCTTCTCCGAAGTGGACTGAAACGTATGTTAGTATCTCATAATATTGTAACTCTAGATTCTACTAGAGTTAATTGTTCATGAATTTTTGCATTTGCTCCTGTTGAACTGTAGAGTACCACCTGTTTCTTCTGTGCTTATATAGGGGTGGTTCCATAAGTTTGTTCGGTTTTGTCAGTAATGTGAATCGTCTTGAAATATCTTTGGTTCTCTTTAACTTATCTCATCTTAATGATACGGAAAGGTCAAAGTCTACTCTTCGAATCTATACTATATTTGGTTTTATCAGAATTAGTTTTGTTTGTGCTACAGCTTAGTAAACATAGTGCATTTCCGGCATACTTTTTTATTTCAAAATAGGGAAAACGAGCTGCCGAGTTCCCAAAAGATATATGACGTGTATGGGGATGAAACCATAAAAAAATGTACTACACAGAAAAGGTAAGCCAAGTTTTATTCTGGAAATACGAATTTGGATGATTTACCCCACAGTGGTTGGCCAACAGAGGTTGGTTTGAATGATATAGGCCCTAATTGTGCAAAATCTGTCGTGCTACAGTTACAAGAAATTGCAAAAACAATATGAATAGGCTTAGGGACATGTTCATAGGCATTTAAAACAGCTTGGCTACAAGTCCTGCCTTGGTGTTTGGGTGCCACACAAAGTGACAGACAAACCGCATATCAATCTGTAAGTCTTCTGAAGCAGCATGGAAGAAACCTGTTTCTGAAACAATTAGTGATGGGCCATGAAACATGGATTATTTATGAAAATGTGTGTAGGAGATTGTGCCCCCAAAGGCTGGCCTATATCCACAAAAAGTTTTGTTGTCCATATGGTGGGATTATTGTGGTGTGTGCTGTATTACAAGCTACTTCCTCAAGGATAAACGATAGATTCGAATGCCTACTGCACACAGCTAACGAAGTTGGACCAAGCATTGCGACAGAACATGGCTTGTCTTAGATGAGCCATCCATCACCACCACGAGTGTAAATATTTATATAGAGAGGAAATATGTTCCCTCTTTGAAACATAAGATACAGCTAATTGTTTGTATGTAGTTGTAGTTATTTCTCAATAACTACAGTTACAATTACAACTACTAATTGTAATTATTTTTATAACTACTTTTTATTTAGACAAGTAGTTGAATTTATGAATACCAACTACAGTTACTGTAATTGCAAAACCAAGAAAATGCAACTACATTTTTGTAACTGTAGTTGCAATTACATAACTAGTATTGGTTAGTTGAAAAAGTAATTAATTACAAATGTATTCAACTACTACCCAACTCTGCTGACAAATATATCACCTATAATGTTTGTCAACAAAAAATTAAGATTTAGACTAATAAATTTTTGGCAATAATATTGACAATGTAAAGCCTTTGACCATTAAATAAACTATTAAATCTAATGGAAATAAAAGCATTCCTTAATTTTTAGCTCTGAAGGCTCTAGGTTTAGAGTACTAGAATGAGATATATTATTATTGGAGAAAGTACCTTGTATTATACGTGCCCTTAATTGCTCAGTGCGTTTTTTCCGTTCTTCTTTAACCTGATCTTTCCTCAGTTTGTATTTTTTGTGGGATTCTTCAGCAAATATTTTCTTGATATTGTCATCAGCAATAGATTTATCATGATTTATTAAATAGAAGAAAACTCCCCCAGGTTTTTTTTTCCTTGTTCCATCCTACATATAAAATTAAATAATGTTGAAGCTAAGGAAGGCTGAGATATAGTTTTAAATACTTAAGTAGTAAAATAACAGCTACAAAAAATATATTTAATTTCATTTTTTGCATACTTCCCTCAAGAGTGATGTTATATCTATTCAGCTATTGAGGTTACACTCATGCCACAATTATCAATCTCTCTCTCTCTCTCTCTCTCTCTCTCTCTCTCTCTCTATATATATATATATATATATATATATATATATATATATATATATATATAAAATTGTAAAATCTGCTTATATATTCAGTTTTTTTTCTTCAAAATTTCATGATACTTGATATTCTTATTTAATTTTTAAAAATGTATTATGTAAACAAAGTCATGTTGTATTTTCACAATGTGTGATAGCGGAGGTTGTGGGGAATCAAGCTCTTTAATTCCGGTACATATTACTTTATTTCCTCTGATATGTTGATGTTATTGAAATAAGTATGTACTATCATAACTATTAAACTTTATGTGGTAATGCCATTATCACAAAAGAAGACATTATGCATTTAATATCTCAATATGATCAATTGTTTAAAGTGTTATTCAGGTTCTAGGGATGGCTATGATCATGATGATGAAGAGAAAGGGTTTAGTGGTTGGTGAAATAATAACATTCAAAATATTTCCATTGTTCAAAAATGTAACCAACCTATAAATAAATTATTATAGATTTAATTCATTACAATTCTTGTACTACACATTTTTTCTCTTACACAAATATAGACAGATATCAGTGAATATCGCACATGCAGTTTAAATTTTATTTACATAGGCTTATTATTATAGGAGAAATAGAGAATAGTTTCACATCACTAACGTAGTATTGAAGTAGGGGAGAAATCTGCTTAGTTTACACAGCACCTGTGACAAACGTTTTTGAGCTACACATGCTAAAAATTAAGATGGGCTATCTAACACTACAAGCAGCATTGGCATCTCTTTTTCTGATAGTTTTACTTTAAATTCAATGAAGAAAACTCTAATATGAATTATGAGGCAAAACATCAGATCCCAACTTCACCAACCTATATTTATCCACCATTTTGGAATAAAAAATTCTAAACTTAGAATTTACATAAATAGTTAATAGAAGCTTTCCAACAATTATTTACAGCCTGAGTATCATTAATGTTTCCAGTTCTACCCCTCTTACATTTAGGTCCCCAAATTTGAGGTTAGATCAATATAGCTATGAGTAATGGGTATGTAATACAAACTTCAAATGCATGCCCAGTCTCATTAATCTATGTGTAAGTTGTAAAGTGTGACAGTTGGATATATACAATGGTCAATCTATAATGATCCTTGCCAAAGATACAAAGCATAATATATATTGAAAAAAGTCTGTCATGCAGGGGCTGCGTAAACTAAGTAGATTTCCCTCGTGAAGTTTAACAATAGATAAATTTATATACTGGTAACACAACACTACCGTGAATATTAAGTGATTAAGTACAAATGGTAATAAGAAATCGTTCAGTCAATTTAAATAACAGCATGACGGGAAGCGTCTGAAATGTAAACAAAAAGGTCTGTCAACCTCTCACCGGAAAGAAAAACAATTACTGAAATATATTAGAACATAACATATTAATTTTATTGAAAATCATTTACTATAACTAATACTGTAATTTATAAGGAATCAAAATCATTTTTATCTCAATCAATCAAATTTTAGTAGTCCGAGAACTTAAGACAGGGTGGGGGGACCAGAACATATTTTCATGTATCTCGTATAATAAAGGTCTCCTGAAAACAATGTTTGGTATTTAAGCTTCAAATAATGTGGTTTATTATACAACAGAGTATTATTTATGTTACGTGAGTAGAAGTGGGGGTTTTCTGGAGGCTGAAAAATGCAATTATCTCGGGTAATATTTAAGATAGAGAATAAATGTGTATAACAATATTTATAATAGATATAATTTGCAATAAGATTGGTTCTATACAATTTTTCGAACCAACATTAACGGAGATATTTTGAATTTCCAAAAATCTCCCACACCCACTCGTCCAATTTCAGCCATTAACAAATTTAGTCTTTCATTTTACAAAAAACAATAAAATATCGAGTTTGGTAAAGATCAAACAAAAATTGTAACAACTAGTTCGTTAAAAACACATACACACACACACACACACACAATATATATATATATATATATATATATATATATATATATATATATATAAATAATTTTGAACGGACCCAATTTTCGTCATCAGATTTGAAGAAATTTTTCAAAAATCGCGTCATGAGTACGACCTCAACAACTGATTTCCCTAAGAGAAATCTGCTAAAAAAGAAAACACAAATCATAGTTTATATGAATGAAAGATATTTTGAGGACAAGGCAGCATCTGGTCTATAATATTAAATTTCCTTTAGGGGAAATCAGCTATTGAGGTTGTAGTCATGGGGCGAAAAATGTATTTTAATGTCCGTCAATCCTATCTATATACGTGCACACACACACACTCTTGTCTGTTAATTTTTAGTATTCAGTCTTTATTAAACCACTTCTACTTATGTAATTTTCACTTTGAGTTACTGAGGCATTAAACACTATCCTGAAAGCATTCTAAAACTATCCTGTCAATTTCATGCAACTAATGGACAGCTAAATTCATAATTCTTTGTTTCTGGCTCCTACAAACCTCTTCTACTCATGGTTAAATTTCGGAAGTACAAATTTAAAAAATGCTTATATGTTAAATGTTACAGATTATTTTTGACATCACTGTTAAATATTGGACAAATTATCTACAGATAAGTTGAGGAATACATATATTTTAACAAAATATATTTTGAATTCTATTTGTTGTGAGATTTCACAAAATTGTATCTAAAAAAGTTTCCATTTCTTAGGTAATATAAACTATATTGTCCACTGCCAGTAAATGAAGAGCTATGCTCAGTTAAGTGTGATAGCAGTAATTACTAAGATACTGTAGGTCTTATAGTAGATGGAATTACATAATTAAAATGTGAGTCAAGGTTGCAAATAAATCTTGTATTTATTTGCACAGGAAAATGAAATATATGTATTTCAAATTAACAAGAAGGAAATTTAAGAGCTAAACAAATAACTTACATTACAGAATATACCACCAGACTGTTCAATACGTCGTGTCTCATCATAGAACTTCAATGCTTGTTCAATTCCTATAGCTTTAACAATTCTATCTGAAATAATTAAATAATACAATAAAAAGAGAAGAGCTAATTAGGTAATTAAATTTACATAAAGGTAAAAAACATTATCATCTTACGAATGAGCTCTCTATTTGATTCATTCAAATTTTTGGCGATTTGATCAGTTACAGTTTCCACGGTCAGGGAGTCTTTAGGCAAATCTTTGATTCCAGATTTTGCCAATATCTTTTCATGCTCCTGATTAATTGATGTGTTAATACCTGAAAGAAATATTCGAATTAAATATAATCTACATTATTAACATTTAAAACTCCAAGATTCTAGCATTTACCATAGGCTACAGAGATGTACATTGACAGTGACGGGAGTGAGATTAAAACTATTTACTTTTTCAGATAGCTATATTACAGCTAAATTCTACAAAAATGTGACCTGCCGTAGAGAATTCTTGACTAAAGCCTACTTGTGATACAGAAAGGTGAGTCTAATATTGGATTTGATACGTGAGAGAGGATTTTGTAAAATATGTTATAGCTTGTTGATTGTAGACACAATGAGCGATAATTCTTCAAATCATATCTGTCTGCTTTTTAAACCAGAAAACACCTACCTGCCTTTCCATTCTTCTGGTGTTCTGCCTTCTTTCAATATGCTGTTCATGATTTCTTATGACCTCTTCATAGCCGTTTCTCCTCCTGCTTTCATTCCTGTAGAAATGACATCCCTACCACAAGCCTTATCATTTTCTTTTTCCTTCTGTCTATTCCACTTTTCTTACTAGTAAAGGTTTCCTGGTAAAGTCGTTTTCTCCAGTAGATTTATAATCAACATTGCTGAGTTTTCTGTTGATTAATTCTGAATAAAACTGTCCCATACTTTTGGATGTAACATTCTTCGCCCAATTTTTTTCTGTTATCCAAAACTACAATCATACTGATATTTATCCTTTGTCCTCATTTATTTTGTTTATTATCAGTAGTAAAAGCATCCATTGTTTTATTTGCCATCTGCCAATTTAATCATTTAGTTATTTCGAACCTGAGCATTCAACAGCAAGTCTTTTACACTTCTTTCACTGATTTTTCAAATTTAGAGAAGTTATGGCAGTTGTGCTCTTCATTCATGGAAACTTTCCCAATAGTTTCCTTGAGTGCCTCTATACTATTTTTTTATTTTATATCTAAGATTTGTTTGGGGTTACATTTTTATATTATTTTATTTTATGTGCCTTCAAAGTCACAGCAAATTAACTGTTCCATGACGTATCTTCTGTAATTTTTATTTTGTTTTTTATTAGCGTTATTCTTAATTAGCTTAACCCGTTTCCGCCGACTGTAACAGATATGTAACGAGCGAGAGGGCACCGTCTAGCATGTAGCTGCCAGATTCTGTCCGTGCATGTCATGCATCTTGTCCTTTCCTGCCCTTCAGAATATCCTCCTGGTCAGTTCACCTGAGTTTCTCGGCATTAGCAATGTATTCAGTGCGCTAGTGATTTTTTAAAAGTTTTCACATTCTCATCGGCGAAAAAAATGGATGCTTCAGCATTGTAAGTACATTTACGTTTTCAATTGTATTTTCTTTGCAATTTTTGACATGTTTCGTTACATGGATATGTTGACTGTATTTATGTCCATCCGTTATCATTCTAAGACATATCATCGTACATCTATGAGCTTTTGAAGTTCAGTGTTACATATATGTTACAGTCGTCCTTCACAGTAAATAAATGTGAACTGATGAACATATTCGTTTTTCAGAGATGGAGTCATTTTCCGAGATCTCAGTGTTCAGGAAGCTATCGATATTGTTGAAGGGAGGCACGATGGTGAGATAGAGGATTCCATTGGTGATGAAGATGAACAAGTCGACATATTCATTAGTCCTCCGGAAGTGGGCGAACTCACTGATGAAGATTCAGCAGACGAAGATTCTGGTGGTACCGTTGACAACTTGAATAGGAATCAACTTGTTGCTAATGCCGAAATCCGGAATAAAAAGTTTCGTGTTACTAATCTTCAAGAGTCGTTCTCCCAAGAGAAAAAACGAAAATGGATTCAAGGGGACCTTTATGCAGTACCAGATGAGTACCGCTTTGAAGCATTCACTGCATCAAAATACGCAAATTTAAGTCCTGTTGAAGTTTTTGAAATGTTTTTTGACAGCGAAATAATAAATCTAATTGTAACTGAGACCTGTAAGTATGCGGCACAAAAAAATGAGACTTCTTTTAGATTAGATGAAGGAGAATTATATTGTTTTCTTGGTTTTCTCATCCTAACAGGGTATAATTTATTACCTGGTGAGCGTTATTATTGGGATTCAAAACCAGATATGAATAACGCCATGGTGGCTGAGGCCATGAAAAGAAATTGCTACCTACAAATAAAACGATTCATACATTTAAACGACAATTAAAATTGATAAATCCAATAAATTGTTCAAGTTACAGCCACTTATAAACATGCTGAAGGATAGATTCATGAAATTCTTCATCCCTTCTAAAAACTTGTCGTATGATGAGTGCATGGTCCAGTACTTTGGCTGTCATTCTAGTAAGCAATATATCCGTAATAAACCAATTCGGTTTGGATACAAAGTATGGTGTGTCAATGCTGTAAATGGCTACTTAGTCAATTTTGATATCTATACGGGCAAGAATATGGCAGTAAGCTCAGCTCAAGAAAAAGCCTTTGGAAAAGCCACAGCTCCACTTCTGAATATGTTGGATGAATTCCCATGCCAGATTTCAAATTTCCCGTATCACATATTTATGGATAATTTATTCACCTCATTCAACGTTTGAAAGACAATGGATCTAATGCAACTGGCACAATACGCGACAATAGGATTCCTCGTGGTTGCCCTCTGCCAGCTAAGAAGAGCATACAAAAAGAAAGACGCGGCACTTGTCATTATGTTATAGAACACACGGACGGGATATTTATATGCAAGTGGGTTGACAATAGTGCTGTATCCGTTGCATCCACAAAATATGGCTATGCTCCAACGAATCCTGCTAAAAGGTATTCTAGGGCTGAAAAGAAAAATATTGTGGTCCCGCAACCCTATTGTATATCCCAGTATAACAGAGGTATGGGTGGTACAGACCGCATGGACCAAGATGTCATTAGGTACAAGATTGGCATACGAGGGAAAAAATGGTAGGTTAGCTTAACTGGATGATTGACGTCGCTGTAAATAATGCTTGGATTATTTATAAAGACAGCTCAGGGACAAAAATACCGAAACTACAGTTTTGCCGAGAACTTGCCCAGACATACCTGATTCGGTATAAGATGCCAATGAAGATACCTGGACCTATGGCACACGCAAAAAACCTGTGTCTCAAATCAATCAGGTATGATCGCATGGATCATTACGTGGTTCCCATTGAAAACCGAAGACGATGCGCCAACAAGCCGTGTTCATCTCACGTAAAAACCGTGTGTCAGAAATGTGACGTGGGACTTTGCGTTCGCTGTTTTGTTCCATATCATAAAAATTAAATTTTAAATTTTTTTATAGGTAATTATAATAATAATATCATTATTATATTATGATTATTAAACTATTGTTATTAGTTTTTTTTTAACTGTTTCCTCCTTACCTCATATCTCCAAACGCTGACTGTAACATATATGTAACACGCCATAAACCCCTCTTCCCCCCACCCAATATTTTAAAAACTATTTTTCCTGATTTCTTAGTAGTTACTAGTAAAAGAATTTCATATAAAATTTGAATTATCCAAAATTTTATAATTCTCGGCGGAAACGGGTTAACCTTAGCACACAATGGTCTATGATATTCTTGTGTCCATATATTGTAACAGTTTGACATGTGATTATTCTTCTTTCATTAATTTTTATAAAATGTATATATGTAGTAGTAGTATGCTTATATATATGTATAGTCGTTGGCCTTAATCTCAAATGGTAAACCTGGTGAGTATGATTCCCACCTGGGCAATATAAATTTATTTAGTGATGAACTCATTAAATAAAATCCTTAGTCCCACCCTGGTTAGAAAAGCAATTGCACTTATAGAATGTTACAAGTGGTGACCCACCCTAGTGTGGCTGAGTGGTTAGAGTGCTGGACAGTAAAGTGAAAGGCTGTGAGAAACGCCTCTCAACAAACTGGTCGACCGCAAAGGTATTATGCCGCATGTTCACCTCCCCCCCCCCACCAACACTTATTGCCCATTGGCATAAAGCTATATAATTATCCTGCTTGGTAGCCCGAAACTGAGTCTTGTAGGTTATCACTTCCCCCCCCCCCCCCAGTTTACAGGGTGTCAAGAAATGTGTGTGGAGTAATTTTTTATATACAGTTATTTTTAAAAGCAAAAAAAAAAAAAAAGAATAATGGAACTTCCCATAAATTCCGAAGGTAGATTGCCATTCATTTTTGACTACAAGGTTTATATTATGTTGGCTCAGATTTAACATGCTATCCATATAGTTATAAATTAAACTGTAAACATTCAATAGCAATTGAGTTAGTTTACTACTGCTGCCTATTGCTATGAAGTAATCTAAGACTCTGGAGATGCTAACTTGGCAATCATGCCATTACTTCTCCGAGTACTTCCTAAAACATCTAAATCTAAGACAATTCTAATAAGAAAATGTAGAACAAAAATTTAAAAAGAATGGGTAATAAGTTGAGACTACTTACATTTGGTTTCATCAGGAGCCTTTAAATCTATGGAATTCTCTGAGTGTAGCATAACATTTTCCAAGTTTAGTTCGCGGTTTAATGATAAATCATTAATGTGTGGGCATAAACATTCACCGTTTTCTTCCATAACTCTTGAAATACCTAGAAAATGAGCAATATAAATTCTAACCATTGTTATGATACTGTGAGTATGGACGCAATGAGGTGAAAAAAGTTTCACTCAATATTTGAACTGAACATTGTATGTTGACACTTGTTAACTTAATGGCCTTAATTTTACATGAGATCTCTTTTGGATTATGGGAGTATAGCATACTCGTCTGCCAAGCTCAAAATACTCAACACAATTCATAATACAGGTATTCGATTAGCAATAGGCGCCATCAGGTCCAGCCCTATTGAAAGTATTCTTGTTGAAGCTGGTGAACCAGCATTACAAAGCAGAAGACTGCTATTATTGGCAAACTACTTCTCAACAATATTGGCAACCCCTTTCTCTATCAGATATAATGAAAGTGAAGATCTATTTGGTATCCAAAGGGAGAATATATTTCCTTTAAGGATACCTAAAACACCTCCTTGGCTTATTAAGTACGTTGTAGACCTATCATTAACAAAGTTTAAAAAATCAGACCCTTTATCTACACTATTCTTCAAAATTCACTTCAAACTATTTTTAGCAAAGAAAAACTTCCATTCTGTTTGGTATACTGACGGATCCAAAAGCGATGACAAAGTCGGATCTGCAGCAGTCACAGAAAGAGAAGTTTTTTCAGAAAAGTTGCCATCCCACTACAGCATACTTGGAGCTGAACTCCACGCAATTTGGTTGGCACTTAAAAACATGACACCTACATCACCACAGCCCAAACACACACTAATTTGTTCAGATTCACTAAGATCATTATTAACCCTCCAAAACATGTACATCACTCACCTAATAGCACTAAACATAACAAAAGAAATTCATAAACAACAAACATACCAAAATACAATTACCGTATATTGGCTGCCAGGACACGAGGACCTTTGACTTAGTACAACAGCAGACTACCAGGCTAAACTAATTACTCAACAAACTTATGTTATGAAGACATAGTGAGACATATACGCCACCGAATTCTAGACAAATGGCAATCAGAATGGATGGAAGTAAAGAACCACCTCCGCAGTATCAAAAGTACTATTAAGGAGTGGCCATCGAGCCATAGGAGTACTAGACGGGAGGAAGTAGTTCTTGCCAGACTCAGGATCGGTCACACATACCTGACACATAGACACTTAATGACAAGAACAGATCCCTATATGCAAATACTTCAAAAAACACCTTACGATAAAACACAGACTGCATCCAATGGAAAAACCTTCACATTCCCTATGATATGACAGAACTATTAACTGAAAGCAGCCAATATATTCCACAAATATTAATATATCTAAAACACATTTACAAAAACATATAGTACAAAATAGAATAGGCCTACAGCATACTTAAAAAGATTTAAAAGGATTAACTTTTATTATATTCTTTAGACAAAGCACGGATATGAGAAACAATCAGATATTAAAGAAATATTTCTCATGATATAAAAGTAAAGTACAACAAAGATTAGTGCATGAAGGAGTAAATACATACATTATTCTAATTATACCAATCACTATCGCTGTGGGGCACAAACCAAATAAATAAATAAAATAATGGCCTTAAAATAATTTAAATCCAAAAACATTTTAAACCATTCAGCGCTGGCCTCATTTCCAAGTCTACTTTGTGTGGCCAAGGGGAAAATTCTACGCAGGTAACGGACGATATGGTTGCGGGACCAGCCACCCATAGAATCCTAGGCTGATGCAACTGTCACGAGATCGGCACTCAATGGGTTAATTGGTCATATATATATGCAAATGAAGCAAAATTACATAAAATTTAAAAAAAAATCAACTACTTGAGAATCAGCAGGAGGCTAAATTATCATGAGTGTTCAAAGAAAACCAAATCTAAAAAAAAAACTTTTCATTTCAAAACCCCTAAGGTCCACTCACTTACTAATTATATTACAACTTGTTAATTATATTACAACAGCTAATTGGGACGAGTTATCTACAGGTTGCCAGGGTGGGACTCAGGATTTTAAATGGAATTTAAAAAGAATGTACTTTAATTTATTACATGCATAATGAATTATCATGTTAGCCTTTTTTATTTTTAAAAACTCATTAAAAGAATAATTCTAACATCCATTATACATATAATGAAAATATTTTTAATTTAGAAACATACATTGAATGTAGAAAAAAAAACCTGAAGAAGAAAATATCCTACATGTAGCAATTGAAGAGAAATAAATGTAAAAGACTTATCTAGTAAATTATTTCAAAACATCTTTCCAAGTTTACTTTCAAAAGCTATAAAATTAAATAATAAAAAGAAAGACATCAGAGTAGTTTTAATGAAAATCAAGTATAACATATTTCCGAAAAATTACAAATGCAAACGTGAGTTTAAAACAGAATAAACATTTGAATATTAGCACATATTCTAATCCAATAACTGCCCAATGTAATGTTTCACTTTTAATACTACAATATTCCTATTAGCTCCTATTTATTTTACCTGGTAATATATTGTTATAGGCAATACCTACAATAAAAAAGATAACATTCTAAAGAATAGCACAATTACAAGTAGGTACTCCTTCAGAAAGTTAAAATAAAATGTTGCAGTAACAATGAAATTATATCCTGGAAGTTATATTTATTTAAGAACATTTTTTTAAACTTCTTATGAAACACCAGCTGCCCTAGCCTTTGAAATATTTCTTTTGTGGAACTTCAGTCACCTATAGTAATATTTTACTGCTTGATGGGAGTCCTTAATGGATCTTTCCAACATAAAGAATCCTCCTATTTGCAAGATAACTTCTAAATTCAACATTAAAATACCCTTTCACACAGATTTCAAATCTTGCGGTAGCATAGGCCAAGTGTCTTGATATAGAATGTTAAGTTTCCAACATTTTAATTTATTTTAAAAATAACCTATAAGGAATGAGAAGATTTCTTCATATTAACTACTGAGTTAAATTTAAGAAACAAATTAAAAGATAATAAAAAGTTAATGAAAAATTAAATGATAAACTGACAGGGGGAAAATTTGGCTTATAAATTAAGGATTTACCAAATAATCGTTGAATAAAGAAAAAATACGATTGTGCATTAACAAATAAAGATAACAATGAACGAAGACCACACAGGGACCGGGAACCTTCAGAAACTGACAAATACATTTCTTAGAGGTAGGAGTGTGGGGGTGGTCCTCGTTGGCAAAGAGCAACGTAGGAAGAGAAAGAATCCCATTGGAACTGAATAAATGAAGAATGTTGCTTGAGTAGGTTAGCTTGCAAGACTCAACTTGATAAGAGACTTTGTCAAATTATTTTAAATCTAAAAAATGCAATTGAATAAATATGGACAGATGCTACATTAAAATGTATACTAATTGCCAGTATATATTGAACACAATAAGGATGACTTTTATATTCAGACTTCTAGGGTTAATATAATGCTAAATGATTGAATAGGTATTGTCCTCTCTTTTTTACGAAATAACTTTTTATTGCGCCTGCACTTTTCGGAGAACGCAATGTATGTAAAGGGGGGTAAACGGAGTCCCACTTAATGAAGCTCCTAAAGCTCTTTTAGCATATTTCCCTTAGGGGAAATAAGCTATTGAAGTTGTGCTCACTACGCGATTTTCGAAAAATGTCCTCAAATGTCCATAGATAGATCCTACCCAGGAGATGACGAATATGAGATAAGTTCAAAACTATATATATATATATATATATATATATATATATATATATATATATATATATATATCTATATATATATATATAATTGTAACCTCTGTCTGTACATTGATTTTTTCCCCGAAATTTCACGATAACTTTTCGTTTCACATGTCATAGACACCATAACTGCATTTTGTTTCTTTCGTGTCTGTTTGTTTGTTTGTTTGTTTGTTTGTTTATTTGTTTGTTTGTTTGTTACCTTTTCACGCATAAACGGCTGAACCGAATTTTATGAAACTTGGTATGTATATTACTACTAACCCAACTTAGACTTTAGGCTATATTAAAATTCTCTGAGACGAACAGGAGTGGGGGTTATAAGGGAAGCCAGAAATTAAAAATAGCGATATTTCGTTTCCTATTAGTTTTTCGGCAAATATGAACATAACAAAAGTTGTTTATTTTGTTATTTAGAGTAACTTTTGTTATATACACTTTTTTCGTATACCGAATTATAAACGAGATATACGCTAAAACCTATAGCGGAAGTGAACAATTTTATTTGGGACAAAAGATCCAACCGAAATAAATAAAACTCGGCATATGTAATAGCACTAACGCTTTCATTATAACAAGCCATACTAACATTTCTAGGGACGGGCAAGAGTGGGGGTTATGAGGGATGCCAGAAATTAAAAATAGCGATATTTCGTTTCGTATTGGTTTCTTGGCAAATATGAACATAACGAAAGTTGTTTATTTTGTTATGTAGAGTAACTTTTGTTATATACACTTTTTTCGTATACCGAATTGTAAACGAGATATACGCTAAAACCTATAGCGGAAGTGAACAATTTTATTTGGGACAAAAGACCCAACCGAAATAAATAAAACTCGGTATGTGTATTAGCACTAACGCTTTCATTATGACAATCCATACCAAAATTTCTAGGGACGGGCGGGAGTTGGGGTTGTAAGGGATGCCTAAATTTAAAAATAGCGGTATTTCGTTTTCTATTCGTTTTTCGGCAAATATGAACATAACATATGTTTTTATTTGGTTATTTAGAGTACCTTTTGTCATATTCATTTTTGTCTTTTAACAAAGTAGAAACGAGATATATACTATAAACTAAAACTCAACTATTTCAGTGTGCGCTAACGATTTAACCGAACTTAAAAAAACGCGGTATGTCAATTAGCTTCTTCCATGATTATAAGCTTTTTTAAAATTTTTAGGTTAGAACGGGAGTGGGGGTTATAAGGGAGGCCTGAAATAAAAATTCGCGATATTTCATTGTCTATTTGTTTTTCGACAAACATGCACATAACAAAAGTTGTTTACTTTGATATTTAGATTAACTTTTGTTTTATACATTTCTCCAGGAACAATGTGTGGAGCAAGTCATTTGCGTAGAAATATTGATATGCTCAACAATTCATTCCAATTTATGAGGTACCTAACCTGGAAACATTAATTCAAATCTATGTTAATATTTTGTACTTAATAACTGAAATTTATGCATAATGCACAGGAGACGGGAAATATGACAATTTGGGGGACAGTGAAGACTACATAAAAAATTAATTTTATTATTAACAAATGCCAACAACGGGTATTAACCCTAAACACTTGGACGGGTAAATGTCAAAATATTGTGCAAAGTAAAGCCTTGCCAAAAAAATACCATCACCATTCAGCCTCAAATCAATTTCCGGGCGAAGCCGGGTATCTGAGCTAGTACACTATAAACTAAAGCGGGAGTCAGCTATTTCATTGGGCGCTAACGATTAAACCGAACTTAAAAACTCGGTATGTCAATTAGCATTAATTCTTCCATGATTATAAGCCATATTAAAATTTTTAGGTTAGAACGGGAGTGGGGGTTATAAGGGAGGCCTGAAATAAAAATTCGCGATATTTCATTGTCTATTTGTTTTTCGACAAACATGCACAGAACAAAAGTTGTTTACTTTGATATTTAGATTAACTTCTGTTTTATACATTTCTCCAGGAACAATGTGAGGAGCAAGTCATTTGCGTAGAAATATTTATATGCTCAACAATTCATTCCAATTTATGAGGTACCTAACCTAGAAACATTAATTCAAATCTATGTTAATATTTTGTACTTAATTACTGAAATCTATGCATAATGCACAGGAGACGGGAAATATGACAATTTGGGGGACAGTGAAGACTACATAAAAAATTAATTTTATTATTAACAAATGCCAACAACGGGTATTAACCCTAAACACTTGGACGTGTAAATGTCAAAATATTGTGCAAAGTAAAGCCTTGCCAAAAAAATACCATCACCATTCAGCCTCAAATCAATTTCCGGGCGAAGCCGGGTATCTGAGCTAGTACACTATAAACTAAAGCGGGAGTCAGCTATTTCATTGGGCGCTAACGATTAAACCGAACTTAAAAACTCGGTATGTCAATTAGCATTAATTCTTCCATGATTATAAGCCATATTAAAATTTTTAGGTTAGAACGGGAGTGGGGGTTATAAGGGAGGCCTGAAATAAAAATTCGCGATATTTCATTGTCTATTTGTTTTTCGACAAACATGCAAATAACAGAAGTTGTTTACTTTGTTATTTAGATTAACTTTTGTTTTATACATTTCTCCAGGAACAATGTGTGGAGCAAGTAATTTGTGTAGAACTATTGATATGCTCAACAATTCATTCTGATTTGAACTATGAGGTACCTCACCAGGAAAAATTAAATCAAATCTATGTTAATATTTTGTCCTTAATAACTGAAATCTATGCTATGATGCACAGGAGACGGGAAATATGACAATATAACAAAATATGAAATATGACAATTTGGAGGGCAGTGAAGACTTACATAAAAAATTAATTTTATTATTAACAAATGCCAACAACGGGTATTAAGCCTTAACACTGGGACGGGTATATGTCAAAATATTGTGCAAAGTAAAGTTTTGTCAAAAAAATACCATCACCATTCAGCCTCAAATCAATTCCCGGGCGAAGCCGGGTATCTCAGCTAGTACACTATAAACTAAAGCGGGAGTCAGCTATTTCATTGGGCGCTAACGATTAAACCGAACTTAAAAAAACTTGGTATGTCAATTAGCATTAATTCTTCCATGATTATAAGCTATATTAAAATTTTTAGGTTAGCACGAGAGCGAGGGTTATAAGGGAGGCCTGAAATAAAAATTCGCGATATTTTATTGTCTATTTGTATTTCGACAAACATGCACATAACAAAAGTTGTTTACTTTGTTATTTAGATTAACTTTTGTTTTATACATTTCTCCAGGAACAATGTGTGGAGCAAGTAATTTGCGTAGAAATATTGATATGCTCAACAATTCATTCCAATTTGAACTATGAGGTACCTCACCTGGAAAAATTAATTCAAATCTATGTTAATATTTTGTCCTTAATAACTGAAATCTATGCATAATGCACAGGAGACGGGAAATATGACAATTTGGATGACAGTGAAGACTTACATAAAAAATTAATTTTATTATTATCAAATGACAACACCGGGTATTAACCCTAAACATTGGGACGGGTAAATGTCAAAATATTGTGCAAAGTAAAGCCTTGCCAAAAAAAATACCATCACCATTCAGACTCAAATCAATTCCCGGGCGAAGCCGGGTATCTAAGATAGTATATATATATATATATATATATATATATATATATATATATATATATATAGATATAGATAATGCATTGCTTGTAGCTTAAATAACAGGAACAACCTTTATATATCCCTCCAGCACACTGTGTCGGCCTACAGTGTTTGCGATTGTAGTACAACAAACTTTTAAAATAAAACATTGATATAACCACGGAAGACCAGAGATTGTACAATAAGGTTCATTCAACATATAAGCTGTGACTCTACCCATTGCTCTAATGAGTAACCAGTCAGATGATGAGGTTGAATAGACGTGTTAATTTTTTTTGTTTATTATTATTTACGTCCACTTTATGCTACTAAGCTAATCGGGACGGGTTATCTACAGGTTACCACCCTTTTCTAGCCAGGGTGGGCCCAAGAAGATTATTTAATGAGTCCGTCACTAAATAAACGTGTTAATTTTGGCCTGCAATGCCACTAAAACATGACTGGAGATGCGATAAGCTGACCCTCGAGGCCACGATAGGCCTAGTGCTATCCTGTGGCTTTGAGCCCAAATTAATTTCTTTACAAGGGGGTGCTTATATATTGATGGATGAAGAACTGAATGTGTTGATGACGTCATTTATGCTGGAATGACATACTTGTGACAAAATCGTGCATTTTAGAACATGGTAAATCTGTTTAGTTTACGCTTCCCAGGACGTCAGTTATAGCTCCAGAAGCCACCGTTCCCACACCTCCAGACGATACCTCAGCATTCTTCAATAATTTAGTATAAATATCTCTCCTCCTCTTTCCCATTCCTCATTCCTGTCTCAGTAGTCGAATTGCTTGTATTTATGTAACTATTCTAAATTTGTACTGGTGTTACCAATAAAGTTTTTTTTGGAGATTCTGATAGCCGAGTATTTAGTTGTCGGAATTTTTGTTTTTGAATGTTGTAAGGTAAATTATGACGTTTCTTTGAAATTATTAGAATTATAGTTATGTAAATGTATATATGGTTTTAGACATTCATTTACCTCAAATATGTTAAAATTTAGTTTATTAAATTTTTATACATAATTTAAAGAATTAAAACTAAGTAGGGTTTTTTTTTCTGAGCCACTAATTACATACAATACGTCATTTAATAACTAACTATTCGTAAATCAGATGCTTTATAGCTAACATTGATATCATTTTATTACTAACACATTGCCATGTCTGCTTTGAGTGAACCGTTAGCGATTCTTTCAGTTAGTAAGCTTTCGTAACACGGTGTGTCTACTAACTTTTGGCTTTCATTTTTGGCCTTTATTAAAACATTTAAAGGTAAATGACTGTCTTAAAACTGTTTTTGAGATTATGTTTTTATTAGTTTACGGCAATGGGTTATTTCTTTGGAATATTTTGTACAACATATTGGAAGCTTTTCTATAGCCTTCATGTTATTAACCCCGTGCATGTTTTTTAAGGATGCCTGTGGCTGATGAAGTGAAATCAAGCTGGGCTGATGAAGTTGAAGAAATTACAGAAGATCTTCCTCAGCCAACCGAAGTAATTGAAAATGGATTTAAAATAATCACTGAGTACAAAAGGAATGAAGAGAATAAAAAGGTGAGAACCATTGGGTGAATTACACCAGTTGTTTATTTATTAATGAATACCCCCCTAAACAAATGCACCTATCATTATCTGAATCCAGAATTTTTAAATTACTCTTCGGTTTTGACTATTATCCTTTTGTATATATGTATATACAAACATTGTATGTTGCGTTTGTATAACAAATTCAGAGTGAATACAGAAATTATTTATTATGTTGACTTGGTTGTACTAAGTAGTAACTACAATGAGTATATTATTCAAGAAGTCGTAACATTTTTCACTCACATTTGAAAATGGGTGTTATCATATATTAACGGGATCAGTGGTTCTGTTGATCTTTCTCTTTTGATTTCAACAAAAACACCTCTAAAGGACTACTCCTTTTACATCCTCTATAGTAGAATGGTTGTTCGGAAAGAGTTCAAAAGTCGCTATACATATTTATTTTAAGTAGACAGCTCTATAAACTTCTTTAGCAATTTGACTAGTTTATTTGTGCTGTGTGTGTGTGTATACACACACACACACACAGCACAAATAAACTAGTCAAATTGCTAAAGAAGTTTATAGAGCTGTCTACTTAAAATAAATATGTATAGCGACTTTTTAACTATATATATATATATAATGTATATATTTATGTCGTCTTTCCAAGTGCTAAAAAGTTGGATCATAAAGGCATATGCCAGGTATTGTTTTTAGCTTGTCCTAGCAGATCTTTTCTTTCGCATATTTGTTCTCAATTGAGTACTATTGACATATTTAACTACTTTTTCTTTATTTGTTTTTAATTATTATTTTTTTTTCTTTATTTGTTTTTAATTATTCTTTTCTTTTTCTTTATTTGTTTTTAATTATTCTTTTTTTTTCTTTATTTGTTTCTGATCATGAATATTTTAATGTAATTATTTGATTGAAAAAAATAAAATCATCCTTTACAGGTAAAGATAGTACGCACCTACAAAATTGAAAAGCGATGTGTGTCCAAACCTATAGCACTTCGTAAAACTTGGGCTAAATATGGTGTTGCTGCTAATGAAAAACCTGGGCCCAATCCTGCAAATACAATTGTTGGTAAGAATTATTATTTTTTACTCATTTGAGTAAAAGCCTCATGTGTTGGTCTTAATAAACTCGGTATACCTAGGGTCATGGGTTCCATTTCTTAATGGGCAATAGGAATTTATTTAATAGTGACAAACTCTAAATAAAATACTTAGTCCAGTCCTGTCTAGAAAAGGGTGATAACCTCTAAATAACCCATTATTAATAAATAACAATAACAACAATAATTTTAATACTAATTTGCTGAAGAAATGCCAAGGCAGACTGACCTTAACCCTTTCCTTGCGCAAAGCCACTATAGTGAAGTTATTATAAAACTTAAATCACTTAAAGAAGAATAAAAATATGTTTTCTTCCATTGCAGCTTTTTTATTTTTCAATCAGTTTTATTGATGACTCTCAATGGTCATTGCTTATAGGGCATGGTCTGCATCTAGATTTTACTGCTGGTTGAAGCTATGGCTTGCATTCTATTTGCTCATAATTTTACACCTGGCTCTCTAAAATTGGGGGACAAAGTAAAATTGTTGCATAGGAATATAATTTTTTTTTTAATAGTTTTTAATTGGTTTGGAATCCGCAGTTGCATATAACAAATTTAGATTAATTTAAATAATACTGTAGAGATGAACTCAAATCCTGCCTCTTTTAGTTTTATAGCCTGAGCTTCAAATATATTTCATGCTTCATACATGATTTGCACCCATGAGTGAATAAAGATCAAAAGAACATTTAGAGGATATTTTTTTTTTTTCTTGAACTACTATATTAATTAAGTTCTCAAGGCTTTTAGGTAATAAATAGCTATATATTTCTATGTAATTTATCTATTATTATATTTGTCAAGACTATGGTCGAGTACCAGCTGTATGTAGCAGTTACATAAAAATTGATGTGACATTATTATATTTCGGTACTACCACTCCTATTTTGGTCTCAACTATCACACTTTAGTCTTTTGTCTTAGGGAACAAAGGTGTTAAAAAGTATGTATGTTAAATTTGAAATTAGACAAGTATGATGACTATGTCTATATTTGTTGTAAGTTCTTGGATAGAATGCTTTAATTGTATTTTTCTTTATTACTAGGGGAAGATGTATTTATGCAGTTTATTACATCAAAGGAGGAACAAGATAAACCCGATGAAGATGTGCTTGACAAACTGAAAAGTAAGTTACTTGTATTACCCTGTTGTATAAGTATTACTATTGATTATATTTTTTTTGTACGGAAGTAATATCAATATTTTTCTCTCAGCTCTTTTTAAGACATCCTAAGAACAAAATTTGTTAAACCTTACTTGTAATAAACATATTTTCTAATATATTATTTTCTTTAGACCTCTTTATTATAATAATCTCATGATCAGTATGTCACCCCATATCCATCAACAGATGTTATTGGAGACTCTTCTTAAAGTTGTGTTGAGAATTTAGTAGAACTCATATTATTTACATATAATTTATTCTTTTTAGGTTGCTAAGAATTTCTATTTTCTTTTTAGGTTGCTAAGAATTTCTATTTTCTTTTTAGGTTGCTAAGAATTTTTATTTTCTTTTTGTTACTAGTAATGCTATATAAACTTAATTATATCATTTTCTGTTTAAAAATATAGTAAATGTTAGCTGAATATCATTTTATTTCTTTAATGTATACAGGTATGGCTGATAAGACAGTTAAGTGCAGGACGTGCAATGGTGACCATTGGACCCTCAAATGTCCATACAAAGATACTGGCTATATTCAGAATAAAACTATTACTCCTGCTGTTGATGAAAAGAGGCCACCTGCTGTTGAAGACAAAGGTATTTTACTCTATTTTTCCTTGATGATTATATTGATAGTTATAGTATATGCTTTTGAAATTCATTTTACCTATGAAATTAAAGATATAACCACTGAGTCGATTTGATAAACAAAATTATATATGTAAAAGTTTTTCTTGCACCCCCTGTGATAATATTTATATTCTACATTGTAAGTTTTTTACTTCCTGTACTGATGTGTTATTGGAAGATGTTTACTACTCCAGTATAATCCCTTAAACAATAGTCTGTCCAACATGGTAACTAACAAAAAATATACATTTTTTTCTTTATATACTCTTTGCCAGTAAAATTTTCTCTTTGCTATTTTATGCCAAGTGCCTAATTTTATCAATTAAGTTAAAATTTGCATTTCAATAATTCAGGCACTAAATATATGTATTTAAGCTTTTGAATGACTGCAGGCTTCTCACAGATTTCAAAGTATTTCTGTATCATAGGTTCTTTTAACTTCGCTAAAGGAATAGTGATGTTGAAGATAATTACTAGTTAACCCAATACTGGGAATTTAAATTTAATTTAAAGTAGATTGAAATAGTTGGAGCCTTGAAGTGAAAGAAAGTAGTTTTTTTTTTCTTTTTATATTTGGATGACCAGAAAAACAACTTTCTGGGACATCTGCAGATTTTATCTATTTAGATGAATAGTTTACATTTTTTAAGAAAAATGTATCATGTAGAAGCTGTGTAAATGAAGCAGATTTCCCATCTACTGGAATGCCATGCTGATGATGTCAGTCATATTCTCTTATTTTTCATAATAAGAAGACTGTAAACTGGGCTTGAAATTTATGCTAAACATGAGATGTTTATGAATAAAATTGCTTTAATTGAGAATAGCACGAGTAGAAGTGGGGGTCAAATGAAGACTCAATACTAAAATTAGACTTATTTCGATTCATTTTTGTGTTATAGAAAAAAAATTATAGAACAACAATTGTAGTAAATTATATTTCCAACAATATTGATCATGTATAATTTTTTTTATTTGAGTTATAATAACAAAAATATTTTGAATTTTTATTTTGTGTCTCTCCTCTAAACCACCCCCTCTCCTCATCATCTGATGACAAGTATATCTCATATTTAAACTTAAATATTTATTTACTTATTGCTAATGTTACATAAATAGGAGTGGGGGTTGCTGATGGCTTAAACTAAAAAATGTAAAATATCTATGATGTTTGGGTTCTTTGAAATAAAATTATGACTTCTAGATCTGTAACAGACACTTAAAGTAAATTTCCTAAAACGTTGACGGATAATGTGAGTAGGAAAAGTAAAGCAATAGAAAAAAAATATATAGTTCTGGAGGAGAAAAATCATGTGCAAAGGGATGTGGGAAGGCTCCCACTAGCCGTATTTATTTCTAATGATGTGAGCAGCATAAGGGTTAATCCAGGGCTTATTTTCTTCTCATGTCAAATATGGTACCATTTTCTTATTATATACGAACTTGTATTTGTTTCAGGTAAAACAAAATATATTGCACCAGGATTAAGAGAAGGTGGTGGTAAGCGAGGTGAGACTATGACTCGACGTCATGATGATAGCTCAGCAGCTGCAATCCGGGTGTCGAATTTATCTGAATCTACACAGGTAATCTCATATTTTTATGGTTTTTTAATATCTATACCTTACTCTTTTCTATAGTAAGGAAATTCACGTCAGTGTATGTACAAACCTTTGTATAAACTGGGAGTGTTATAATTTTCTCCTCACTTCAAACCCTCCCAGTATTATGTATACGCTGATAACATTATCATAATTGTTAGAAGAAGCAAATAGCTTAAATAGATCACTATGGTGTAAGGTTAGGAGTTGTGAGGAGAATGAAAAATCAAATACCAAGTTTTGTTTAGTTCGGATCAGTCGTTTGTGTATAATTAAATTGTTGACTCCCAGTATAGTTTAAATCATATATCTTGTTTATACTTCAGCATATGGCAAAAGTCTTTAACAAGATTTATAAACTCACTAATCTGAGTAATACTGAGAAATATCATATAAGTATAAAAACATAACATCATTCGTCAAAATATGCCTATATCAAATAAACTTTAATCTGTACTAATAACTATCCTGGAAAAGTCTTTAGTGTATACCTTGTTTATACTTCTTTGTATGACAAAAGTGTATATAAAAAATGTTGCTTTAAATAAAAAAAATTACCACCTCTTGTTATATGCATTGTCAGTGTATGTACAAACCTGTGTATAAACTGGGAGTGTTATAATTTTCTCCTCACTTCAAACCCTCCCAGTATTATGTATACGCTGATAACATTATCATAATTGTTAGAAGAAGCAAATAGCTTAAATAGATCACTATGGTGTAAGGTTAGGAGTTGTGAGGAAAATGATTATTCATATACCAAGTTTAGTTTAGTTTGGTTCAGTCGTTTGTGCCTAATAAAATTGTTGACTCCCGGCATAGTTTAAATCATATATCTTGTTTATACTTCAGCATATGGCAAAAGTCTTTAACAAGATTTATAAACTCACTAATCTGAGTAATACTGAGAAATATCATATAAGTATAAAAACATAACATCATTCGTCAAAATATGCCTATATCAAATAAACTTTAATCTGTACTAATAACTATCCTGGAAAAGTCTTTAGTGTATACCTTGTTTATACTTCTTTGTATGACAAAAGTGTATATAAAAAATGTTGCTTTAAATAAAAAAAATTACCACCTCTTGTTATATGCATTGTCAGTGTATGTACAAACCTGTGTATAAACTGGGAGTGTTATAATTTTCTCCTCACTTCAAACCCTCCCAGTATTATGTATACGCTGATAACATTATCATAATTGTTAGAAGAAGCAAATAGCTTAAATAGATCACTATGGTGTAAGGTTAGGAGTTGTGAGGAGAATGAAAAATCAAATACCAAGTTTTGTTTAGTTCGGATCAGTCGTTTGTGTATAATTAAATTGTTGACTCCCAGTATAGTTTAAATCATATATCTTGTTTATACTTCAGCATATGGCAAAAGTCTTTAACAAGATTTATAAACTCACTAATCTGAATAATACTGAGAAATATCATATAAGTATAAAAACATAACATCATTTGTCAAAATATGCCTATATCAAATAAACTTTAATCAGTACTAATAACTATCCTGGAAAAGTCTTTAGTGTATACCCTGTTTATACTTCATTATATGACAAAAGTGTATATAAAAAATGTTGCTTTAAATAAAAAAAATTACCACCTCTTGTTATATGCATGTTATGTGCCGGGAACCCAATAGAAAGGGAAACATCGCGTTTTTTTTTTCATTTTAGGCTATAACCCCCACCCCTATTCATCCCTAGAAATGTAAATATAGATTATGATCAAGAAGATGTAAATATTAATCCACATAATATCAGTGAGTTTGGTTTAGTCTTTTGTGCCCTTTAAAACTGTTGACTCTTGCTATAATTTTTAGTGTATATCTTGTTTATTCTTTGGAATATGACAAAAGTGTATATAACAAAAGTAACTCTGAAAAATAAAATAAATTACTTTTGTTACATGTTTGCTGAAAAATCAATAGGAAACGAAATATCGTGATTTTGCTTTTGTATTTCATGACTCTTACAATCTTATTTCCCATTCATTCCTAAAAATGTTTACATAAATTATGTTAAGGAGGTGTTAATAATATCCTACATGCTTTTAAAATTTTTGTAAGATCTTAATCTAAGGTTTTTGTATCTGTGAAAATTATAAATTAATTTCTCCTTAATTAATTAATTATTTGTCTTATTTAATTGAGGTGTTATTTATAGTTTTTTTATTACTTTTCCCCTCGAAAACACTAATAGTTTTACTCTCCCCTATGTAACTCCTTTACACCGTGACATTCTTTAAGTTCTGAAGTAGATTCATCATCAACGTCTCTACTGACTTTGTGAGGCCAATATTTGATTCATAAATGAATGAAGAAGTGCTTCTTACTTTTCTATTTATTCATTATTCCTTGTAGGCCCAAATATGTATCTCTTTGTCTAAAATTCTAAATTTGTGTGCCTGAATGAATCTAAGAGACTGCCATTTCACAAGACCTGCCACAGCTTTTTCCGCTTTTTATCAGTCACTAAAATTCTTTGGTTTTGGTCCCCAATGTCCCTTAGATTGTAATGAATCTTTTTTTAAAAGACAATTATTTTCTTTTAGCCGGTTTATAAAACTTTGCAATCTCCTTCTAATTTTCTTAAATAAATGAATGCATTTAAACCATTGCTGTCCATGTTTCATGACCAGTAAGCTTCTTTTTTAGAGGTCACTCATTATGTTAATAATTCACCCAAAAAACAAACTTTTTGATCCATACAATTTTTTTGAAAGAAAGTAAACTTCTTACATTTAAAAAATATTTAATTTGATATTCAAATAAAGGGTAAATTCCTGAATAAAAGTACTTCTGTGTGCCTCTTAAGCAATACTAGACAAATGTAAAATTAATGGAGAGCTCCTCCTGTCATTCTTAAGTAATTCTAAAATAGTGTTTTCCTAGAGTAGTGTGTAAAGAGTCATTGCTTATTTTTTTATTTATTTTCAGTTTTTATATTTTTTTTTTTTCATATAGGTGTTTTGAATGAATATTTCTATTATTTGTCTCACTTTTTTAAATTATGTTGTCTATACCATTTACCCACTGTCTTATTCTTTTATCTAATAGTTACAATGGTGATTCTTTACTATTGGAATCATTGTAACTTATTTGATAACTACTGTAATTTGACTTACCAGCAATCTTGGAAGTAATAATGTATGTTATAGTTTTTACAAATTAGTGAGAAAAAGAGACCGAACTTAAGTTTAGTTACATCTTAGTAAGATAATTCTAATTTGTAAATTACTAATAGACAGATACACTTCTAATATACTAATTTGATGGTATATCATTTTTGTTACAGGAAGCTGATTTGGAAGAATTGGTTAAGCCATTTGGAGATTACAACAAGCTGTTTCTTGCAAAAGATAAATCAACTGGTCTTTGCAAAGGCTTTGCTTACATCCATTTCAAATCTAGATCTGCTGCCGCTGCAGCTATTGCAACCCTGAATGGTCATGGATATGATCATCTTATCTTATCTGCTGATTGGTCCAAACCTCAGCACAATGCTAACTAGTTAGCTGTATGTGGATATTAAATAAATAAATATGAACCAGGGTTTTATATTTTATATCTTTCGAAAAGTTGGTTTACTATGTTCTGTGCTCTATACTTTACTGATGTCCCTTTCACTTTGATATATTAAAGACTTAAATTATGCTAAATATTTGGATTTTTTCTGCTTTGAATCAGAAAGTTGTTTCACTACTGATACACTAACTGACTTCTATTATTAATTTAGAATATTTGGTATGATATTTGTCTCCCATTATTCACTTTATTTTTACAGTAATAACAATAGATAACTATTTGGATATCCTAAGGTGGTACTGTTGATTAAAAAAAAAACAGGGAGACAACAGATGCTAGCATATATATACTGCTGAAATAACTTACTGTTATAGCAGGAAAAGTAATTTTTTTCTTTAGTATGGCCAAGGTGCTAATTTGAATAACTTTACTGCATTATTAGCTATAATATGTATTGTAATTCCCCAATAAATAACTTTCTCATTAATTATATGGAACCTTTTATTTACAAATAAATTAAACCTTTTAGAAAGACTATAATTAATTTTCAAACCTTGTGATCCATGTTTTAAATCACTACAATTAGCTATCAAGTATAAGATCACAGCACCGTTCACAGCCATACTGCTCTCATTATGGTTATACATGCTGTGTCTAATGGTGACATTGTGATTTTGACAACCTTAATGTTTTGCTTAATGTACATTTTACTTATGTTCATGTCACGTTTTAATACAATCTTTACTTAATATTATTATTACTTATTTTAGCCTTACCTGTTCAAGAGACAGCTCCATTTATTGTTTGGTGTGTGTGTATGCCCATGACACTGCCATGGTTAAGTTATCATTTTGTTGTTTGGAAAGAGTCCATGTTTTGCTGCTGTAAATCACTTTGGGTCCGATGATTGTTTTTTAAATTGTCAGTTTTTGTTTTCTTAGATACTCTTGGAATGGGTAAGTGTATAGGATGCTACAGAGCCTGCTGTTATTCTGGTACTAATATCAGTGTTGGTATCATTGTTCTCTCTTATTATTCCATTAAGATATTTGAGCTCTTAAAGCTTGGAAGTGTATACTCAATAATGCAGAATCACTCCTCCTCTTGTCACATGATGTTTTTATATATTTTCTTATATATATATACTAGCAAGGCCACCTGGCTTCTTGGGAAATCATTAGAGGCTGAAAGATGGTAGTAATATTTTTTTTGGCAAGGCTTCAATATATAAAACTACACTTCTTGCTTGGGTGTGTTGTTAGCAGATTTCCCTTAAAGGAAATCAGCTATTGAGGTTGTACTCATGACAGAATTTACGAAATTTTTCTTCAAATGTCCATCGATCCTACCTAGTAGATGACGAAAATGAGGTCCATTCATAACTGTATATATATATCTATATATTTGTCTGTTACCGCTCTAGCGGTCGCAATTTTTGTTTAATCGTTACGAATCTCGATATTTAGTCATTTTATGTCAAAATAAAGATCAAGTTCGTTAACGGCTGGAATCGGACCAGTGGGAGGGGGGATTTAGAGGGGAGGATTTTTGAAAATTCGAAATATCTCCGTTACTATACTCGGATCAAAAAATTGTACAGTATCAATCTTATTGCAAATTACATTTACTATAAATATTGTTATATACATTTATTCTCTATCTTGAATATTAACTGAGATATTTGCATTTTTATTAAATCGACGGCTAACGGATAAGTGACTTTCCCGCCAAAAGCTGGTTCGGCCGTTTCCTTGATTGCTCGGCTCTCATGAAATTTATCTATTGTAAACCTTCACGTGGGAAATCTGCTTAGTTTACGCAGCCCCTGCATGATGGACTTTTTTTCCGTAATGGTCAGGTAGTTGTAGAGGACTTATGGAATAGAAATTTTAGTTTTGAAGAATAAATGAAAATAAGCTCCTAATCAATCCTTCTCCACTGTTTGACACACCGTGAATAATTCAAATCATAATTTTGGATAGTATTTATTGTAATTAAATATCATCTATAATGTATATTTTTCCTTTCAAAAACCAATCTGTACACACGTTTGAGCTTAGCTATATACTTAACATTATATACAAAATAGTAAATGTGAGTATAAAGCAATTTCAATAATTCCAACATTTCACTGGAAGTAAGTGAACACAATTAACTGTTAGCCTCCCGACAACTTCTGCTCCTGCTTGAGTGTTATCAACATTACTTTACTTAAATTATTTATTCAAAACATTAAAAAAATTGAATTTTCTAATAATTTATATATCTGGTGGAAATAAATAACTGTTGTATCCTAAAAATATTTAATTTATATTCAATAAGCGAGGTGAGGGGAAGAGATCTTGCCCCTCCCTTCAACAATCATATTGAGTAAAGATCAAGTATTGACTGTATAGAACTGTAGGAGTCAGTAAAAACATGAATCTTGTCTTGTTGTACATTTGTAAGATGTTGCAGTCCGAGAAATAAGCCTTGTAATTCTGCAGTGAAGTTACTTGATATATCCGGTAGTCTACATGTTAGTACTTCGTTACCCACTATAGCGGCTGAGCCAAATTTTTCTACATATTTTGAGCCATCTGTAAATATGAAAAGTCCTGTCCTGTTTTCTGTAATTATGTTCTGGTACTCGTGTTTAAAGTGCAAGGATGAGAGCTAGTTTTGATTTCTTGAATTTTGTTAGTTTTTGGAATATGTATTAGCCAACAACAAAGTTTTGTGTTCCACAGGATAAATGTTAGGTAATGTAATGTTGTAAGTAAGTAGCATTTGAAACAGTCTGAAGAGATAGAGTTTCTGCGACTTGGGATTATCAATATAGACGGTCATGTTTGGATTTTGTGTGATGTATCCAGAAATAAAAACATCTAAATAAATATTAAAAAAATATCTAAATACACATTCTAAATCTAAATAAACATTAGTATTAAAACATAGAAGGTGAGAGATATATTGGAGCATAGGAAGAGAATTTCATATACTGGTCGGCGCATAGGAGATTAGATCGAGGTCCAATATCCCATCCATTGCGGAATTTTAGCTGTAGGTCTTTTTATTCAAACACCACTCACCATTAAGTTTTTTATTCAATCTCTAGGCCTAAAGAGTTTATTTTTTATACCTTTCTTAGTCTCGTGCAATATCCACACTTCATGGGTAGCTTTACTATAGTTAGTTAGTATAGTTGTTCTTAAAGGAAGCTAATAGTCAGCTTCCTGGCCCAAAGCACCCAGCAGTGCGGCATTTCAAGCAGAGGGAGAAGAGCAAAGGAACCCACAACGAACAGAAAGGTCATGCTAAGGTCTCGAACCCTACGAGGTCAAACAAAGCTGCGCGAGTACGGCGGCGTGAGACCTACCAATATGAGTTGGCCGAATACCACTATTACAATAGAAGGAAAAGAGTGGTCAACGATCAATTCAACTTCTCTCGATACGGCTCCTGGGCTGGATGGAGTATTCGTCAGAACTCTCAAGGCTCTTGATATTGTCCTGGTGATAAAAGTGTTGGCGGATATTATGTTGAAGACTTCTTATGTTCCAGAGCCTTTGCGCAGAGGTAAGACTATCCCCACATATACAAAGGAAAGAGACCTGCTGCTAAGATTGCGTCTTGGAGGCCCATAACAGTGTTCCCTATTCTAAGACACGTAATCAAGAAGGTCTTTTACGCAGAACTGAGGCAACAAGTAGGCTTCAATAAGTGCCAGAGGGGCTTAAAGGGATGCCTGGTTGTCATATGAATGCCCGTATAAATTAATGCGATCCTCAAAGACGCCAGGTCGAAAAGGAAGTCTGCTGTGGTCGCTTTCCGGGATGTGATTGGAGCATTTGACAATGTGGGTCACTCTCTCCAACACTCTTTAACCATTGTATAAATTTCCTTTATGAAGAAATTTGTGATGAGGTGCTGGGCTAACAACATGGGATATAAGTTGGTTGAGGAGGTGTTATCCTTACTGGATTTGCCGAAGACCAGGCTGTGACAACGAAGACCAGGCTGTGACAACGAGGGACAAGATGTGTGCAGAGCGAGTGACGGATCTCGTCCAAAGGCTCTCAGGGAGGTACTCCTTTCCAAGAGCACAGCAGTAATATTGGTGGAGGGCTGCACTATTTCTGGTGAAGTAGTAGTCAATGATAATGCCATTCAACAGATGACAGAAAATCTGGAGAAGTTAATGTCCTCCCAGCTACTAAAACCTGACCAGAAACTAAATGTACTCAACCAGTATTTGTTCCCCACTCTGACATACCCATTACAGACAGCGCCCAGCACCGCTTAGTAAGCTTCGTCAAGCCTTGCTGGAAGGTATCGATGTCGTGATACGACATTGTGTCAAGTCTATGCTTGGACTGCCAGCAGGTATAAATTTCGCCATGCTTTACGCTCTGCGTCGTTATCGTGGCCGTCGTCTATTGAGATACGAATGGGAGGCACCACTTCAGCATCTAGCAATAGCTGGCAAATTGGCGCGGGTGAGCGATCCACTGTTTCAGAGGATCTTCCATTATGAAGCAGAGGCAGACTTGTGTCTGAGCAGGTTGGACTTAGAAGTTGTTTCCAGAGGCAACACAGTCTCGGTCCTTTGGTACAGAGAAAAGTCCTTTGATGTGTGGACATCATGCAAGTGACAGGGTGGAGTCCATCATTTTAAAGAAAACTTAGGACTGAACAAGCATATGACCGAGAAACAGTTGCTCTCTGCTTAAGAATGGACGAACTCTGACAAACTTAATATAAATTACGCCCCATTGCGTGGTGTTCTGAGAGTTGTCTCGAAGTCAGCGAATGTTGGACCTCTCTGTCGAAGGTGTGTCAGGGAGACCGAAACACCGGCCCATGTGGTCGGGAATTGTCCACATAACATGTTCCTGATCACGAGGTGACATCACCGGGTAAAGCATGCTATCATGGAGCTCATGAAAGCAACTTTACATCCTTCGAAGAGGTGTACGCTGTCGATGACGCAGGGTCAATGAGGTACGCTGACATCATTGCCTTCAAGGAGAATTGTAAATTTTCCTACATCCTGGACCCAATGATAAGGAACGAGAGCAACGACCCTGTCAAGCGGAGAAGATCCACCAGGAAAAGAAACATATTTACAAGAAATGTACAAAATTTTACTCGGAACGGTCCCTAAACGTTCCCAGATATTTTTTGACGAGGTGGGAATAGATAAGAAGGTTCTTTAAACATTGGTCGAGGGTATCATTATTGATACTTTAGGGGTTATTTCCCACCATATATTTTAATTTTGCTTTGACCATTGATCTTATTATAGATCGACGGATCATATTATTACAATAATGATGTTTTTAATTTATATCTATTGACATTCACCTTTTAGGTTGCTGATTGTGTTTATTTTAGTTATTGAGTTAAGTTGCTGTGTGCTTCAGCATCTCAATGTAATTGAGCAGCCCCACAAACTGTTATATAAATTTATACAATAAAGTGATTCTCTTGTTCTTGATGGTAAAAAAATTCTCTTCTCTACTGTATGTTTTAATATTCCTTCCCGTTTGGCGATGTAATTGCTTTGGTATACACCACACTCTAGTTTATTCATGCCAGACCAGATTTTTATATCAATAGGATTTTTGGCACTGCATACCATATTGCTCAAATTAGGTCTGCTGTTATACGCTACTCTCACCCCATTCCTAATCAGTATACCTCCTACTTTTTTGGAAAGTTTTCCTAAATACGGAATACTCCGGTACAGTTTCCCACATGATACTCAAATTTAAATAAAATAATTCAACCCCCCCATCTCTTTTTCCATAGTGAACCTGGTGCTTCTATGCCTCCTGTTCAAATACTCCAAGAAAGCTTATTTACTCTTCTTCCATACCTTTGAACAAACAAAAACAATTGTCTGTGAAGTGTACCCAGCAACGTATTTTCCACAAACAGGTCTCCTGAGAGAGAACTCGCTGGGCAGACCATGACCATCCCATGGTCCGATATATAAATTTTATCCTGGAATACAAAGTATCTTTGGTTCAGAACTACTTTAAATAAATCACGCAGTTCGCTAGTAATGCTCAGGCTACATCCTTTAACAAGTAGTAATTGGCGAACGAGGGGTATTATTTCTCTTGATAGAGCTAACATAAATAAACAATGTCAAAGGACGCCATAATGCATTGATTACTGTGTGATGAACTATTTAGCGTATTGACCACTGCACTGTTACTTGTAACTGTGTATTTTGATTTGTATGACGTATAGGACTTAAATTCGTCCATGACTAGCCAATTTTGCAGTTGGTGCTGAAAAACATGAGGCAATAAGCCTGAATGGTATGCCCGGCTTGTGGGCTTTAGCAGTACAATATAAGCGTGGAGGGAGGGATTCATCTCCATGTCACCCTCAAATATATTAAATAAACATTGAATGCTTTTGCTTGATTGTTTAACAATGTCCTGAAAGTGTTGTGTAGTGGCTTTATCAATCAAACAAAATTGTTATCAGATAACATAGAAATAGTTTTATTAATATAATATTCTTTATCCATAAGTACAGTACACTTTCCTTTATCTGCTTTTATTACTAACAAGTTATTGTCAAGTAGCGTATTTCTAACACTCTTAATTCATTTAAACTCTTCCTTTCTATTTTTATTACTATTAGTTATGTTGACACACTCGCTTTGGACATATTTCAGGATCAATAAGAAGGCCAAGTCCATATTTGGAGGGGTTGGACATATTTGTTAATAAACACTGCACATTGTTTTTTTATTAGTGTCACTCAAATCATTACAACTGTCTATAACAATTGACAACATCTTTCTGAGTGACAGTTTTTTTAGGACAATATTTAAAACCTTTACTCAAAACCTCAAATTCTTAAGAGTTAAATTGAATGTCAGTCAAATTGACCATGAGGCGGAAAACATTTACAAGAATTATTTTCTGTATATAAACGTCCAATAAAGTTAGCACACTCAGTTATTTACACTCAGTTGATTGACAGTGTCTTGATTATCAATAAGTGAGCTGGAATTGTTTACTTCAGTAATCCTATCTTGAAGAAGTGATTTTATCTTCTGACTAGTTTTAGTTACGAATCTTACTAGAGAAAATGTTTAAAACACTTGTGTAAAATTTGTCCCAGTCATTATTGGACATGTGATGGGAAAGACTTAATGAACTTTAAGAATATATACAATGAGGCTGTCTCTAATTTTAAACCACTTTTTCATTTCATACTTTAACCTAGTCTTTCGAATTTTTAACATAACCTTTCCCCTTAATTTCAATTTTTTAGTTCTATTGGTAATATAGAGAGGGAAAATATTTTCTTTGATGTATGTTTAAATAAAAAAATAAATGTTTTTATTGGTCATGCCATGTTTTAATTTAAATTTAAAATATAGCCTTTTTAGATCACTCACTGTCATAGATTTTTCCAAGACGCTGCCTCTGATTGTGCAGTATGTTGATACTCCAACTGATACATGAACAGCCATACTATTTCACAGTAGTGTAAGAAGTCAAAAATATGATTTACTTGGAGAATAAAATGCCCAATCTTTCAATCTTCAGAGCTGCACAATATTTTAAATAGACTTATTTATGTATGGACTTTTTTTTTGTGAATAGATCTATTTTTTAAATAAATATTATTGTTGTTGTTTGATGCGTAGCTCTGAGGGGTGAGACAAGGGCCTTTGAAAGTGCTTAAATAAAAACTTGTGAAGCATTGGATGTTTTATTCTCCAAGTATATAATATTCTTCACTTCCAATGACTCTACTGTGAAATAACAAGAAACTGTTATGCCATGGTCACTTCATTGGAAGTATAAATACCAAGTATTGTTTTCATTGAACTTATTATGGGAGGTACATGCAAATTGTGTGATGACACCATTAAAGATTTTACATTCTTAACTTGTAAATGTTTATTTGATCTATACCATATGCAATATTATGGTATCTCATAACGATTATTCAACACTAAAGGTCATATTAGTGAAACCAAAGGAGGAAAGGGGTAGGTGGTTGGAGGGGGAATCGAAAATTCATATCTTCATTATGTATCAAAAAATGTTATAGCACCTATCTATTGATGCTTTACAATTGTTATTCTACAAATTTATCATAGCTCTAATATTAAGTGAGTTATTCGTACTTTATTGTTTTCAGCCTTTCTTTCCCCTTCTACTCATTGGATTTTTACTTAGAAATATAAAATATATGGTGAGATGATATAAATTGTATGTTATATCTGCACTTGGGAAATCTGCTGAATTTACATAGACCTTGCATGACGAACTTTATTTTTGCATAGTGTCTATGGGTAAACCAGGTATTCAATGATTTTACTACATTTATTTTTAAATGATGCTTTATTTTATAACAAATTTAAACTTTAAAAATAAATAAATAAATATCTAACAAATATTTTTTACAACAATCTCATTTTAGAGAAATAACAAAAATATATACAAATTACATACAATTATAACAAAGAAAGATTTGGTAGATAGCTTTCATTACACATATTGTTTTCATATTTACATATTTTGTTTTCATTTTAGTCCATTAATTTGTCTAGTACCAATATAATCAGTACTTGTTATAAATAAAGATATGTAAATATGCAGCAGGTTCATTAATTAATGATGAACCCTTTTTTCATATTCATTAATTCTGTGGTGAATGGGTTTATAACAATCAGCCAAGAAAATGTCAGAGCTGCAATCACCTCCTGGGTATCTGTAAAAAAGCATAAATATATATATTTCTAGTTAAATTATTACACACAGATAGTTCTATTTATGTTATGTAACTATATAGGTAGTATGTTTTATATATATAGTTCAAGTTCAATTCTATAAAAATGTTACATGAAACATAAAAAAATACAATTGTAAGACATCAGAATTTTAAAATGAATAAATTTGAATATTATTTAAGGACTGAAACTGCATTCTAACTAAATTTATTCTTTATACTTTCTCAATAAAATCTGTATCAACATGCCTTTAGAATTTGAATTTTATTACATTATTATATATTGTATGTTAAATCTAGGAATATTTGATTCACAAATATAAAAAGTCTATTGAAATCTTCCTGGCTGTTTTTAAGTGGTCAAGTAACAAATCGGCAGACAGACAGACAAAATTTTCAAGTTTGATGCCTTTTTTCTTAGAATGGTTCCAAACATGAAAAAATTTATCCCAATCGAATTTAAATAGAATATCAAACAAAATCTAGAGTTTTATTTATATAGATTGGATGTGTTTTTGAGTTCTACTATTTATCTTATTATGAACCTGTTGTTATATTTCTTTTAATTATTATAATAATCTTTAAATATGTGGAAGTGGTGTGGTTTTATTCAGATTTTTATAGGAGCTTAACAGTTTTATCTCCTTAAAAAATCTTAATATAGGGATATTCAACATAACTTCAGCTTTTCTATTTTCATAGGAGAAAAATAATATACCTGCACTCATGTGCTAAAACTGGACCATCAGGCTCTTTTCCAAAATCTACAAAAAAGTCCTTATTCAGTGTCATACCTCCTACTTCAGTATCCACGTCTATTTGTAGCATTGCAGAGCCTTGCCTATAACAAGCAGAATTAAAATGGCTATTTATTCAACTCTCAGTCTATGTACTTAATATTTTTTTTTCTTATCTGTCTAGATAATTTTCAATTTTAATAGTTAACCTTGAACAGAATAATACAGATTATCTAGTGGTAATATTTCATGAATGATTTTAATCAATTTGATTAACTTAATTATAAATTTGTCAACTCCATGGTAGATATAAAAAAAAATCATATGTAGTTCTGGAGCTGTTTATTAAGAGAATTTCCTTCGGAAAACTTGCAAAGCTCAGAAGTACCAAGTTATATAGTGCTGGACATCCATATGTGCTCCTGGTACCTATTCAGAATTTTGAGGGAATTGCCTAGTTACTTGAACAAAGAACTAGCGAGCTTTGATCTGTATTGCCACCATGTGGCAGGAATACTTCAAGTTGATTACTTGACCTATCAAAGCCGTGTGGCAGGCCTTGGTCCTTCATGGGCTGTTGAGCCAAATATTTTCATTTATATAATTATAACAGTACCTTGCCATTTCTGGATAGAATTGCTTATCCCAGGAAGAAAGGAGTGAGTTAGTAACATAGAGTCGTTTTCCATCAATGCTTAACTGCATCATCTGAGGTCCTCCTTGCACTGTAACTCCATTCATGACTAGTGGCTCCTGTAATAAAGTTAATTCATTAAAACGTAATTCAGAAAAATGATTAACTACTTAAATTAAGCCAGAAGCAATGCAAATTGTTTTAGTAGATAGATAATGCAATGTATTAATGAATGATTTATTTTAATAGTAAATAATTAATCTTAAGAAATATAGCCATTTTATGAATAACATACTTTGGCATTCACTGGATCAACAAGTCCTTTTTGGGTGAGGAGACCTCCTAAGTAGATATATGAAACTAGTTTTGGACATTGAGGGTCAGTGATATCATATTGACGTATATCTCCTTGTAGCCAGTTGCTGATGTACAACCATTTGTCATCCATTGATAGAAGAATATCTGTGATCATTCCTAAAACCGATAAAATTTGTTATTTAACATAAACTCAATAATATGCAATTTTTGCTATGGTCTTTTAGTGAATGATCTAACCTGGTATTTCGGGAAGCACCCAGCCATTTGCCTTAACTTTTGGAATGCTGATAACTTTTTCTGCTGACCATGTCCCATCACAATTTCTGAAAATCCTAAACAGCAACAATTTATTTAGGAGGGTAAAATAATATGATTTTTGATTTGTTATGTTTGTTAATAAATATTAATTGAAGGATTCAGCATCGAAGGCGGGCAACTTACATTTTTCTATATTATGTTATAGTCATTTCTTTCATAAGAGAACTTTCAATTCTATTATTATAGTTCCATGATAGTTTTGTATATTTCATTATTGTAGACTTGTGAAGATAAATTTTGAAACCAACATTCATATTTGTCAGGATCTTCTTTAGTTGTGTCCCATTTACTTATAAATATGTTGTAATCGCCTTTGGCACTGAGCCTCTCAATTGATTCCAAAATGATGACATAAGGTGTTTTAATTTTTATGCAAGGGAATCGTTATGCTTTATTGAAATCATAGGCTACATTTTTAAAATTTTTGGAAAAAATATTCAATGGGAACCTTAAAAAAAGAGAAACATTAATACACTCTAATTTACCTGAACACTGTTGAACTATATGCACATCCTACAAATCCTTGTGGTGACTTTGGATCATGAAGAAATCTGGTCTGGAATGATGATTCACTGAATTAATTCACTTCTTAATGCAAAATATGGGTTTATATTCATAAAAGAAAGAAGTTGTAACTTACTTCTAGAGGTGTCACTCCATCATCCCCAAGATCAATTGTTTGGATGATATTTCTGTCTGACCAAGAATATATATTCAGTGAATGGCCTGTTAGTTCTGGAATATTTAAATAATTTTTAACTAAGCACATTTATGAAAACAGCAAAGATAGATATTTTAAAGATGATAGGTAAAATTAGATTATATGAAATATTTGGGACCTATCTCGTAGAGATATAAACATTTTTAATAAAACCATATTATTAGTGTATCACCATGTTTCTGTAACAGATTTTAATAGCCTATAAAGAATTTAATATGGTGCCTCCTAAAGTATTACCAACCTGCAAGCAGCCGGTTGTCATATTGTTGCATAATGGTGCAATATTTGGAAAACTTTGGAATGTTTAGAGTAAATGTTTTAATATACCACAGCAGTTGGATCATTAATAGACATCTTCGTTTTCCATAAATAAAACCAATTGATTGTTTTAACTTTTAGTTTTTGGAAGAAACATGGTAAATAAATTAAAATCCAATTTAGTAATTTAACTATTTCTAATTTGAGAAAAATTGCTAACTCGTGCTTGGACAAAAGTCAATTTTGCGTTATAATTATTAAAATTGCCATTTAGCACAAAATATCCTACCTTTATTGTGAAGTACTTCCAGATCACACCCATCTTTCCAAGAGTAGGGCACCATGAATTCCGAAGCAACTAAAACATCCCAATGGGGCTGGTACCAATAGTCATATCCATGTTTGGCTGTCTTGTGCCCAGTAGTCCATAGTCCTACAAATGTGAGTATGTTAATTTATTTACATACAGAATTCATATAAAATAATTTTAGTTAGTTTTTTATAAAATACCTGTGATTTCCCAGGAATGACCATCTATTACCAGCAGCTGTCCCAAACTGTTGTCCTCTGTGTCCCCCATTGTTGATATAAGCACAGTATTATTGGGAAGGCAATGGGAAGTGTGTGGTCTGGACACACCATACTTAGCAAGATCACTACCCTCAATTACCTAAATACGAATAATTTATATATAGGGAATAATGCTTGTTAAAAATGTTTTAATTTTGATAACGATATTTATAAACTCACATTAACATTTTCATTTCATTTGTGACATATCGTGGTCTGATGACTATACTACAGGTGTCATAGAAATAAATAAACACTACTTGCCTTAATAAGTCTAGAGGCTGTATAAATAAACCTAGAGTGCTAAGTTCGATTCATTCCCGGGCAATAGGAATTTATTTAGTGACAAACACACTAAATGGAATGCTTTTTCTTACCCTGGATGGCATATGGTAGGAACTTTTAGATAACCCATCCAATTAGCAATACCAGAATAAAGTGGATGCTAATAAGTAACATCAACTAGTCTAATGATACATTTCTGTGCATTATTCCATTTCTTAAAATGACTAGTTAACTAGTTGTAGTACTCTGACTGGTAACTTATTTTTTACATAAAAATATTTTATTTGATGGTTGCCCTCTCATTAAATGTGTTTCTGCCCTATGGGTGGTAGGATATTGAATTCTGTCCTTATTTTTGCTTCTATCGGTTCCTAGTCCAATTTCTTTTAAAAATAATTAATGTTAGGATTCCTTCATATGAACTCTGTTTAATTTTGTAAGAATACTTGTAAATATCTTGACCACCCTATGAAATTTTTAAAAGTTATATAAACTGATTCCTTAATTTATATCCATTCTACAATTATTTGTTAATCTTGTTAGTCCTTAACAACTTTCTTAAGCTAAGAATATTTCACATTACTAGATTGCAAATATAATGAAAAAATACCAATTAAATTAAAATTACTACTTAGAAATATATCCATCGAATCTAACATTAATTTATTTTTGATAATAACCAGACTACTAATACTACTAACTATATTCATTGCCTGATCGTATGATGAGCAATATACCAGCAATGGCACTTTGTTCTAGGTCCCAATATCATTATGGAATTAACAGAATAGTACAATAATTAAAATAAAATTTGTAAATGCTTTCTCATTTTCTTTAGATTAACAAATATAATTCATTCAATGAAATTATTTTTCAGTATGTAATCTAGTATTTATAATTCAAAATTAGAAGATAGAAATAATATCAAACCTTATGTATTTTTGGAGCATAGATATCTGTAGTATCAGCAACATAAATTCTACTTGATTTCAAACATGGCAGTATAATTTTGTCTCGTTTCTTTGTGCAGTCGCTATAACAACTGGAACAAGCATTCCATCCCATGTGGTGCAACTCATCCCCTGTATTAGGGAGGTACATGCGATGGATTACCTGTAACAATGAATATTAAGTAGAAGAGCAGTTTCAGTTTGGACTTCATTTGCTATAGTTCTTTGCAACTTACTTGTGAATATGTGCAGCTGTTTGGGTCTATATCTACAGTAGCAAGGTAGTCGGGTTTCGAAGTGTTGGGTTGAATGCAACAAACGTACATCAACTTTTCCCTCTCTGCATTCTTAATAGCTTCAGCAGGAGATTTCCAACCTGGTCCTCCAAATCCTAATATTTGAAAAACAGTCAGTAGTAGTTTTGTTTCAAATGTGTAAAAATTAGTAAAAGTAAAAATGATATTAATATTATACCATTATCATCCCAGTTGTAACTGCCCCCTCTCCTGTATATTTAATTAAGCAAATATTTTAACATTTGTTTCTCTTAATAAAAAGGAAACAAAACTGTTTTACTTAAAAATTAATGCCCTGGCTTAAGTCCATACTTGTGAAATAAAGGCAATATTTTAAATTGATAAAAAGAAAATTATTTTGCTTGTAATTATGTAAAAATACTAGTAAATATATTGATTTCAAATACTGGTAAGAGAAAATCTGTTTAATTTACAGTGCAGATACTCGATAATGAAGAATGTCATGATTATGATGTAAATAATAATATGAAAAAATAACGAATCTAAAGAAACCACACTAAAACAGAACGAAACGGAATAAGTGAAACGAAGCAATCTATAAAAATTACTTACAAATAAATAATATAATGATAAAATAAAGTTTAAAATATTACAATTAACTGCTGTAGGGAACTAATTAAAAATATTAACAATGAAAAAATGAGTAGATGTATGAAACAAGATAGAACAATGTGTGATAAAAGATAAGGTATATAATTTTAAAAATAAATCTAAGTTTAAACTGAAAAGAATCCTTACATCAAAAAAATAAAAATTTAATGTTAAATTAAACATTTGGTGGCACTAATTTAGATTTTGAATAAAAGTATATATCTTTTGAATTTCCAGAATAGAAATTCCTTTTCTATGTATAGACTCTGCCACTAGTTCAAGTAAATCGTGTGGGATCTGTAAGAAATGGCTTATTTACAGTCAGTCAGTATATGTTTGTATTGTCAGATGTACATTGCATCTACACATCTGTCTGTTCTGTGACATAAGCTAGTAGAGTATGTCCAATTCGTAACATGGTAATGACTTCTTCTCGTTTGTTAGCAGAATTTCCCCCAAGGGAAATCAGCTATTGAGGTCGTACTCATGACGAAATTTTCGAAAAATGTCTTCAAATGTTCATCGATCCTAACCAGGAGATGACGAAAATCAGGTCCTTCAAAATTATATATTTATATTTGTCTGTTAATGCTCTAACTGTCGCAACTTTTTTTGATCTTTACCAAACTCGATATTGAAACGTTTTATGTAAAAAGACTGATCAAATTCGTTGACGGCTGAAATCGGATAAGGGGGAGGGAGGGGGATTTCGAAAATTCGAAATATCTCCGGTACTATACGTCGAATCAAAATATTGTATAGAACCAATCTTACTGCAAGTTAAATGTACTATAAATATTGTTATATACCTTTGTTCTCTATCTTGAATATTAACCGAGATGTTTTCAGCCTTCAGCAAACCCCTACTTCTACTCATGTTAAATAAACAATACTCGGTTATGTAATAAACCACATCATTCGAAGCTTAAATACCAAATATTGTTTTCAAGAGACATTTATTATACGAGTTATATGCAAATATGTTCTGGTGACCCCCCCCCCCTTCTTAAGGTGTTGGACTACTTACATTTGATTCATTGAGTTAAAAACTATACTGATTCATTATAAATTATAGTACTAATTTACTAATAAATTACAGTAACTGTTCGGCCCTCGTGTGGAATTTCTCTATTGTAAAACTTCAAGTGGGAAATCTGCGTAGTTTACGCAGTCCCTGCATGACGGACTTTTTTAAGTTCGTAGGGCGACGGCTTCACTGAATATTAACACTAAACAATCTATATAAACAAAAAGAATTAATTTTATGATAGAAAACTGTTTTAGTACACATCAAACATAGTATCCTAATATTGTCAATAAAACGAAGAATATTTCTATCTGTCCAGCTCTCAGAGGTTGATATCTGAATATAACATTAATTTTATTGAAAACTATTTACTATATCTAGTACTGTAATTTATGATGAATCAGAATAATTTTTGTCTCAATCATTCAAATTTTAGTTGTCACAGAACTTAAGAGGGGTGGGGGGGGGGTGATCAACAAAACATATTTGCATGTATCTGTATAATAATGTTCTTTGAAAACAATATAACAGAGTATTGTTTTAGTGGCATGAGTGAAAATGGGGGTTTGCTGAGGACTGAAAACTGAAAAATGCAAACGTCTCCGTTAATATTCAAGATTCAGAATCAATGTATATAAAGCAATATTTATAGTACATATAGTTTGCAATAAGATTGGTTCTATACAAGTTTTCGATCTGACGTATAGTAACGGAGATAGTTCGAGTTTTCAAAATTTCCCCCACTAATTTTTTAGATTTTAGCCGTCAACGAACTTGATCTTTAGTTTTGAATGAAGCGCTTATGTTACATAAAACGCTTATATTTAACTTTTGGCAACGATAAAACAATAATTGCTACCGCTAGAACATACAACAAATATATATATATTTACAATTTTGAATGGACTTCATTTTCGTCATGTTCTAAGTAGGATAGGAGGACATTTGAAGAATTTTTTCGAGAATCGCGTCATCGCGAAATTCCCTTGGGGGGGGGTCGGCTAAAACGTCCGCTTTGAAGCCTGGATATCTGAGAACAGTGTTTAGTTATCTATATGTTGACTTACCACAGCGAGCCATAATAACGTACAACCGAGTACTAGCAATCGGGTGTTCCTCACCAAACTGATCGAAACTTGGAACAGCCGGGAGATAAATAGAGCCCAGCTTATCATGATCGGGAATAGTCGGCTTGCTCCGCCTCTATGATTCATGTACTCCTGGGGAAGTGAGTGTACGCACTTGCTGTCGTAGTCTTATCGGCTAATGGGATGTCCGTTGACTAATGCCCAAGGCTACTTCAAGTTTGTTGACGGCAGAGGGAAGAATTGTTGTGTGCTGATGTAGAATATCGGGGAGAAGATGATAGATATAGGCTGACTGTTCAGGAAAACTGTTGTATATTACAATTTACCCACACTTACCTTCAAAGATCACTGACCCATACTACAAAGTAGGACATATCCTGAAATGAACTTTCTGGTATTTATTGATAGTATGGTTTTATTTTTTTGTTTAACTGTCTGTGCTTTTTGGTCCATTAACTCCTTTTTGTCTTCTATTTAAACACATTTTTTTAACAGGACAAGACAATACTATAATAAACTAGCAGTTGTATATCAGGGCATGATAATTTTTATCGTATTTCCTCTCATCTGTGGTCCATAATTCACTAAAACTGTTCTTCATTAATAGGTCAAAGTAAATTCAGCGAATAAAACGTCTCTCTCTCTCTCTCTCTCTCTCTCTCTTTATATATATATATATATATATATATATATATATATATATATATATATATATAGACTGGCCAAGGTAGCATTTGAGGCTGAATTATGATGGTCTTTTTTTTTTTTTTTTTTTTTTTTTTGGCAAGGCTTCAATGTTACTACACTCCGCCTGGGTGCATTGTTTTCCCTTAAGGGACAGGTAGGAAGGAGATTTATAAAATAGAACTTATCAAAAATAAATGAAAATCAGTCCCTAATCAATCCCTCTCCACTGTTTGTCACACCGTGAATAATTCAAATCATAATGGTGGCTAGCATTTATTATGAATAAATATCATCTATAAAGTACATACTTTCTGTCAAAAACTATCCCAGCTTAGTTATATACATAATAGTAAATGTGGGTACAATGCAATTCCATCATTTCGCAGGAAAGAAGTTAACACAATTAACTGTGCTAGCTTTCCGACAACTCCGCCGTCGCTTCAGCATTGTTTTTCTTAAATATTTATTTAAAACATTAAAAAAAAACATGTTTCTACTAATTTATATACCTGGTGTAAATAAATAATAGTGATACCCTAAAACTAATTTAATTTATATTCTAAAAGCGAGGTGAGGGAAAGAGATTGTAACCCTCCCTGCAAACTCAAATCAAATTGAGTTTAAACGGATATTGTCTTTTGTTATAATGACATTACCAAATTACGTTTAATAGTTATAGATAGTACATAGTCATTTCAGTAACGTCCACATATTGGAAGATATAAGTAAATATATACCACAATTAATGAGTTTGATTCCCTACAAGTTTTGCTATCATGCGTTGTGCGAATTCAGCATGACTTTGTTTGAATAATACATTATACGAATTAAATAATCGAAATGCTCCTATAGTTTAAATTTATATTGGAAATAAATAAATTTGAGAAGGGGAGGGGCGGAGATTTATAACTTCCCTATTCCAAATCAATGAACTATCATATAAGACTAAAAACATGACATGATTTGTCATAATATGCATATATTACATACTCTTTAATGAGTAAAAATACAATTATTGGCTCCCGCTAAAGTGTATATAACAAAACTTACTTTAAATAACAAAATAAAGAAATTTTTTTATGTGCATATTTCCAAAAAACCAATAGGAAACGAAATATCGCTATTTTTAGTTTCAGGTTTCCCTTATAACCTCCACTCCTGTTCGTTTTAGAGAATACTAATATAATCTCAAGTCTATGGGTTAGTAGTAATTTACATACCAAGTTTCATAAAATTCGGTATGCGTGAAAAGATAACAAACAAACAGACACCGAAGCTATAAATTGCAGATATCGTGTCTATGGCATGCGAAACGAAAAGGTATCGTGACATTTCGAGAAAAATAATCAATATAATAATGCAGACAGAGGTTACAATTTTCTATATATGTATATATAGATAGATCAGCTCACTTTGTTGTAATACTTGAGGTGGAAACAGAACATATACGTGGCAGTTATTAGTACCATAAACAGACCACAAATATGTTAACATTTATCAATCAATGGTGTTCAACGCAGTACTCTTATAAAAAAAAAAGTCGTAATGGACAGTTGGAAAAGTATAAGAAGCAATATTTTATCGTTTAGTGGAAAGGCAGGGCTCTGATGTAACTAACTTACCACTAGTGGAAATGTACAGTTTTTTCTGTGTGCTGGAGAGGGGGGGGGAGGCTATTTTTGGGTGTATACATATATATATATAATTATTATTATTATTCACCTTTATTTAGGTTCATACTTTTTAAGAAAAGACTGCTGGGAAATTGTATACATGTTAACTACATATAAATGTAACACATGGGGACTAATTCCAGATGGATATATTTAATAGCTTACCAGTGTCTAATATCTTATAACGACTCTGCCATTGACCCAGTATACAATATAAACATAAACAAAATGTAAAGTCTACACTAAGTTACACCTTGGAATCATTTCGAAATTTACTCTTCATATAACCAGTGGTCTCGAACGTCAATGAGCGAAATCGGTAGAGCTGCCAACTAAAATCAGTACATTTGTACCTAAAATCGGTATATGCCAAAAAAAATATACAATTTTCAATCAAATTCGTTTATTTAACAAAAAATCCACTTATTATTATAATAACATAAAAATCAATTTTCAACATAAAAATCCACTTACAACATAAAAATATGAGGTTTAACATACAAATCTACTTACAACATAAAAATATGATAACTTAAAAATCAGCGTACCTACTAACTTACATCTAACACACTTATTATATTAATATTTCATTTTATGGCAATTACTAATTTGCCATCGTCAAGTTAAAGAAAGACAAAAACTGGAAATTTAGATATTTTGAATGTTAAACAAGTTGCACACCAAAAACGGAAATTAACAAATTAAATCATTTTTCATAATGTTTCGGATCCTACCAATATTCTTTGGCCATAGCTGCAGTCATTTTTAAATTAATTTCTAAGTCATAAAATTTAGCATCCATGAAAAATCGTTTTGAATGGAGTAGGCTAGTGATTGGCTCAGTAGACAGCCTATTTCTCAGTTTTGTTTTCATAGTATTAATTTGAGAAAATATGCGCTCAACATTGGCAGATGAATGGGGGAGTGATAAAATATTAAACATAAAAGTAGTTAACAAGGGACACATTTGAGTCTCATCGCCACGCTTTAGCCAACTTACTTCATCCCAAAATAGTTCTACGTCATCAGAAAATGTTTTCATTTGATCAGTTTCTTAGAATGCGCCACTCTGTATCAGTCCGCAATAACTCTGCTCATTCATACATGCTGTAAGGTGATTCCCCGTAACATTAAACATAAATGAAAAGGGTTGCCAACACAAAAGTGTGAAATCGGTTTAAAAATCAGGAGAATTTCCATGTATTTTCTGAAATCGTGGAATAATCATTGCATTTCGGTAGTACAGAGTCCATTTCGGTAGAAATACCGAAAAATCGGTAAGTAATCCACGAGTTACTTGATATCTATGAAGAGGGCTATTTAGTCCTCGCCTTTTTCTTAGGTCGAGTAAAATATTATCTTCAAATAGATTTTTGATGAAATCGTTCGTTAAGCATGCCTCGTAAACTTCACCATTTATTATGAGTCGGATCGCCGCAGAATCATTTTTGTTAAAATGTAACTCCATTTGTTGTTCTATACATTTATAATGTTGTTACATTATTTGTACATTCTATATAATTGTTGTTCTATTTTTATAACGCCCTAAAATCCCACCCTGGCTAGAAAAGGGTGGTAACCTGTAGATAACCCGTCCCGATTAGCCTAAGTTGCAAAAAGTGGACGTTAATAAATAAATAAAAATATACATTTATCTCTGAAAAAAAAAGTCCGTCACGCAGGGGCTGTGTAAACTAAGCAGATTTCCCTCTTGAAGTTTAGTAATATATAAATATACATACTGCTAACACAACACCGTGAATAAATACAAACGGAAATAAGAAATGTTTCATCCAATTTCAATAACCTGCCGACAGGAAGCGTTAGGTTAGAAACTTAAACAAACAGGTTTGCCCGCCTCACACCGGAAATAAAAACAATTACTGAAATATATCAGAATGTAACACATTAATTTTATTGAGAACTATTTACTATATCTAGTACTGTAATTAATAATGAGTCAGAATAATTGTTATCTCAATCAATAAAATTTTAGTAGTCCAAAACTTTAAGATGGGGGGGGGGGAGTCACCAGGGCATATTTGCATGTATCTCGTATAATAAAGGTCTCTTGAATACAATTTTTGTTATTTAGACTTCCAACAATGTGATTTATTATGTAGCAGAGTATTGTTTACGTAACATGAGTAGAAGTGGTGGTTTGCTGAAAACTGAAAAATGCAAATATCTTGGTTAATATTCAAGATAGAGAATAAACGTATATAACAATATTTAGAGTAAATTTTATTTGCAATAAGATTGGTTATATACAATTTTTCGATCCGACGTATACTAACGGGGATATTTCGAATTTTTAAAAATCCTCCCCTCTAAACCCCCCCTCCCACTGGTCCGATTTCAGCCGTTAACGAACTCGATCTTCCTTTTTACATAAAACGATTAAATACCGAGTTTGGTGACGATTAAACAAAAATTGCGACCGCTAGAGTGTTAACAGACAAATATATATATTTATATATGTCTATATATATATATATATATATATATATATATATATATATATATATATATAATTTTGAACGGACCTCAATTTCGTCATCTCCTGGGTAGGATCGATGGACATTTGAAGAAATTTTTCAAAAATCGCGTCATGAGTACGACCTCAATAGCTGATTTCCCTTGAGGGAAATCTGCTAAAACAAGAGTTATTTGTATTTTTTCATTTTCCAGCCTTAAGTAAAACCCTTTCTCCTACACTTCTCAGTTTTGCAATAAACCAATACATCTAGAAACGGTTGTTCCAAGCTTAAATACCTCATTGTTTTCATCGGGCCTTACCGTGTGATATTAGGGGGATAAACGAGCGATGTATTGCCGAAAATGAACATTCTGTTTCTTAAAGTCCTCAATTTTTATTTGATCGATAGAATTATTGTCATTTTACCGTTTCATGTAAACTAAAAAAAAAATTCGTTATGCCTGAAATCGGACCAGGAGTAATGGAAGCTTAAATATGGAAGAAGTATAAATTAAATATAATTGCTCAGATTAGCCATGTGAGTTAAACCGTTGCCTTTAATCCCACATGGTAAACCAAGAGTGGCGAGTTCGATTCCCGCCTGGGCAAAGGAGATTATTTAGTGACGGAATTAATTAAATAAAACCTTTAGTCCCAACCTGGCTCAGAGTCAGCTGACTACAAAGATAGAGGATTAATAAGTGCTTACTTGCATGACCTTAGTTCCACTCAGGCTAAATGGGTGGTGACCTGTAGATAACCAGTCGCAATTAACCTTAATTGCAAAACATGCCAAATAATAGTTGCCTTAGTTAATAAATAATTTTATTTATTTATAGTAATACCAATAATACCCTAAAGGCAAATGTAAACTATTTAATTTTTACGTCCACTTTGAGTTACTATGGCTAATTGGGACGGGCTATCTATAGGTCACTACTCTTTTTTAGCCAGGGTGGAAGTCAGGATTATATTTAATGATTTCGTCGATGAATAAATTCCTATTATCCAGGTGAGAATCGAACACCCGCCTCTATTTTTCTCAAGTGAGATTAAGATCAACACACTCATAATAACACAGGTATTTTAAGAACCACCCCTAAAAGTCCCCTTCCCCTAGTCTGACTGATAATTTAGATTATAAAGCACCAAATTATGTAGGTTTATATATTTTCTAAGAAAAATAATTAAGGAAGTACTAAACGAATTTAATCTTAAACATATTTATAAATATTTTCGGTGTGACTTGGGCATATACTGGGGGGGGGGGAGAGGGGAAGCCGAGTAAATAGTAAAAGGGATTTGATTATCAAATAATAATCGTTTTCAGATAAAACCCATGTTATAACATAAAGAAGGTTTATTTATTCTAATTTCCCTGAAAACGAATGTAAGTGCCTTTAATGGAGATTCTCATTATCTAAAAACAGAAGCTATTCTGATTTGCATTCTCATAGCAATAAGGAAAATGGCGAAGGGAGGAAATATCCAATTTTGAACTCAAAGTCATGCGTAGTAGGAAACAAATCTCTTACTTGGGACGTCACTGTGACTAGGTTCGTTAGCTGGGTTTCCCCGAATAACGCTATTTATTACACTCATTAACAATGCCATATCAAGATAGTAGCTGATTGTAGGTTGGTTATGAACAAGTATTTATTAATAGTATTACTTAAAGCAAGTTAAAATCTTACTCATATACATTTTAGCAGATTTCCCTGACGGTTCTATTCATGACGCGATTTTCAAAATATTCCTCCCAAAGTCCAACGGTCCTACCTAGGAGAAGACGTCTCGCATGGGCTGCGTTGACTAAGCAGATTTTCCACATGCGTTACGTATTTGCATTTACCTTAAAAATTAAATATACAATACAATATTTGCTATTTAAGCTTCAAATAAAGTGTTTCATAATATAACAGCGTATTGTTAATATGACATGAGACGTGGGGTTTTACCGTTAGCGAACTCCACCTAGAGCATTGCATGAAATGCTTATATATCGAGTTTGGTAAAATTACGATCGCTAGTGCGGTAACAGACAATTTATATATATAATTTTGAACGGACCTCATTTCCGTCATCTCCTAGGTAGGATCCACATGGACATTTGAGGAATGTTTCCGAAAATCGAGTCATGAGTACGACCTCAATAGCTGATTTCCCTTAAGGGAATCAGCTAAACGTCGGTCATACAGGAGCTGTATAAACTTAGCAGATTTCCCATTTGCTGAAATACCACACGCTGATTTCATATCATTCTATTCTCCGTTTCTCCCGTAGTAAGAAGCCTTTGAAAACTGGAATTAAAATGTTTGCTGGACATGAGATGTTTAGTGACTGAGGTAATTAAAGTGAAAATAGAACAACTTAATGTGGGGACAAAAGGCTGAAACAAAAAAAAAAAACCAAAAAAAAAACCTTAATATTCGAGTTAGAGAAAACTATATAGAACAAAAGTTGTAGAAAATTGAAATTTCAACAAGTTTTGCTGCATATAATTTTTCGATCCTAGTAGTAGTAATGGGATATTTCGAATTTTTATTATTACCCCTCTAACCCCCCCCCCCTCTTCCATTCCCTCAAGGCCGATTTCAGCCTACCTAATATTATCTTTAGAATTCATTACCTAATATAATCTTAAGACACCATGACACAGTTAAATATCAAATGTTGAGTATCATAGGCAGCCAATTATATTTATTTTGATGCCATTGTTCTCAGAATCAAAAATAACATAAGAGTCCGGTTGTAGGAAATTCAATCTCCTACAACTGGCCTATGCATTTCTCTCACTCTAATATTAATACTAATTCTTATAGTTTTGTCTCCAGAATACCCCCTCTCTATATTGGTTACAAGCCAAGGCTCTATATTGCAAATCTTCTTATTTGAAGATACGCGAGTTTTGGTCGAAGATTTGTCACCAGTCACGGAAGAGAGGATGGAAAAAAAAGTCCGTCTCGCAGGGGCTGCGTAAACTAAGCAGACTTCCCATGTGAAGTTTTACAATAGAGAATTCTCCATACTGGTAACACAACACCACGGTGATTAAATACAAACGGTAATGAGAAATCTTTCAGTTAATTAAAATATATTCCCAACTGAAACGGCTTCTGAATTGTAAGAATAATTTACATTTTAGTAGTCCAAGAACTAAAGGAGGGGGGGGGCGGATGAACAGAACGTATTTGCATAAATCTCACAAAGGAAGGAAGGTAAGGTAACGTTAAGGCCGGTCCAGACGCTCCGTTTTGTACAACGTTTTGTCTGCGCAGTTCAAAACGTTGCAGATAAAGGCCGGTCCAGACGCTCCGTTTTGTACAACGTTTTGTCTGCGCAGTTCAAAACGTTGCAGATAAAGGCCGGTCCAGACGCTCCGTTTTGCACAACGTTTTGTCTGCGCAGTCTTAAGACGGAATGAAAACGATGCAATTTGTAGAGCGTCCACACGGCACAGACATATCTGTATATTTTGCTCAGTTTTGTGTGAGATCGTCATGGAGGAGGTACTACTCTGGTCGATTTTCGCGATGTCTTCTTAAAAAAAAAAAAAAAAATTTTTTTTTTTATTTTTTTTTTTTTTTTATCGGCTGATTATCCTCGCCGATTAAATTTTCGTAATTGGTACAAAGAACAATTGCAAAACGATGTAAACTTAAGTTCGAAAGTAATCTGGACGGACGAAGCGACTTTTACACGTGCGGGCATATTCAATCAAAGAAACTATCACCTTTGGGCACATGAAAATCCCCGTGCTGTTAGAGAATTTCACTATCAGCATGAGTTTTCTGTAAACGTGTGGGTCGGTCTTTGTTATAATCGCATAATAGGTCCCGTATTTTTACCTGCTCGACTTCACGCTGAAAGTTATCATCTATTCCTGGAGAATGACTTACGGGCACTTTTGGAAGATATCCCTTTGGAAACAAGGCTTGAGAGCTGGTGTTCAACTCGATGGTTGTCCTGCACATTTACGGAAGGCCGTACGAGACTGGTTGGACATCAAGCTACCCAGGTCGCTGGATAGGACGAGGTGGGCCGGTGCTTGGCCTCCCGGTCTCCGGACCTCAACGCGCACTAGATTTCTTCGTGTGGGGATATACGAAAAGAAAATGTCTACCGAGAGCCCGTCCGCAGCAGGATGACCTCATCGAGCGCATCAGATCTTGGTTTGCAACCAGCTCACCGCAGAACAATGTTTAGATGCAGTGCGATCTGTGAGTACGCGATGTGATGCGTGTATTGCAGCGAGAGGCCAGCACTATCGAACATTTACGTTGACGCTTTAGAAATTAACGATGTGTAATTTTAGAGAAGGTAAAAACCTTCAAATTTTCAGGGTTTTTTTTTTTGGCTCACTAAGTAGACCCATTTGTTTTTAGTTTTTCGATCCTCTATCGATCTCTAAAGTTTGGCCGTTTGGTTTCTTGGGGACACCCTGTATATATATATATAAAATTGTCAGTAACCTCATGTCTATACATTGATGTTTTTTCGCGAAATTTCACGATAACTTTTCGTTTCGTTTCAATGTCATTGACACCATAACTGCATTTTGTTTCTTTGGGGTGTGTTTGTTTATTTGTAAGATTGTTTGTTACCTAAACACGCATAAACGGCTGAACCGAATATTATGAAACATTGTATTTATATTACAACTAGCTCAACTTAGACTTTAGGCTATATTAATATTCTCTAAGACAAACAGGAGTGGGGGTTAAAAAGGAGGCCTGAAATTAAAAAAAAGCGATATTTCATTTTCCTATTGCTTTTTTCAGCAAAAATATGCCCATAACAAAAGTTGTTTTATTTTTGTAATTTAGAGTAACTTTATGTTTATACGCACACTTTTTCCGTATATGGAAGTATAAATGAGTTATACGCTATAACTATTGCGGGAGTCCACAATTTTATTTGGCACAAAAGACTCAACCGAACTAAACCAAACTCTGCTTGTGAATTAGTACTAACGACTTCCTTATAATAAGCCATACTAACATTTCTAGGGACGGGCAGGAGGGGGGGTTGTAAGGGAGGCCTGAATTTAAAATAGCATTATTCTGTTTTCTATTCGTTTTTCGGCAAATATGAACAAAACAAAAGTTGTTTATTTTGTTATTTAGAGTAACTTTTGTGATATTCATTTTTGCCTTTTAACAAAGTATAAACGAGATTCACTATAAACTAAAGTGGGAGTCAACTATTTCATTGGGCGCTAACGATTAAACCGTACTTAAAAAAAACTCGGTATGTCATTTAGCATTAATTCTTCCATAAATATAATTTATATTAAAATTTTAGGTTAGAACGGGAGCGGGGGTTATAAGGAAGGCCTGAAATAAAAATTCGCGAAATTTCATTGTCTAATTGTTTTTTGACAAACATGCACATAACAAAAGTTGTTTACTTTGTTATTTAGATTAACTTTTGTTTTATACATTTCTCCAGGAACAATGTGTGGAGCAAGTAATTTGCGTAGAAATATTGATATGCTCAACAATCCATTCCTATTTGAACTATCAGGTACCTCACCTGGAAAAATTAATTCAAATCTATGTTAATATTTTGTCCTTAATAACTGAAATCTATGCATAATACACAGGAGACGGGAAATATGACAATTTGGAGAACAGTGAAGACTTACATAAGAAATTAATTTTATTATTAACAAATGCCAACAACGGGTATTAACCCTAAACACTGTGACGGGTAATGTCAAAATATTGTGCAAAGTAAAGCCTTGCCAAAAAAATACCATCACCATTCAGCCTCAAATCAATTACCGGGCGAAGCCGGGTATCTGAGCTAGTATATATATAAAATTGTAACCTCTGAGACGAACAGAAGTGGGGGTTATAAGGGAGGCCTGAAATTAAAAATAGCGATATTTCGTTTCCTATTGCTTTTTCAGCAAATATGTACATAACAAAAGTTGTTTATTTTGTAATTTAGAGTAACTTTTGTTATATACACTTTTGCCGTATACGGAAGTATAAAGGCGTTATACGCTAAAAAACTATATCGGGAGCCCACAATTTTATTTGGCACAAAAGACTCAACCGAACTAAAACCAAACACGGTATATGATTACTACTAACGCTTCCTTATATAAGCCCTACTAAACATTTCTAGGAACGGGCAGGAGTGGGGGTTATAAGGGAGGCCTGAAATTAAAAATAGCGATATTTCGTTTCCTTTTGCTTTTTCAGCAAATATGCACATAACAAAAGTTGTTTATTTTGTTATTTAGAGTAACTTTTGGTATATGCACTTTTGCCGTATACGGAAGTATAAATGCGTTATACGCTAAAAAACTATAGCGGGAGTCCACAATTTTATTTGGCACAAAAGATCTCAACCGAAGTTTTAAACCAAACGCGGTATGTGTTATTAGCACTAACGCCTACCTTATAATAAGCCATACTAACATTTCTAGGGACGGGTAGGAGTAGACGTTATAAGGGAAGCCTGAAATTAATAAAAGTGATATTTCGTTTCTTATTGTGTTTTCGGCAAATATGCACATAACAAAAATTGTTTATTTTGTTATATAGAGAAATTTGCTCAACACGTCTTTTCAATATGAACTACCAGGTACCACACCTGAAAAAATTAAATTCAAATTGTATGTTAACATGTCTTCCTTAATAAGTTCAAATCTATGCATATGCACAGGAAATGGGAATATGACAATATGGAGGACAGTGAAGACTTATATAAAAAATTAATTTCATTATTAACAAATGCCATCAACGGGTATTAACCCTAAACACTGGGACGGGTAAATATCAAAAAATGGTGAAAAGTAAACCCTTGCAAAAAAATACCATCACCATTCAGCAACAAATGAATTCCCGAGCGAATCCTGGTATCTGAGCTAGTATATATATAAAATTTGTAACCTCTGGTCTGTACATTGATTTTTTTTAGCGACATTTCACGATAACTTTTCTTTTCACATGTCATTGACACCATAACTGCATTTTGTTTCTTTGGTGTCTGTTTGTTTGTTTGTTTGTTACCTTTTCACGCATAAACGGCTGAACCGAATTTTATGAAACTTGGTATGTATATTACTACTAATCCAACTAAGACTTTAGGCTATATTAATATCCTCTGAGACGAACAGGAGTGGGAGGTTATAAGGGAGGCCTGAAATTAAAAACAGCGATATTTCGTTTTCCTATTGCTTTATCAGCAAATATGCCCATTAACAAAAGTTGTTTATTTTGTAATTTAGAGTAAACTTTTGTTATATGCACTTTTGCCGTATATGGAAGTATAAATGAGTTTTACGCTAAAAACTATAGCGGGAGTCAACAATTTATTAGGCACAAAAGACTCAACCGAACTAAACCAAACTCGGTATGTGAATTAGCACTAACGCCTTCCTTATAATAAGCCATACTAACATTTCTAGGGACGGGCAGGAGTGGGGGTTGTAAGGGAGGCCTTAAATTTAAAAATAAGTGATATTTCGGGTTTCCTATTGGGGTTTCGGCAAATATGCCACATAACAAAAGTTGTTTATTTTGTTATTTAGTGAAAATTTTTGTTATATACACTTTTGTCGTACACCGAAGTATAAGACGTATAACGCTAAAATGATAGCGGGACTCAACAATTTTATTTGGCACAAAAGACTCAACCGAACTAAATAAAACACTCGGTATTTGTATTAGCACTAACGCCTTCCTTATAATAAGCCATACTAACATTTCTAGGGGACGGGCAGGGGCGGGGGTTTGTAAGGGAAGGCCTGAAATTCAAAATAGTGATATTTCGTTTCCTATTGGGGTTTCGGCAATTATGCACAGAACAAAAGTTGTTTATTTTGTTATTTTGGAGTAACTTTTGTTATATACACTTTCGTCGTATACCTAAGTATAAATGGAGTTTATAACCGTTAAAAACTCCTAATTCAAATCTATGCATAATGCACAGGAAACGGGAAATATGACAATATGGAGGACAGTGAAGTCTTACATCAAAAAATAATTGTATTGTTAACAAATCCACAGAAACGACGGGTATTTACTCTAAACACTGGGACGGGTAAATGTCAAAATATTGTGCAATGTATAAAGCCTGCTAAAAAATACTAACACCCATTCAGCCTCAAATGAATTCCCGGGCGAAGCCGCGTAACAGAGCTAGGATATATATAAAATGGTAACCTCTGTCTGTACATTGATTTTTTTTCGCGAAATTATCACGATAACTTTTTCGTTTCACACATGTCATAGACACCATATCTGCATTTTGGGGATCTTTCGTGTATGTTTGTTTGTTTGTTTCGTTTGTTTGTTACCTTTTCACGCATAAACGGCTGAACCGAATTTTAAAGAAACTTGGTATGTATATTACTACTAACCCAACTTAGACTTTTATAGGCTATATTAATTTTCTCTGAGGCGAACAGGAGTGGGGGTTTATAAGGGAAGCCTGAAATTAAAAATAGCGATATTTCGTTTTTCTATTGGTTTTTCGGCAAATTATGCACATAACAAAAGTTGTTTATTTTGTTATTTAGAGTAACTTTTGTTATATACCTTTTGTCGTATTTTGTACCGAAGTTTAAAAAGCGTTTATACGCTAAAAATTATAGCGGGAGTCAACAATATTATTTGCCAAAAAAGACTCAACGAACTAAATAAAACTCGGTATGTTTTATTAGTAGTGAGGCCTTCATTAAATAAGCCATACCAACATTTCTATGGACGGGCAGGAGTGGGGGTTATAAGGGAAGCCTGAAATTAAAAATAGCGATATTTCGTTTCCTATTGGTTTTTCCGCCGCAACATATAAACATAACAAAAGTTTGTCAAATTTAATTTGTTATTTGGAGTAACTTTTGTTATATACACTTTTGTCGTATACCTAAGTATAAATGAGTTTATACGTTATAAAAACTTTAGCGGGAGCCAACACTGTTATTGGGGCACTAACGGCTGAACCGAACTTAACAAAGCTCGGTATATCAATTAGCATTAATTCTTCCATAATTTATAATTATATTAAAATTTTTTAGGTTCGAAACGGGGAGGGGGGTTATAAGGGAGGCCTGAAATAAAATTTCACCACATTTACATGTATAAGAGACGGGAAATATAAAAAATATCAAAGACAGTGAGAAGCCTTATCGAACAAATTTTCTATTATTAGCAAATCCACGGCAAACGACGGGTATCAATTCCTAAATACTGGGACGGGTAAATGTCAAAATATTGTGCAATGTAAAGCCTGCCTAAAAATATACTATCACCATTCAGCCTCAAATGAATTTCCCGGCGAAGCCGGGTATCTGAGTCTAGTATATATATAAAATGGTAACCTCTGTCTGTACATTGATTTTTTTTCGCGAAATTTCACGATAACTTTTCGTTTCACACAATGTCATAGACACCAATATCTGCATTTTGTTTCTTTCGTGTATGTTTGTTTGTTTGTTTGTTTGTTACCTTTTCACGCATAAACGGCTGAACCGAAATTTTAAGAAACTTGGTATGTATATTACTACTAACCCAACTTAGACTTTAGGCTATATTAATTTTCTCTGAGGCGAACAGGAGTGGGGGTTCTAATAAGGAAGCCTGAAATTAAAAATAGCGATATTTCGTTTTCTATTGGTTTTTCGGCAAATATACACATAACAAAAGTTGTTTATTTTGTTATTTAGAGTAACTTTTGTTATATACACTTTTGTCGTATACCGAAGTTTAAAAGCGTTATACGCTAAAAATTATAGCGGGAGAGGGAGGCTTCGCTCTGGAAATCATTTGAGACGGAAATATTATATATTGTTTTTGGCAATGCTTCGACGTGTACAACTGCTCTTCCCGTCTGGGCTTATTTCTTCCCGTTAGGGTCCGTTGGGCGAATTATGGGGGAAAACAATTTTAGATTTAAAGAATAAATGACAATAAGTCTCTAATCATTCCCTCTCCACTGTTTGACACATTGTGAATAATTCAAATCATAATCATGGATAGCATTTATTATTATTAAATATCATCTATAATGTACGAATTTTCTGTATACAATCTTGATTAAATTTTTTAGGCTAAAGGGGAGTGGGGGTTATGAGGGAGGCATGAAATGAAAAATTGTGATATTTCGATTCCCATTGGTTTTTCAACGATTTTCTATAAAAATACCATCATTAGTCAGTCAACTATGTTCTCCCGGGCATCGTTGGGTATATAACGATGCCCGGGAAAACACAGTTGACTGACTAATGATGGTATTTTTATAGAAAAAAGTGCATATAACAAAAGTTACTCTAAATTACAAAATAAACAACTTTTGTTATGGGCATATTTGCTGAAAAAGCAATAGGAAACGAAATATCGCTGTTTTTAATTTCAGGCCTCCCTTATAACCTCCCACTCCTGTTCGTCTCAGAGGATATTAATATAGCCTAAAGTCTTAGTTGGATTAGTAGTAATATACATACCAAGTTTCATAAAATTCGGTTCAGCCGTTTATGCGTGAAAAGGTAACAAACAAACAAACAAACAAACAACAGACACCAAAGAAAATCAAAATGCAGTTATGGTGTCTATGACATGTGAAAAGAAAAGTATCGTTAAGGAGATGTCGCTAAAAAAAAAATCAATTGTACATACAGAGGTTACAATTTTATATATATACTAGCTCAGATACCCGGCTTCGCTCGGGAATTCATTTGTGGCTGAATGGTGATGGTATTTTTTTGCAAGGGTTTACTTTGCACCATATTTTGATATTTACCCGTCCCAGTGTTTAGGGTTAATACCCGTTGATGGCATTTGTTAATAATGAAATTAATTTTTATATATAAGTCTTCACTGTCCTCCATATTGGTCAAATTAAATTTCCCATTTCCTGTGCATTATGCATAGATTTGACTTATTAAGGAAGACATGTTAACATACATTTGAATTAATTTTTTCAGGTGTGGTACCTGGTAGTTCATATTGAAAAGACGTGTTGAGCAAATTTCTCTATATAACAAAATAAACAATTTTTGTTATGTGCATATTTGCCGAAACCACAATAAGAAACGAAATATCACTATTATTAATTTCAGGCTTCCCTTATAACGTCTACTCCTACCCGTCCCTAGAAATGTTAGTATGGCTTATTATAAGGTAGGCGTTAGTGCTAATACACATACCGCGTTTGGTTTACTTCGGTTGAGTCTTTTGTGCCAAATAAAATTGTGGACTCCCGCTATAGTTTTTAGCGTATAACGCATTTATACTTCCGTATACGGCAAAAGTGCATATAACAAAAGTTACTCTAAATAACAAAATAAACAACTTTTGTTATGTGCATATTTGCTGAAAAAGCAAAAGGAAACGAAATATCGCTATTTTTAATTTCAGGCCTCCCTTATAACCCCCACTCCTGCCCGTTCCTAGAAATGTTAGTAGGGCTTATTATAAGGAAGGCGTTAGTAGTAATTCATATACCGTGTTTGGTTTAGTTCGGTTGAGTCTTTTGTGCCAAATAAAATTGTGGGCTCCCGATATAGTTTTTAGCGTATAACGCATTTATACTTCCGTATACGGCAAAAGTGTATATAACAAAAGTTACTCTAAATTACAAAATAAACAACTTTTGTTATGTACATATTTGCTGAAAAAGCAATAGGAAACGAAATATCGCTATTTTTAATTTCAGGCCTCCCTTATAACCCCCACTTCTGTTCGTCTCAGAGGTTACAATTTTATATATATACTAGCTCAGATACCCGGCTTCGCCCGGTAATTGATTTGAGGCTGAATGGTGATGGTATTTTTTTGGCAAGGCTTTACTTTGCACAATATTTTGACATTACCCGTCACAGTGTTTAGGGTTAATACCCGTTGTTGGCATTTGTTAATAATAAAATTAATTTCTTATGTAAGTCTTCACTGTTCTCCAAATTGTCATATTTCCCGTCTCCTGTGTATTATGCATAGATTTCAGTTATTAAGGACAAAAAAATTTTAACATAGATTTTGAATTAATTTTTCCAGGTGAGGTTACCTGATAGTTCAAATAGGAATGGATTGTTGAGCATATCAATATTCTACGCAATTACTTGCTCCACACATGTGTTCCAGGAGAAATGTATAAAACAAAAGTTAATCTAAATAACAAAGTAAACAACTTTTGTTATGTGCATGTTTGTCAAAAAACAATTAGACAATGAAATTTCGCGAATTTTTATTTCAGGCCTTCCTTATAACCCCCGCTCCCGTTCTAACCTAAAATTTTAATATAAATTATATTTATGGAAGAATTAATGCTAAATGACATACCGAGTTTTTTTTAAGTACGGTTTAATCGTTAGCGCCCAATGAAATAGTTGACTCCCACTTTAGTTTATAGTGAATCTCGTTTATACTTTGTTAAAAGGCAAAAATGAATATCACAAAAGTTACTCTAAATAACAAAATAAACAACTTTTGTTTTGTTCATATTTGCCGAAAAACGAATAGAAAACAGAATAATGCTATTTTAAATTCAGGCCTCCCTTACAACCCCCCCTCCTGCCCGTCCCTAGAAATGTTAGTATGGCTTATTATAAGGAAGTCGTTAGTACTAATTCACATGCCGAGTTTGGTTTAGTTCGGTTGAGTCTTTTGTGCCAAATAAAATTGTGGACTCCCGCAATAGTTTTAGCGTATAACTCATTTATACTTCCATATACGGAAAAAGTGCGTATAACAAAAGTTACTCTAAATTACAAAATAAACAACTTTTGTTATGGGCATATTTGCTGAAAAAGCAATAGGAAATGAAATATCGCTTTTTTTAATTTCAGGCCTCCTTTTTAACCCCCACTCCTGTTTGTCTTAGAGAATATTAATATAGCCTAAAGTCTAAGTTGAGCTAGTTGTAATATAAATACCAAGTTTCATAAAATTCGGTTCAGCCGTTTATGCGTGAAAAGGTAACAAACAAACTAACAAATAAACAAACACACACCAAAGAAACAAAATGCAGTTATGGTGTCAATGACATGTGAAACGAAAAGTTATCGTGAAATTTCGCGAAAAACATCAATGTATAGACAGAGGTTACAATTTTATATATATATATACAGGGTGTCCCCAAACCAAACGGCCAAACTTTAGAGATCGATAGAGGATCGAAAAACTAAAACAAATGGGTCTACTTTAGTGAGAAAAAAAACCCTGAAAATTTTGAAGGTTTTACCTTCTCTAAAATTACATCGTTAATTTCTAAAGCGTCAACGTAAATGTTCGAAGTGCTGGCCTCTCGCTGCAATACACGCATCACATCGCGTACTCACAGATCGCACTGCATCTAAACATTGTTCTGCGGTGAGCTGGTTGCAAACCATTCTGATGCGCTCGATGAGGTCATCCCTGCTGCGGACGGGCTCTCGGTAGACATTTTCTTTCTCGTATCCCCACACGAAGAAATCTAGTGGCGTGAGGTCCGGAGACCGGGGAGGCCAAGGCACCGGCCCACCTCGTCCTATCCAGCGACCTGGGTAGTTGATGTCCAACCAGTCTCGTACGGCCCTTCCGTAATGTGCAGGACAACCATCGAGTTGAAACCAGCTCTCAAGCCTTGTTTCCAAAGGGATATCTTCCAAAAGTGCCCGTAAGTCATTCTCCAAGAATAGATGATAACTTTCAGCGTGAAGTTGAGCAGGTAAAATACGGGACCTATTATGCGATTAATAACAAAGACCGACCCACACGTTTACAGAAAACTCATGCTGATAGTGAAATTCTCTAACAGCACGGGATTTTTCATGTGCCCAAAGGTGAAAGTTTCTTTGACGATTGAATATGCCCGCACGTGTAAAAAGTCGCTTCGTCCGTCCAGATTACTTTCGAACTAAGTTTACATCGTTTTGCCAATTGTTCTTTGTACCAATTACGAAAAAATTTAATCGGCGAGGATAATCAGCGGGTATTAAATTTTGTACCATTTGTACATGGTAAGCATGCCTGCGGTCAGCCTTAATGTGCGCCAAATGGGTTGTCTTTGGTATGCTTAGAACTGAAGCCGCTCTCCGGACGCTGCTTGTGCCAGGGTTGGTATTGAAGTGCCTCAGTAATCCTCTCCCTCCGCCTCAGGTCGGTTCCCCATCGGAGCCTGCATACGGTTTCCACGACGATTACATGAGAAGGACCCAGTCTTCTCGAAGCCTTCTGAAAGTGCTGGTAAAAATCACCTCTGTGTGGGGTTTTCTCGGTCAGGAGAACTGTCTGCGATTATTCCCGAACTGCCTGACGTGCATTGCCATCGCAGAATCCGTAGACGTAGACTATGTCCGCGTATGCAGGCGTTGGTAAATCTAGCCATATTTGTTGACTTCACTGAACAGTACTAGCAACTACCACTAATGTGAGAATGCGAGGCTGGATTCCCCCCAAAAAGGATTTAAAATTATAGTAAACATTTTAAATCCTTTCTTTTTAAGTTTAAACACTCAACCTAGACGTTTTATTGATAAGGAAAGCGTGAGACATATTCATATGTTTTTCTAAATTTACTCCTCGTAAATTAAAAAAATAAGCTTGCTCAAAAAGCCAATGGTTTTTGGTAATTTAAATACATTATGAAAAAAAAATACACTTTTTGCACAACTATTTTCAGTTTTTTGTGATTTTCTCAAAAACGAAGCGAAAACGAGGCATATGCCAGAGGACTTTTTTTCTTAGTTTTTTCGATCCTCTATCGAACCCTGAAGTTTGGCCGTTTGGTTTGGGGACACCCTGTAAATATATATATATATATATATATATATATATATATATATATATATATATAATTTTGAACGGACCTCATTTTCGTCATCTCCTGGGTAGGATCGATGAACATTTGAAGAAATTTTTCGAAACTCGCGTCATGAGTACGACCTCAATAGCTGATTTCCCTTAAGGGAAATCTGCTAAAATTGTATAGAACCAATCTTATTGTAAATTAAATTTACTATAAATATTGTTATATACATTTATTCTCTATCTTGAATATTAACCGAGATATTTGCATTTTTATTAAATTTGGGCCGATAACGGACGATTGAGTTTCCCGCCAAAAGCTAGTTCGGCCCTTTGCCGTTACTGTTCGGCTCTCGTAGGGAGATTTCTATATTGTATAACTTCACGTGGGAAATCTGCTTAGTTTACGCAGCCCCTGCATGACGGACTTATTATATTTTCAGCCTCAGTCAACCCCCTCTTATAATCGTCTGATGTTAACTACAAGTAACTCAGTACATTATAAATTCTGTTTACATAGGCCGTTCACGAACTTGATCTTCCTTTTTACATAAAACGATTAAATACCGAGTTTGGTGACGATTAAACAAAAATTGCGACCGCTAGAGTGTTAACAGACAAATATATATATATATATATATATATATATATATATATATATATATATAGGTTTGAACGGACCTCATTTTCGTCATCTCCTGGGTAGGATCGATGGACATTTGAGGAAATTTTTCGAAAATCGCTTCATGAGTGCGACCTCAATAGCTGATTTCCCCTTAGGGAAATCTGCTAAAAATAGAGAATAGATGGGATGAACAGTATGTCATACCAGCATTTATACCTATACCTAGTTTTAGCAGATTTCCCTGCTTCAACTATTGAAGATCTACTCACAGCACGATTTTCGAAAAATGTCATCAAAAGTATGCATTTCCAGCTTTCTCCCACTTTTAGTAATCGTACTTTAACAGTAAACGAATATATCATGAAGTGTCTTATTACAAGCTTAAATACCAAATATTATTTTCAACAGATTGTTAAAAGTCTTTCATAAACAGGACGTTTCAAACTCTCTGTGCACCCCTTTTTAGCAGATTTCCCTTAAGAGGGAAAAGATAAGATAAATGCAAATACCTTGTGTGATCAATTAAGATTTTACTTCTTGACTAGAAAATGTTTATTTGATATATACCACATTCTATATTTAATCGTTAATGCCTGAAATCTGATAAGGGATAGTGAGGGGGATATTAAAAATCCAAAATATCTCTGTTATTATGAGTAGTAACTAAAAATAATATTGTTCCTATTTTTTTTCAACTATTGATGGTCTAACATGGCTGTTCAATACATTTCTTTATTACTCAAGTATTAAGCGAGTTATTTGTACTTTCTCCTTTTTAGTCTTCAGTAAACCCCGACTTTTACTGATCGGTTTTTAATTTATAAATAGTCAATATATAGTGAGTTGGGATCAGTAGTGTGACCGACGTTTATAAGTGTTTTGAGAATTTCAAAATGAAACTATATTGGGCTTAGGTGTGATGAGTGAAGCTTCTTTTTGTGCACAAGTAGGCTCTCAAGCCCCTTCCAGGTTTTCTCCAACACACCTAACTCTGGAATTTTCAATGGTATATTTTTAATGACGGACTAAAATTTTTAAACAATTTTATTTTGGTGATTCGTTTTTGATATGGTGCATCCTGAAGGTGTAAATCTCCCCAAAACGCCCTCCAAAAAATGGTGTATAGTGAATGGTTTCTGGATCAAGAACCCCCTTCTCATTTTGCTTTTCATCTCGATTATGAAGAACGTTGGGTCTGACTGACTAGAATTTCAAGCTTGGGACCACCATTTAATGAAAGAAATATTATTTACATCCTAGCTACTGTTGCAGCATTCCTTCATAAGAGTGTAGGACAGGCAGCCAGTGACACATACTCAGCGTTGGCTGGGTATGATGCAAGACCAGTAAAATATTAATATGATTTGTCAATTAAATACTATTTTACTCTTCCTACATTTATTAATGAATATCTCTTTAAAAATTGGAAATCTCTATGAAAATTTTCCCGACTTTACGGATTCATAGAAGGATGTACCAATTTATGCTCCAGATTTTTGCTTGCCATTCCTTTTTTTTGTTGAATAGGAAATATGCTGTTTTGACTGATATAAAAGGAAATTCACACCAGTGCTGGTAAATATATATTTTTCATCAATTTCAGCCAAGTTGATCTTCTCTAAAAAATATCATATCTTTAAATGGCCCGCATTTCCAATGTTCTTGCACATAGGAGTGCTATTCCTGAATTAAGACTTGTAGAAAGGAAAAAAAACAAAGAACATACAGGTATAAATACACACACACGTGTGCCCTACAATCAATTTTAATATTCCAATGAGTCTGAACTCACTCAGGGGAGACCAGCTAATTTTAATGGTACATACTTGTAATGGAGTGCTTGCTCCAAAAGCACTCTGTAGCTTTTAAATATATTGTTTGTGGAAGGAAAGCCTGTTTTTGTTTTAGCAGATTTCCCTTAAGGGAAATCAGCTATTGAGGTTGTACTCATGACGGAATTTTCAGAATTTTTCTTCAAATGTCCATCGATCCTACCTAGTAGATGACGAAAATGAGGTCCGTTCAAAACTGTATATATATATATATATATATATATATATATATATATATATATATATATATATATTTGTCTGTTACCGCTCTAGCAGTCGCAATTTTTGTTTGAGCGTTACCAAACTCGATATTTAGTCGTTTTATGTAAAAAGAAAGATTAAGTTCGTTAACGGCTGAAATCGGACCACGGGGAGGAGGGGTTTAGAGGGGAGGATTTTCGAAAGTTCGAGATATCTCCGTTACTATTCGTCGGATCAAAAAATTGTACAGAATCAATATTATTACAAATTAAATTTACTATAAATATTCTTATATACATTTATTCTCTATCTTGAATTTTAACCGAGATATTTGCATTTTTCAGTTTTCAGCCATCAGCAAACCGCCACTTCTACTCATGTTACATAAACAATACTCTGCTACATAATAAATCACATTATTCGAAGTTTAAATACCAAAAATTGTATTCAAGAGACCTTTATTATACTGAGATACATGCAAATGTGTCCCAGTGACCCCCCCAGCCGTCTTGGACTACTAAAATTTGATTGATTGAGATAACAATTATTCTGACTCATTATTAATTATAGTACTAGGTATAGTAAATAGTTTTCTCAATAAAATTAAGATGTTATATTCTGATATATTTCAGAAATTGTTATTCTTTCCGGTGTGAAACAGATAGACCCATTTGTTTACATTTCTAACCCAACGCTTCCTGTCGGCAGGTTATTGAAATTGGATGAAACATTTCTTATTTCTGTTAGTATTTATTCACGGTGCTGTTGTGTTACCAGTATGTAGATTTATCTATTACTAAACTTCACGAGGGAAATCTGCTTAGTTTATGCTGCCCCTGCGAGACGGACTTTTTTTTATAGTTCTTGATAATCCAAAGGATATATTATTTTAATAAATGTTTTATTTGGTATAAAAATAGTGAACTTTAACAATATTAAAATATTTACAAATCTGGAGAGATCTAATATTAGAGAAAGAAAAAAATGATACATATTTTACAATCTCAGTCTTCTGGTGTTGACAGTTTATTCATGATTCTGGCCTACGCTTTGCTAGCACATACTTCTAGCTTCGTCAGGGTTTTTTCTGAGACTGATGAGTTCCTGTTCAGATCAAGGCAACTACCTCACTCGATGCCATGGGCAGAGCCTCCCTTCCCAGGTACCTTTGGGTACATCCTCAGGTGCCTGTTCTCTTGTGATAATGCCTTCTTTGTTTGCATAATTCTTTCTAGGTAGAATAATGTGTTTCTTAAGTTTACAAAAATTATAGCTGTTTTCTCACAGTAAATAATAGAGATAGTGAAATGCCCTAACAACGTAAAACCCCCACCTAGAAAGAAATCTGCGAACAAAGAAGGGCATAATCACAAGGGAACAGCTGGTAGGGGGAGGGGGGGGTGCTGCAGATAGTACATGAACCTTGAAGAAGTGCCCATGGACAGTTGCCTACAGAAGAATAGGAATTCTTCAGTCTCAGAGAGCCCTTAGGAAGGTAGAAGTATGCCTAGTAAAAGGTCTGCCAGAAACATTAATACATGGACAATACTCGAAGTCTTCGATTGTAATATTGACAAGGACTGTGGAAGTGTACGAATATATTTATATACATTTTGCTTATTTACAATTACATTTTTACATAGGTTTTTCATATATATATATTTAATAATATTTTTCTTTTTAATTATGAATATACTTTGTTCTTTTTGATATAACAAATAAAAATAAACCTAATGAATAATTAAATATTGAATGCTGGAACTTTTTTTATATTCATTAATTCTTTAGTATTCAACAATCAGTAAGAAAAATATCGGAACTGCAGTCGCCACCTGGGTATCTGTAAAAAAATATAAACAATACAAATTGATCAATCTCAAAATATATTGTATTAATTGATTTTTAAAATAAGTAATTGTTTGTTAGATGCTGATTAGGTCAAGTAAAATAAATGGTTTCTAACATTTTAATATCAACTTCTGATAATTAGCTCAGGACTTATTATATTTTATTCACTATTTATTTAGTGAAGTGATTTCCAACTATAAAAAAGGTGTTGATTATTTAGAATTAATATTATTTGTTTGTGAATTTAAGATGTGAATATCAACATATTAATGACAAATGATAATTTATACCTGCACTCATGGGCAAAAACTGGACCATCTGGCTCTTTTCCAAAATCTACAAAAAAGTTCCTGTTGAGGGTCAAACCTCCAACTTCATTGTCGACGTCTATTTGCAGCATTGCAGAGCCTTTCCTATGACAATTAAAGACAAAATTAAAGCAACTAAGACGTTGCGATTCACTGTTTTTGTAAGTAAAATAATTACAAAACAAATTTATGAAATTTTTCATACAGGTAGTTAAACATTTTTTTCTACAAATGAGAAACTTTTCTCATAACTCATAAGCCTTGTCATGTTCATTAGACTAACAGAGGAAATTTAGCCTGCTGACAAGCTATGAACCTCAGTCGGCAGTATAACCACTGAACTAAAATCTCTTACCTCTTAATGAAGATTAATTTGAAAAATGATTTTAATGCTCTCTGAAAAGAATATAATTATTTTGTAATACTAAATAGTTATGATTAGTTTCAGAAATTTCTACCTAAATTAAATAAGCTTTTTCTGACCTTTTAAAATTCGAATTTACAGTACTTATTTGTACCAGACAGTGTTTATTATTATTATTATTTATTAACGTCCACTTTTTGCAACTTAGGCTAATCGGGATGGGTTATCTACAGGTTACCACCCTTTTCTAGCCAGGGTGGGATTTTAGGACGTTATTTAATGAATTTCGTCACTAAATAATTTCCTTTGGCCAGGCGGGAATCGAACTCAACACCAGACAGAGTTATAATATTTTAGTCTATAATATTATTATTGCTCACAACAATCAACAAGATATTTTCATGAGAATTTACTACCCTATCCTTCTTTTCTTACAGAAAGAATTGAGATTGATATGTTACCTTGCCATTTCTGGGTAAAACTGTTTATCCCAAGCTGAATAAAGTGAGTTAGTAACATACAGTCGTTTCCCATCAATGCTTAACTGCATCATCTGAGGTCCTCCTTCCACAGTTACTCCATTTATGACCACAGGCTCCTTTCATAAAAATAATGAATTAATGATAATTTTAATTATTTATTTTTTTTACATGAGAGAAAACAATTATTTACTGAAGCTGTAATCCATCCATTCCTTGAATAAAATAAATTTATTTTTCATTCAAGAGTACCACTTATTTTTTAATAAGACTGTTAAAAGTTATTTTTAATGTTAATAGTCTATTTGATTCACAAATAAACAAGTTATATACAGTAAATGAGCTACTTGTTTTTAAACAATATTATATTGATAACATACTTTGGCATTCACCGGATCTACAAGTCCTTTTTGGGTGAGGAGACCTCCCAAATAAATGTATGAAGCAAGTCTTGGATTTTTAGGGTCTGTGATATCATATTGACGTATATCTCCTTGTAGCCAGTTGCTGAGATACAACCATTTGTCATCCATTGATAGAAGAACATCTGTGATCATTCCTAAAACCGCCAATATTAGTTATTTAATATAAAAGAAAGAAAAAATCCAATTTTTACTATGGTCTTTTTGTGAACAACCTAACCTGGAATTTCTGGAAGCACCCAGCCATTTGCCTTAACTTTAGGAATGGTGATAACTTTCTCAGCAGACCATGTTCCATCACAATTTCTATAAAACCTAAAATAATAATGATAATAAGTTTAGGAGAGTTTTGTAAATTTATGGGTTTGATGATTTTAATCATTGCAACACCAAGATTATAATTATCATTTTACAATGGATTAATTGTACTTATGGACTTGCCATTTTTCAACTACATTAGAAGAGTATATATTAAATTAAAAATATTGCGTGGTAAACCTTTAGTGGTGGGTTCAATTCCAGTCCTGGGCAATAGAAATTTATTTGGTGACAGACTCATTAAATAAATGAAGAATAGCGTAAAGAAATTGTAGACTATAGTATGCTGTATATATTAATGTTTTTCAGATAAGCAATGATTGTGCCTATGAAATTAATGTTATTAATAAGAAGTCCCTGTAAGTCATGTGGAATGTCTAAATTGTCTCTTTGTTGCCTGTCAGTTATTATGTGATGTACTGTCAAAGGTTCGTTGCAGTATCTACAAGTCATTGTGGAGTGAGTTTTTGTTTGTCATTAAGTGTCTGTAAGTCAGTAAAGAATGGCCAATACGTAGTCTGATCAGCATAACTTCCTCTCTTTGTGTACTTCTGTTGCTTGATATCTATTCTTAAACTGTTTTTTTTCTTTTCTTTTTCTTAGTTTATTATCATGTGTGTTATCCCAAGATTGCTGTCACTGCTCTTGTGGTGCCTTAGGGCATTAAGGCAATACATTTTGGTGGTCTGTAGAGTTTTTGTCAACGTTTGATATGTCCATTGTGCATTTTAAATAAATGCACAGTAGAAAACTTAAAGAATTGAAAATCAAATAAATTTACCTGAACACTGTTGAACTAAAAGCACACCCAACAAATCCTTGTGGAGATTTTGGATCATGTAGAAATCTAGTCTGAAATATTTTTTTTAATTAGGCACCCTTATAAAGCTTAACATTTATATTTATTTTTAATTTTCTTGTTATATAGATTAATGAGGAAATAGTAACTTACTTCCAACGGTATCATTCCATCTTCGCCAAGATCTATTGTTTGGATGAGGTTTCTGTCAGTCCATGAGTATATATTCAGTGAATGTCCTGTCATATCTGGAAACATAACTTTTAATTAATACTTTTTGTTCAAGAATCAAAGAAATTAGTCAAGAGCACGACATGTTTATATTCAAGAGCACGATAGATTTATATTCTGATTGGCGATGTGGTAAATTTGGAAAAGATTGGCAGAAATAATTTTCTATAATACTTGTAAAGTGTGCTCCAAGTTTTTGATAGAGATTTTGGAAGCCTTTATCAACTTGTGCAACATAAAGTTGGATTATTTGTAAGTAATTTTGATACATAATTACTTAGTGGTTAGCACAAATCTGGCTAATAGGTTTAGGTAATTTAAAAAATATTAATATTCTGTCAACTGCAACTCCTTTTTTAAAAGCTCTTTCATAAATAATATTGTGAAACAAATCAAGAGTATTTTAGGTTCTGGGACACAATTTTTCACTGCTCATTCAAAGTCCTACACAGTGGTTTTGTATTTTATATTTTTTTGTTTTCTTCTTTAAACTGCATAAATACTAAAATTTTAAATTGAGTAAATATCCCACTACCGTGCTAATTTTTAGAAACCTTTATTTTATTTTTTAATGGCGGATTATTATTTATTAACATCCACTTTGTGCTCAATGACAGATTAATAAATTAGCTAAAAATGCAGTTTTAATCAATATAACAGATGAGTGGTGATTTTCTTGAGTGAAAAGATTTACTCTTTGAAACCACACCTGTGAAACATAGTAATAGTAATACTTTTGAACTCTAATTGAGGAGAGCTATCCTATTTAATTTAAAATACCCTCCCTACCCTTATTACGGATGACATCCACATCACAGCCTTGTTTCCAAGAGTAGGGCACCATGAATTCCGAAGCAACTAAAACATCCCAATGGGGCTGGTACCAATAGTCATATCCATGATTGGCTGTCTTGTGCCCTGTAGTCCAGAGACCTGCAAATATGAATTTGTTAGTTTATTTTCTTATAACATTTATGAAGATAATAAGAAATATTAAGTAGTTTATAAAATACCTGTAACTTCCCAGGTGTTGCCATCTATTACCAGTAACTGCCCCAAACTGTTATCCTCTGTATCCCCCAGTGTTGAAATGAGCACTGTATTATTAGGAAGGCAGTGAGAAGTATGGGGAGTAGACACTCCAAATTTAGCTAGTTCACTTCCCTCAATTACCTAAAAGGAAATTTAGATGTATAGGCAATAATGCTTGTTGGTTGTATATTGATTTTAAATCTTTCCAAATGTTTTAAGTTGGGTTACTTAAAAAATATATATCTCAGGATAGAGGAAAGAAGGTCATACACAAACAAATATTTTTGGGACTGAAACTCCTTATAATGCTATTGTAATATACTAACTCTATAAAGAAATATTCCAAGTTTAAAAATGCATTAGCAACTTCATATCTGAAGAACACAAATATATTTGTCAAGGTTATTGACGAGGAAAAAACATATGGCCAAGTTTACTAACTTTTATGGTTGACGCAAGTTTTTCATTAATTGTACTGTAAGGACATATAGTGTACAGAAAATGAATACTGAATAAGGGAAATTTGCTAAAACAATGTACAACAATAAAACATTTAAAAAAATGCAATAGAACTTGAATATTTTTGTAAAGGTTATTGGCCAAGTAACAATGTATGATCTTTTAAGGCTGGTGTTTAAGTTTTTCATCATTTGTAAAGTATGGTACACATAGTATAATTTAAGGTCAATAATGAAGCACCTTTTTGAATAATATTTTAAAATAAACAATATCATCTTTAATTTATTGGTAATACAATATCAGAAATTGTGTTCTTTGATAAGTGAGTTACTTGCATTGCATGAATTATTTAAGTGTGATTTGTAATAATATATTAAGGAAAATAAATTTAGTATAACATTTTATCAAGGTTTTTTAAAGTAGACTAATCTTTAATATGCTTAAATTTAATAGAAGTAAATGTATTGTGTTATAGTACTCCTGAGGGGAAGTGTTACAATTCACACAAGTCATGCTTTTCCTGCGTGGCGTAGCCAGGTGGTGCTAATCTTGGTATTTCTGGGTGACTACATTCACTGTCATTTTCATGCCTAGGCAAAATATGAGGGTTGAGGGTGGAAATAGGTGTGGACTCCTCCATAAAAAAAAACATTCTTTCTATAATCTGTTGATATGACAAATTAAACTGAGTAACCTGAAAGAATGATGCACATTAATATAGTGCCTAGAGAGACCAATTTAAATAAAAGGGAATGAAAAAACAAATGGAAAAAGTATTTTAATTCAATATCAGATCTTGGAATTAGTGAAGCATATTACAACCAGGAGTGAGCACAACTTCAGAGACATAGCTGGTCTAATATAATGTATATTTAGTGGCTTTGCAGGAGAACCTAGTTTAGTCTTGTTGGTTATTTTGTGATCAATATTTCCAATCAAATGTACCGGGTCCTGGAAAAACAGCTGGGAACAGAGAGCACTCTGGCGGGGAATTTTGTAATCTAATCTACCACAACATGTTATCTTGAGTTGTAGCTGTTTTTTTTTCAAATAGAAGCTTTTATCCAAAGTCATCTGTTTAATCATTTTCCCAAACCCTTCAGGTTATGGGCCCAGTGATTGCTTAAATCGTTTTCTATCGAGAAAAAGTATAGATTCGATCGAAAAACTTCATGAAAAGTGTAAATCTCGTGTGTTGTCCCCATGTGCAGTGAGGTTAGGTTATGACAGTTGATTATTTCGCTGAATTTCGTTCATCATGGCATCAAACCACCCTCCACCGGTTGAGAAACTTCTCGGCAGACAAAATTACGCTTCGTGGAAATTTGCAGCTAAGGCATATTTGAATCTTGACGATTTGTGGCGTGTGGTCGATGGATCAATCGTTGTTCCCAAGTTAGAAGGCGCTGCTACGACGCAGAAAGAAGAGAACATTTTAGTAAAAGATCGGAAAGCTTTTTCAAAAATAGTACTTATTATCGATCCAATTGTGTTCCCACACATAGAAAGTGCATCTACAGCCAAGGAGGCTTGGGACAACTTGAAGACTGCATTCGAGGACAATGGTCTTACCAGGAAGGTAGGTCTTTTGAGATCATTGATAACGACCAGACTAGAAAACTGTTCTTCAGTTGAAGAATATGTCAATAAAATTATGTCAACATCACAGAGGCTCACTGATATTGGCTTCAAAGTGGATGATGAGTGGCTCGGGACAATTTTATTGGCGGGCTTGTCTGATGAATACAAGCCAATGATCATGGGTTTAGAGAGCTCGGGACTGAAAATCACAGGAGACTCGATTAAAGTAAAAATTCTCCAGGATGTGAAGACTCCCGCGCATTCACATACACCCAGTAGTGAGACAGCATTGTTCTCCCAGAGGAAGGGTTCCAAAGGCAAAGGAAAAAATAAAATTGAGTGTTATGCATGTCACAAAAGGGGACATTATGCTTCACAGTGCCGTACCAAGAAGATGGAGGGAGACCCAAGATCGTAAGAAACAAGATTCTACTGAAAATTCAAATCAAGGAAAACCCAAAGGTAAAGCATTTTTTGCTTACATGTCTAGACCTAATGACACTAGCAACAGTGTAGATTTTTTTCTTGACTCGGGTTGCAGTTCTCACCTAGTCAATGACATAGATATACTAGACAATGTATCTGGTGATTCAGATTTTAAAAATTTCGACAATAAATAATGTAAATTTATCTGCTCAGGCTGTTGGTACAACCAACATTTCACTGATAGTTAATGGACAGGCTGATAGCGTTGTAGCGCATGATGTACATTACGTGCCAGGTAAAGGTGCTAACCTATTATCAGTCAGCAAAATTTACTGATAAGGGACATTCGGTCATATTCACCAAAGAAAATGGGAAAGGTCATTGACCCTAATGGTGAAGTATTAGCCACAGCTAAAAGGAAGAATGGGATCTACAAGCTTTGATACCATGAAGGACAGAATATTACCTACCTATTTCGCTGAAGATGCAGGTTCCACCTAATGCATCGACGTTTAGGACATCTTTCCAGGAGGGGATGAAACCTACTTCAAGACATGTGTACAGGTATTGATAAAATAACACCTAATGATGATCCATGTGAAGTCTGCTTATTAGGGAAGCATGCTCGACTACCCTTCAGAGCCAGTAAGAGCCGAGCAAAGGAGATCTTGGAAGTTCTACATATGGATTTATGTGGACCCATGGAAAATTTATCCATAGGTGGAAGTAAATATTTTTTCACCTTAATTGACGACTTCTCTCGTTACACATTCGTGTATTTTCTTTCAGAAAAGAACAAAGTGAGTGATATTTTTTGCTGAATTTCGGGCTCTGGTTGAAACTCAGACAGGGAAGAAAATCAAGTGTGTGAGGTCTGACAATGGGACTGATTTCGTCAACTCAAAGTTCAAAGCTGGACTTATTTCTGCAGGAATCAACTGACCGTTAGGTACTCGCCACAGAGTAACGGAGTGGCTGAACGAGCCAACAGATCCATTGTGGAGAAGTCTCGCACTATGTTACAGGATTGCTGGTTTGCCCAAAAGCTATTGGGCAGAAGCTGTTTCTACAGCTGTTTACCTCAACAATCGCGCACCGACAAGGGCTGTTGTCGGGAGGACTCCATATGAAGCGTGGTATGGTAAGAGGCCTGATATGTCTCACTTGAGGATTTTTGGATGTCCGGCTATGGCACAGGTTCCCAAGGAAATCAAAGGGTATCGATTAATTGATCCTGAAACGAAGAAGGGTTACTATGAGTCGATATGTTGTTTTTCTTGAAACTTCAAACCAAAAAGACATAAGCCTCGACAGCTGCCTACTACGTCAGTAATTTTTAGATGTGGATGAGCTGCCTGCTCTCCAGGATACAACCAATTCACAAGAGGACCGTTTCTGATGAGAATACGGAATCAGATACGACCATCAGACTGATTCTGATGATTCAGTGCCAGGATCTGTCTCTAGCGAGCCAGATATCCAGGAGGAGAACTCACCTCAGGTTCGACGATCCAGTCGTGTGCCGAAACCAAAAGATATGAGTGATTTTGTCACATATCTAGCTGCACTGAACCCCATTGAAGAACCATTGACCGCAGATGAGGCGCTCAAAGGTCCGTACTCCAAGCAATGGAGATTGGCGATGAAGACGAACTGAATTCGTTTAAGAAAAACAAGACATATGACTGGGTAAAGGTACCTACAGGGAAGAAACCCTTACAATCCAAATGGTAATTCAATGACAAAAATCAAGATAACGAAAACCCTAAATTCAAAGCTCGATTAGTGGTGAAGGGGTGTGCTCAGCGTGCTGGCATAGACTACGAAGAAACTTTCTCCCCGTTCTCAAGTACACATCACTAAGATATTTGTTCGCGCTTGCTGTGAAGAAAGATTTGAAGGTCTTTCACATGGACGTTAAAACCGCATATCTACACGGTGATTTGGAGGAGGAGATTTATGTTACACCTCCAGAAGCAGCAGAGCAGCACAAGAATCGTGTTTGGCGACTAAAGAAGTCATGTATGGACTAAAACAGAGTGGAAGGTGTTGGAATCAAACTCTTCATCAATCCTTGACAGAGCTGTCACTCACACAGTCAGAGGCCGACCCCTGCATCTACTACAGGAGTGTTGATAGCGACTATATTGTTGTAGCAGTATATGTCGACGATTTGTTGATTTTTACTAATAAAGAGGAATTGAAAACAAAGTTGAAGAGAGAACTTCAAACAAAGTATGGTATGACTGACTTGGGTGAGGCGAAGAACTGCCTTGGCATGAACCTTACAAGAGACGAAGCCACTGGGAAACTGTGGATTGACCAATCTGCCTATACTGGAGAAAATCCTACAGCGCTTCAACATGGCTGAAGCGAAGCCTGTGTCTACTCCGATGGAACACGGACAGAAGGACCCCGAGGATGATGAGGACTGCTCTGCATCTGTGCCATACCTGGAGGCGGTAGGAAGTTTACTTTATCTTTGCCAAATTTCGAGGCCCGACATATGTTTTGCAGTCAATCATGTGAGTAGATTTTGTAAAAAAACCTAAAAAGAGTCATTGGATTAAAGTTAAAAGGATTTTTAGGTATTTGAGAGGGACTCAAAATTGTATATTGGAATTTTCTAAACATGGAATCAAGAATTGGAATGTTATAGTGATGCGGATTGGGCAAATCAAGTTAATGACAGACATTCAATAACTGGAAGTTGTTTTAAATTTATGAATGGTTTTAATTTCTTGGAAGAGTACTAAGAAACAGAGTACAGTCTCACTTTAAACTGTTTATAGTGAGTATATTGCATTTTCTTTTACTGTTCAGGAAGCTTTATGGTTAAAAGTTTTTAATGAATGAAATTGAGCCAAATTGTTTACAACTTTTCCAACAAAGATTTTTTTGTGATAATATGGGTGCAATTCATCTAGCAAGAAATTCAGTTACGAGTCAAAGGTCTAAACATATAGATGTTAGACATCATTTTTTGAGAACACATGTCAACAATAAAAATATTGTGCTGGAGCATATGTCCACTGAAGAAATGCTCTCTGATATTTTGACGAAACCTTTAAGTAGGGAAAAACATGAATATTTTTTCAAGTGTTTTGGACTTATAAAGTAAATTGTATTGTTTTACAAAGTAAATTGTATTGTTTTTGGAAATATCGCTCAAGGGGAAGTGTTGGTTATTTTGTGATCAATATTTCCAATCAAATGTACCGGGTCCTGGAAAAACAGCTGGGAACAGAGAGCACTCTGGCGGGGATTTTTGTAATCTATCTACCACAACATGTTATCTTGAGTTGTAGCTGTTTTTTTTCAAATAGAAGTTTTTATCCAAAGTCATCTGTTTAATCATTTTCCCAAACCCTTCAAGTCTACCATACAAAATATGCCTGAATAGTGGCACTTGGAAGAAGCGAGTCACTGGGTTTTTGATTAAGAAACGAAGAGACTGGATGGAATAGTTCAATATTATGGCTGATGACTAGGGCTGGAATGTGACAGGATTTGCAAAATGTTTTTGTTAGTTAATTACATTTATTACTGAACATTACTTAAGCATATACCACTTTTGAGGTTCTTGCTATACTCGTACATTCAATGCATTGAAAATTTTTGTCTTAAGTCTCCTTGATTGGGATACGATCAGTCATTGTCAATCCTTCAAAAATGTAACATGGGTATACGATCCGACCTTAATAGCCTTTACACGTGAGTAGGCGAAAGCTCTAGACTCTATTGGTTCATTTCAGAAACCTATTAGCAGCAAACCTTATGTATTTTTGGAGCGCGCATATCTGATGTATCAGCAACATAAATTCTACTAGACTTCAAACATGGTAGTATGATTTTGTCTCGTTTCTTTGTGCAGTCACTATAACAACTGGAACAAGCATTCCATCCCATGTGGTGCAACTCATCCCCTGTATTAGGGAGGTACATGCGATGGATTATCTGTAACAGTGAATATTAAGATGAGCAATCAGTTCAGTTTCAGTTTGGACTTCATTTGCTATCGTTCTTTGCAACTTACTTGTGAATATGTTGAGCTATTTGGGTCTATATCTACAGTAGCAAGGTAGTCTGGTTTTGAAGTGTCATGTTGTATACAACATACGTATATCAACTTTTCTCTCTCTGCATACCTTATAGCTTCAGCAGGAGATTTCCATCCAGGACCTCCTGAACCTAAAATTTTTATTAATTAGTTGTATAATTTAAATCTATAACTTTATATATATATATACACATACATATAATATATATCCCTCAGTATATAAAATAAATAAACTGTATAAAGGCAAGTTATATTATAATGATTAGTGAGCCTAATATTACAGAATATACATAGAATTGATAAATGAAAATGAATGTTTGAATGGGCAGATCACAGAAGTTTTAAAATTACTACTTATTGGAAGGTTAAAAATAACAAACTTTCTAAATATTCTATCAACACAGTAGGAAAATCTAGTAAAATTAATTGCTTTGCTCCTTTGTTTTGAGTTAATTTGAGAGATAGTCATTTTTACTTTGGATGCTTCACCTGATGATGAGGAGGGGGAGGCTATTTAGTAGTTTATGTCTGGTGTCCTTTAAGCTATAGAGGTTGTACTTGTGGCAAGATTTTCCAAAAATTCCTTCAAAAGTCCATTGATTCTACCAAGTCGACCAAAACTTTTGATCAAGTGCTCCCTAACTTGATAATTAAATGTTTCACTTAAAAGTTACGATCATGTTTGTCAATACTTGAAATTTGACTACAAGTGTGTTTAAGAATAAATATGATATGCCATTATAAATATTTTTGCTAAGGTCTTTGGATAAAAAAATACTATATAGTCAATATAGGACAATGTAATGTCCTAAACATTTTTTTCTAACTCAAATTTTAATGGAGTTAATGATTGTTTTTTGTAGTGTGGTGATCATGCCATAAAAAGTTGGAGGAGAGTACCTCAGGAAATATCTGCATTTAATAATGCTTTAAATAGCATAAGATCATTACTCCCAATAATTTTGGAATTTAATTGGGGACTACTTGATCACCTGAATACAATGAGAGACACTAATGCACAACAAGTTTAGTTTGCAATATACTTAAGTTTTCTTTCTAATTGCTAATATAAATACTTAAATTTTGAGAAGAATGTTTTTAGGGAGTGGGAGTTGATTATGTCAAGGATAAATTAAATTTAAATGATAAACTATTATCACTATCTGAAAAATAAGGAATAAAAATAAGTCAACAGTACTAATCGGATATCTTTTAGCACTTGGAGAAAATTATTTATGATTGTTTTATCTAATCTGGGAATTACTATTTTATTTATTCTGATAATAAAAATTCATTATTACATATCTGTGTACGATAAAAATTCATTTCTCCTCAGCCAAAAAAATGCAAATATTTTTTAATTATTGCTGTGAATATTTTGTGTTACATCACAACATTTTTTTTTCATATTATGCTAAAATTTCTTGAAGAATGGTTGGAACTGTAAGTAGAAACCATTTAACGGAGGTGTAATTTATTCTAATATATAAAACTATAAACATTTAAAAACAAAACAAATATTAACGTAATAGAAGTAAGACATATATTATAAAACTCTATAGCTATAAATGTTTTGTTAATCTTAACTTACAAATCATTTTCTTCAATAAATGTTAATTATCCAAGAAGGTCATGGGCAAATAAAACACTAAAGAATGGAGTAACTCATTAGTTTTTATTGTAATAATAGTTTTCTCTATGGTAAGTAAAATTAACATCTCATTCTATTAAAGTTTTTAATGTTTACCCTTAATTTCTGACTATCTTAGACTTTTGGTTTGGAGTTGCAAATTCCATATTATATATATAAACAGTTAAATAAGTTTTTATTAATTTTAACATTATCTAAGAAATGTGTGTTGGAAGTAGTTTATTGTTAAGTGGTTATATAATGAGTAATGTCAGACATGTAGAAATAAATATTTGAATAAGCTTAACACTTATATTTAATAATATTATTATAGGAGCTGATCATTTTTTTTTTCATTTTATTGTTTGCAAATTGATTCAAGATTCAAATTCATGAATCAAATAGAGGCTAATTAAAATTACTAATTACCTCATTTTGGCCAATTGAGTTTTGAAAAGTTTAATTTCAATATTATCTCTATGGTGGTAAAGATAAAAATAGATAGCCTTCAGAAATAGATAAAGAAATAAGTGGATCTTGACATTGAACCATTGAGCAGTTATTGATCCACCTCTGTGATTATCGGGTTGTATAGTGGAGCCTGTGGCCTTTTGGCAAATTTACCTTCGAGCAAATGAGCTTTACAGGGCTTATTGTAAGGCTTTTCAAAAATTCTTTGTTCATTGGTCCCACCTAGTAGATAAAGATAAAGAAATAGACAATAAGATGTGACGTATTGTCATTTGTCTACCATTCCTTTAAATGGGAATTTTGGTTTAATTATTCAAGACTGGTGTAGAGGATTTTTTTTTTGTTTTAGCACTCATTTAACTTATATTACTTTTTCATTAGTTTATTTCATTTGGCTATTTTCTTTTGTATTAGACAAATTAAATTATATGGGATTATTTAAAAAGTCCTATTATATAATGCACATTATAATATATATTGTTAGTATGTATGCTAAGGACTTAATTTACCCACTTTAAAGCAGTGTTATTTTTAACATTCAATAAAAAACTGAGTATGCAATTTGTAATATTCCTTTACTACAAACGCAATGTACTGTAGAACCAAATGAACTGATATTAACTTACTACATTTTTAATGAAGTATAGTGCATAGAAGACCAATTTTTGTTTTACTTCCTTACTAATCATGCACTTATTATTTTGGAATTAGTTCTTCATATAAAATTAATTTTAATGGAAGGGCTTTTAACCCCCCCCCCTCCCAAACAGTCCAAAATGCATTAGCAACAAAAATGGTATTTATTCATATTTATATATTTCAAAATTATATGGTTCGGATTTTAGGTCCCCAAAATCACATTCTGTCAGTTTGGATAGTATTCAATCAAATTTAGAAATAAAAATAACTGTTTAACACAATAGATTCTAATCATATTTCACGATTTATATTCTTCTGAAACCTATAATAATTCAGATGTCCCTTTCTGGTGTTTTGGAAATGTTTAATTACAAATACTTAAATTCATTTGAATCCTTTCAGTGTTTAAGACAGAATATAAGTTTTAGAGATCTGAGTCAGTAATTCTATTTGTCATTAGGCTAGATATAATTTAATACCTTGAATAAATTATCACTACAAAGTCTTAAAGAAAAAAAACAACACAAAATCCAAACGTGGAGAAATATTTGTTTAGAAGAGGTTTTCAGCTTTATAATTTAAATCCAAACATTGTATGTTAAATATCTGATGTACACTTGAAGATGAAATTACTTAGGCTTACCACAGTGATCCATATCGAATGAAAGGAGCGTTCGGGCGCGTCTGTCACTATACTGATGGAGACTTGAACTCCGCCGAGATAAATAGGAACGGGTTTTACCAATGATCGTGAATAGTCGGCTCTCTTCGTCTGTGGCTCACGATATATAAACGCTTAGGTTTTCGTTTTTCTTTTAAAGCCCGCTCCCTTAGTCACATATTCAGATCACAGACGCTCTCACTCAGACTGAAGACACTAATATACACTGGAGTCCCACCACTAATATACGGAACACCCCTCTTTCGGTTTCTTCTTCCGTCTACCCTTCAGTAGCTACAACAATTTCAAAACTCTATTCTGAAAACAATCACATATCATACATCCTGAAAACATACTAAAGCTTCAGAACTACACCAACTGCTCAACATACCCACAATCGCCTATTTCATCAGACGGCTCTACGACTTATTCTACGACGGACTACAAAGCACCGACAACGACTGTTCGACGATTTCCCAAGACCGGTAAGACCAGAACTATGGCAAGGACCAACAAACATCACTACAAGACTGGTAGACCTACTGGAACAATAGACACACAAGAGGCGACACACCTACACACGGTTTCTAAAATACAACGCTTTACACTGACACATAAACAGTGACACACCTAACTCTCTCTACTAACCCTTTCTCCTTTTAGCCTACTCTCGGACTATCTTTCGTTTTACCCTGTCAATCAATATCGATTGTGACCCTGGGCAGATCATCTTCAGCACGTCTCCTCAGACAACCAGCACCTGCTCCTCTACAAATCGCCTTAAAATGATAATAAATAAATTACAGAAAAAGGCAGTCCTCACACAACAATCCTTATCCTATCCTACATCACAGCCCGGTATGTATATGTGTATCACGTGTATATGCGTGTTTACATGAGGTACTTGTTTTTATTTTGCATGCTTGCAAGTTTTTCTTTAGCTTAGTTTTCTTCGCATGCCCGTCTTCTACGCATGATTTTTCTTTTGGACTTCCTTCTTTAGTCAGGTGAAGGGGGGGGGGGCTTCTTTTGCTTTGCTTTCCTATCTCTTCTCGTATTTCTTTTATCTCTTTTTCATCCAGAGGGTGAACAGCTACCGTATCCACTTGTAACTAATAATGCTTACCAAACCGAAATAAATTACAGCAACCCCTTAAAATATATCTTGGTATAGCACAAGGGGGCTCACGGTATAACGAGGTGTTACTTACACTGGCCTCTTTTTTTTTGTTTTATTTTCTTTTTTGTTCGTATACAGAGTTTTCGCTTGACTCAAGAAAAAAAAAGGTTTTTTTTCTTGGGTATATTTTTATCAAAGACTGAGACCCTCTTAACTAATGGCTAGAGGTTCCATGGTTTTGCTGACGGCAAAGAGTTGATCGTAATCCGAACGGAAAGAGAATTTTCCAGTATAATGTTGAGTGATTGATTTTGCAGGATCGAGCACTTCAGGAAAATAAAGATGTAGTCCACCTGCGTTAAATCTTTATTTTAAACAACCGGGGTTCTCCACATCTGAGGCTTCTTCAGGCCTTTAATACGAATAAAAATAAACCATAACTACAAGAGAAAGGGTAGCAAGGAAGCTAACACGATCCTGTATCCCTAATACAGAAGATTGACGGGGTTTCAAAGATTTTAGATTGGCAGGGGATTTAACGTAGGTAGACTACATCTTTCTTTTCCTGAAGAGAATTTTCCAGGCAGACAAACAATTGAGCCTGTCAAGTGATATTGACAGGAACATTTCCTCCTTTGATCATCTAAAATCTTTATTATATTTAAACTATAACCCAATACTGAGTTAACTGCACTGGTGGAACATGAAGTATTCCAATAACGGTGGTTATTTAATATTTCTTAGTCATTGTTAATAATACACAATTCTTTGTTAAAAAATGCTTACGGGTGTGGTGTCTGCCACATTATAATTGGAAAATGGAGGGGGGAGGGGTTAGAGTGGGAGAAAATTCAATATATATAATAGAACTTAAATTATTCATTTGAAATGCAAAAGTTAAAATCGAACAATATTTGGGAATATTTTATTGTTTGCTGAATGATACTTGGAAATTTTTATTGCTATGTTGTTCGGTAAATAACCACCGATCCCTCATAAACGTGTTCCCCCATTAAACATTCAATTTAAGTTTTCATTTGAAGCCTTTATTAAGTAAATCATTTTTTCCTTTTGCTCACTGTTTCAAATTAATTATTTACAACGGTGGATTTGACATATTTGAATTAATGAAAATTGAATGAAAAAATATAGAATTTCCTTATTTTCAGTGGGACATAGGTATATTTTCAGTCGTATATAATGATCGAATTAATTAGGGTACAAAGAATAATATTCTGAACAGTCATTAATTAATTTACATGAGAACCCAATGGAATAATATTTTGAATATTGAGTGAATATATAAATAAAAAAAAAGTAAGACGTTTTACGATTTGTTATGTAATATACATCTTATTTATTTAAGAGTCAATCCAATCCGCCTCCGGATTATAAGAACCAATTTTCTTCTAAATCTAAACAAATAATTATCTTTCCATATGATTCTTGCTAACATGTTACATAATGTTAAAGCCTGATTAATGCTTTCGAGTAGAATTAACTTGCCCTTGAATGATTATTGCGAGCATTTAGGCTGCAGCTAACAGCTCTCTAGGCTGTCACTACATTGCAGATATTTCAGTTTTAGCAGATTTCCATTAAGGTCGTAGGTAGGTATTGAGGTCGTAATCATGACGCGATTTTCGAAAAATTTCTTCAAATGTCCATCATCCTATCCAGCAGTCGCAATGTTTACGCTCTAGTAGTCGGAATTAGGGGTGGTTTCTTTTCGCAGATTTCTCTTAAGGGGCTGCACGTACTTTAAATTTATAAAAAGTAAATAAATTCATTTTTGATGGCATTTATTTATTTAGATGTTCAACTTCAACCCGAAACGAAATATTAATATTTTTTGCTATGTTAGCTTATTTATCTAGTCTGGCATTAATAACTTTGCGAATTTTGAGGAAAATGGATTATGGAATCAATTGACATTAACCCTTTCCTTGCACAAAGAGTTAAGATTAGAGAAATATAAGAGGTTAAGAGAGACTTAAGAAAATCACGTCATTAGGACAACCTCAATAGCCGATTTCCATTAAGGGAAATCTGCTAAAATGTGGAAATCAGCTTGCCCTAGCAGCGGGTGAGAAAGGTGGGGCACCTAGGCTCCCAAAGTTTGTTGAATTACTTCGGTCTTCTCCATTAAACTAAATCGTAAATGTCTTGTCTTGTAATCTCCCTCGAAAATTTGATATTCAATCAATGAAATACTCTGTCGCTGCTGATTATGTTAATTTTAATTTTGATTTTATTGCAATTCAGGCCATTTCAGTCTAGTTTTCATTAGTCCAATTTATTTATTTCCTCTGTTCCCATCTGGAGCACTTTACTCTAGGTCTTATTTTGTGAGTGTCTGATCTCCTTATACTAAAATAATCTTGATTTTTAATATTCAAAAAATCTTGCTTATTGATATTCAAATAATCTTGATTATTGATATTCAAAAAATCTTGATTATTGATATTGAAATAATCTTGATTGTTGATATTCATATAATCTTGGTTATTGATATTCATATAATCTTGATCATTGATATCTAAGTAGTTTTAATTATTTATTGGGAACCTTTGCTATATTGTCCATTCATCTTTTCACATAAGGCATAGCGGAAGATTTTCTGTTATTTTCACTTTCTTTAGGCCCTTCTTTTTCAGACGATTTTTCCTTCTTAAATTCATTGTCATTGATTGTTTTTCTTTGTAACCATTCACTTTTCTTTTCTTAACTTTCTCTTTTTCCAATTTTGAAAAGTGATATTTTCAAAGACTGGTGGCCATATTTCTGTTTTCTTATGCAAGGTAAAAAATGTGAAATAGCAGATAGGTATTGGTTTGTGTCCATGGGATTTCTGTACTCAGAGCATCCAAGTTTTTTTCTTGACTCTCCGCAAATTATTTTCTTAAATTATTGTAATTAATTGATGGTTTATATATATCTTTGCTGAGCCGGTTGTAGTTATGAGCCACAACTGCTTTCTTCCACTGTGTGATTTTTTGCATGTATTTGTACTCTTATAAGCTGTTGAGTGTTGCTTTCAAAATCTGTTTGGTTTCTGCACCAGATAGAAACATACTTAACAGCCAGACTAAACAATGAAAAATTTTAGTTCATTAATTAATTAAAATAAATAGGAATATATTGAATAAATAAATTGGAAGACATTACTTAGAAAGATGTATAATATTTTACTAATAATGCATTTGTACACTACCTAATGGTCGATGGAAATTAATCTAGTAACAAATGCTGTTCTTATTTGTTGTCTGTAAAAGGAGAAGGAAAAATGTCCAGTCTCTAGACGAGCATTGCTCCCTAAATATAGGCAACCTCAATATTTGTGAACATTTTAGTGACTGGGGAGTGCCCCATGAACAATTTTCACCTGACTCTCCTTTGAGAGAGACACTAACAATAGAGGGCTGAGGAGTGGAGTCTGAGGTACACAAAGTAAAAGGAAAGAAAGCAGTTTCTGACTATGCAATGTGTGCAGGCCCACAACTGGAGGTGTACTGACTCCTTCGCTGAAAAACATCCGGCAAGTATTTGAGAAGGTAGCAGGGAAAGTTCAGAGAAGGAGGGAGTGTGTGTTCATTGACTTAGAGCTTTAGCCAATAAATAACAAGTTCTGGATTCGGCAGGGTGTATGATAAATAGTTTTTGGACCTAGACTCCCCTTTTCTTTTTACTTTTCAGCTTGAATATGAAGTGTTGGGTCTGGCCGACTGAAATTTTAAGCTTGGAACCACCGTGTAACGAAAGAAATATGTTGAAGCATTACTTCGTAGAAGTTTAAGACAGAAAGCCAGGGACACATACTCAGTGTTAGCTGGATACGACACGTCACCAGTAAAATATTAATAATGATTTTGGTCATCCTAAACACCTTTTATAATTTTGTTAACTTTAGGGACTCATAGATGGGTGACCCCATCCATGTTTCAGATTTTTGCTTGTCATACTTTTTTTATGAATAAGGACTATGCTGATTTCAGTGATAGAAAAGGAAATTCACATCAGAGCTGACAAATATATCTTTTCCATCAATATGAACCGAGTTGATCTTCCTTACTATACTTTGAAGCGTTAAATGGTCTGTATTTCCAATGTTCTTTCACATACAATAGAAATGCTATTCCTGAAATATAACTTGATAAAAAAAAATGAAGAAAACATACACACTCACAGCTCTCTCACTCATGCACACACGCTATTTGTTCCAAGAGAATCTTAATAATATTCCAATGTTTCAATTATTTAAATACATGTTTTATTTGGTAAAAATAGTGAACTTTAACAATATATAAATAAAATATTTACAAAATTGGAGAGATCTAATGTTAGAGACAGAACAAAGTTATATACATATTACTTATTTACAATTACAATTTTACATAATTTTTTAAGATATATATTTCATAATATTTTTTTTTTTCATTTTGAATATATTCAGTTCTTTTTGATATTACAAGTAAAGATACAGATAATGAAGCATTAATTATTTAATGATGGTGTCTTTTTTCATATTCATTAATTCTGTGATGAATAGGTGTGTAACAATCAGCAAGAAAAATGTCAGAACTGCAGTCACCTCCTGGATATCTGTAAAATATAAACAATTAACAAACAACAAAAACAAAATTAATCATCATCTGAACAAGTATTTTATCAATTGATTTAAAAAAATAAGTAATTACATGTTAGAAGATGTAACATAAACAGGTTTCTAATGATTAAAAAAAAAAGAAAAAAAAAGTGATAATGAGCATAAAGACGATGCTCATGGAAACAAATATGAGCATAATTGTAGTATAGAATAATATCAAATTTCTTTTTCTGATAATAAGATTTTACTGAAACTTCATATAGTTCTTTTAGCATACTTCCCTTAAGGAAAATTATCTATTCGGATTATACGAGTATTTATGAACCTAACTTTACTTTTTAAAATGTTTCAACTAGGCATACTAGTTTCTGATTATCATTAGTCATTTTAATTTATTTTAAATCTTACTTTATTCCCTATTTATTTATCAAAGTGTTTCCATCTATAAAAAAAATTATTGATTACCTTCATTAACGTGATTGAATTACTGTTATTGTTTGTGAATTTCAACTTTAACTATCAACATATTAATGACAAATGATAGGTTATACCTGCACTCATGTGCAAGAACTGGACCACCTGGCTCTTTTCCAAAATCTACGAAAAAGTTCCTGTTGAGTGTCATACCTCCAACTTCATTGTCGACGTCTATTTGCAGCATTGCAGAGCCTTTCCTATGACAATTAAAGACAAAATTAAAGCTTCTGTAACTAAGAAATTGTACTTTATTGTTCAATGTTTTGGTAAGTAAAATAATTACTGGAAAGCAAATTCATGAAATGTTTCATAGTCAGTGGCACATTTGTTATCTACAAAAGAGAGACTTTTCTGATAACTAATAAGCCTTGTCATAAGGCTGAGGAGTGTCCATTAAAATAAAAGAGAAAATTTAGTATGTTTACAAAATATGAACCCCAGTTCTCAGTGTAACCACTGAGCTATACACTGGCATCTTACTTTAGTGAAATGTGAAAAATGATTTTAATTTTCTCGTTAAATAATAAAATTACTTACTAATAATAAACAATTACGATCAATTTCAGAAATGTCTAGCTAAATTAAATAAGCCTTTCTTCTGGTCATTGGAAATTCATATTCAGAGTATTTATTTGTACCAGGTAGACTGTTAGAACTCTAGTGTACTATTATTGCTCATAACAATCAACAAGATATTACCCTAAGAATTCATCATCACTATCCTGCTTTTCATAAAAATATAATTGACAATATGTTACCTCGCCATTTCTGGATATAATTGCTTATCCCAGGAAGAAATGAGTGAGTTAGTGACATAGAGTCGTTTCCCATCAATGCTTAACTGCATCATTTGAGGTCCTCCTTCCACTGTTACTCCGTTTATGACCAGAGGCTCCTTTTATAAAAAATAATGAATTAATGATAGTTTTAATTTTTTTTTTTTTTACATGAGAGAAAACAATTATTTACTGAAGCTGTCATCCACCCATTCCTTGAATAAAATATATTTATTTTTCATTCAAGAGTACCATTTAATTTTAAGAAGTCTGTTAAAAGTTATTTTTTATGTTAATAGTCTATTTGGTTCACAATTAAATAAGTTATATACAGTAAATGAGCTTCTTGTTTTAAACAATATTATATTAACGACATACTTTGGCATACACTGGGTCCACAAGTCCTTTTTGGGTGAGGAGACCTCCCAAATAAATGTATGAAGCTAGTCTTGGATTTTTAGTGTCTGTGATATCATATTGGCGTATATCTCCTTGTAGCCAGTTGCTGATGTACAACCATTTGTCATCCATTGATAGAAGGATATCCGTGATCATTCCTAAAACCAATAATAATAGTTAACATAAAATATACGACGAATGCAATTATTACTATGGGGACAATCTAACCTGGAATTTCTGGAAGAACCCAGTTGTTTGCCTTAACTTTTGGAATGCTGATAACTTTTTCGGCAGACCATGTCCCCTCATAATTTTTATAAAACCTAAAATAATAATGACAATAATTTAGGAGCAGTTTGTAAATTTATGGTTTTTATGATTTTAGTTATGACAACAGTAAGATTATAATTATGAAGGTAATTACCATTTTACAATGGATTAATTGTACTTATGGAATAGCCATTTTTCAACTATAAGGGAAGAGTATACAATGCTTGTTGAAAATTATTACGTCCAATGAAAATCTTTTTAAATTTCTCTCTTAAAGTTATTTTGAAAAAGGTTTATATATATATATATATATATATATATATATATATATATATATATATATATATATATATATATAGTTCTCAAAACAAAATTATTGAATATTTTCAAGAATAAATAATTTTCTGTGATTTTTCTAATGCTTTTATGAACAAATTAAACTTAATTAAATTAAAAAAATTGTTAAAATTAAAAATAGTTAACTTCATTAGTATAATCTAATTTATAGTTATGAACTTTATCAATTAAAAATAAAGTAAATTTACCTGAACACTGTTGAACTAAAAGCACATCCAACAAATCCTTGTGGAGATTTTGGATCATGTAGAAATCTAGTCTGAAATAGTTTTTAATTAGACTCCCTTATAAACGTCAATATTCATATTTATTTTTAATTTTTTTGTAATATAGATTTATGAACTTACTTCCAAAGGTATCATTCCATCTTCACCAAGATCTATTGTTTGGATGAGGTTTCTGTCAGTCCATGAGTATATATTCAGTGAATGTCCAGTCATATCTGCAAACGTATTTTTTAATTAATACGTTTTGTACAAGAATTGTTGTACATAGATTTATATTCTATTTAGATTGGGGAGGTAGTGAATTACGAGAAGAATAGTTGATTTTTAGAATAAATAGGCAGGAATAGACAACTATTATACTTATATTGTGTGCTCCAATTTTTTGATAGTGCTTTTGGAAACCTTCATGAAATTGAATTACAGTGAGTTAGATTACTTATAATTTTGAGACATAATTAGTCAGCACAAATATGGCTAATAGGTTTAAGTAATTCCAAAAAATATTAATCTTCTTTCAACTGTAACTCCTTTTTTAAATGTGGTTTCATAAATAATATTGTGACATTGGAATCAATGTATTTTAGGTTCTGGAACACAAAGTTTGGCTGCTCATGTAAAGTGTTACACAGTGGATTTGTCTTTTAGGTATATTGTTTTGATTTCTTCTTTAAACTGTATAAACAGCAACATTTTAAATTGAGTAAATTTCCCACAACAGTACTATTTTTTTAAAAACTTTTATTTTATTTTTCATTGGCTGGTTATTATTTATTAACATCTACATTGTGCTCTATGGTAGATTAATAAATTAGCTAAAAATGCAGTTTTAATCTACATCACAAATGAGTTATGATTTTCTAGGTTGAAAAAGATTTACTCTTTGGAAGGACACCTGTGAAACCTAGTAATAGTAATAATTTTAATCACTAATTGAGGAATGCTATCCTACTCATTTTGAAATACCTTACCCATATTAAGGAGGACATCTACGTCAATGCCTTGTTTCCAATAGTAGGGCACCATGAATTCCGAAGCAACTAAAACATCCCAATAGGGCTGGTACCAATAATCATATCCATGATTGGCTGTCTTGTATCCTGTAGTCCAGAGACCTGCAAACATGAGTATGTTATGTTAGTGTTTTTTTTTTATAACAGTTATGAAGATAATAAGAAGTATTATGTAGTTTATAAATTACCTGCAACTTCCCAGGTATGGCCGTCTATTACCAGCAACTGCCCCAAACTGTTATCCTCTGTATCCCCCAGTGTTGAAATGAGCACTGTATTATTAGGAAGGCAGTGAGAAGTATGGGGAGTAGACACTCCAAACTTGGCTAGTTCGCTTCCCTCAATTACCTACAAGGAAATTTATATGTAAATTTATGTGTGTTGGTTGCTTCTTGATTTTAAATATTTTCAAATGTTATGAGTTAGAGAACTTAAATAATATATATATCTCAGGTTAGAATAAAAAAAAGGCATATACAAACATAAATATTTTTGGGACTGAAGCTCCTTATAGTCCTACTGTAATATATTAAATCTTTAAAGACGTATTTCAAGTTTAAAAATGCATTAGAAACTTCATATCTGAAGAACTCAAATGTATTTGTCTAGGTTATTGACGAGGAAAAAATATATGGCCAAGTTTACTAACTTTTATGGTTGATGCAAGTTTTTCTTTATTAATACTGATTGGACATATACTGTAATTTAATGCCAACAGCAAATCACGTTTATGGAATAATTTTTTTAAATTAACAAATACCATCTTTAATTACTGCCAATACAATATCAGAAATTGTATTCTTTAGATGAAGGAATAACTTACTTCAAATGAATTATTTAAGAATATATTAAGGAAAATAATTTTAGTATAACATTTTTTCAAGGTTTGTTTTAGTAGTCATATCTTTATTATATATGTTTACATTTAATGGAAATAAATGTATTGCCCTTGCATTATAGTATCCCTGTGGGTAAGGTTGCAATTCAAATGCCATGCTTATCCTGCCATGGACAGTGGCTATCAAGGCCCAAGTGGAAATAGGTGTTCTCTTATAGGCCTCTTTTAAATACGTACATTCTTTTTATAATTTGTTGGTGTGACAAATTAAACAGAGTAGCTTGAAAGAATGATGATGCTCAATAATATAGCGCCCAGAGAGAAGCAAAGCTTATTACAACAACTAGGACATTGGAGTGAGCAGAACAATGGATACTATAATATTGTTTACTGCATATTTAGTGACTTTGCAGGAGATCCGATGGAGAGAAACTAATCTGGCCTACCATACAGAATATGCCTAAATAAATAATGGTACTTCAGAAGATAAATAGTGGTTCATTTTAGAAAATTATTACTAGTAGGAATCAAATAGCATATACCTTATGTATTTTTGGAGCATACATATCTGATGTATCAGCAACATAAATTCTACTAGACTTCAAACATGGGAGTATGATTTTGTCTCGTTTCTTTGTGCAGTCGCTATAACAACTTGAGCAAGCATTCCATCCCATGTGGTGCAACTCATCCCCTGTATTAGGGAGGTACATGCGATGGATTACCTGTAACAATGAATATTAAGTTGAAGAGCAGTTTCAGTTTGGACTTCATTTGCTAAGGGCTTTTTGCAACTTACTTGTGAATATGTGGAGCTATCTGGGTCAATATCTACAGTAGCAAGGTAGTCTGGTTTCGAAGTATCAGATTGTATACAACATACATACATCAACTTTTCTCTCTCTGCATACCTTATAGCTTCAGCTGGTGACTTCCAGCCAGGACCTCCTGAACCTAAAATTTTTATTTATTAGTCATCTAATAACCTAATGATTATATATATATATATATATATATATATATATATATATATATAAAATATTCCTTAGTATATAAAATAAATAAACTGTATAAAAGTAAGTTATATGTAATGATTAGTGATATTTTTACAGAATATACCTAGAATTGAAAACGAATTCAAGCATTTATTTTCATTTTCAGATCACTGCAGTTTTAAAATTAATATTTACTGGAAGGTTTAAAGTAAAACAATTTCTAAACATTCTATCAATGCAGTATGAGCTAGAAAAATTTATTGAATTACTCAAATTAAATATGAATCACTCAAATTGCGACATACCTAAATAAATATATTTTCTGGATATGAAATAATTATCTTAATTTTTATTGTCCAAGAAGGATATGGGCAAATAAAACACTAAAGAATAGGGTTACTTATCTATTAATAATAGATCTCCCTATGGTAAAATTAACATCTCATACTGTTAATGTTTTTAATGTTTATCCTTATATTCTGATTACCTTGGACTTTTGGTTTGGAGTTGCAAATTTGATACATCTAGTACAATAATAAAAACTGTTAAACAAGTTTTTATATGTATAATATTTTCTTGGGTGTATTTATTGTCTAAGAACTATGTGTTGGTAGTAATTTATTGCCTATAAATGTTAAAAGTGGCTATATAATCAATGATGTCAAATATGGTTGGAATAAATATTTGAATAAAGTTAATTAGCATTAATATTTAACCCATGAGAGCTCGCTAGAAACTCCGTTACACCAGTACTCGCTATTAGATTTTCTCTCACAGGCTTATTTTAATTAATTGAACTTTAAATAATGGTTGATTTTTCACCTCTTTGTATTCTATTAGTAAAAATAAACATAATATGTGAAAAAAACAAAACAAAAATGGATTGCACAAATTGTTGTTTGCCATTTTGCACTAAAGTTTTTAGTTTTTCTATTCTTTCTCCTTGGACAAAATCCTTCCATCTCCTGCTTGACATTCTTGTCTTGGGTGCCATCCACTCCAGCAATTCTCTTTAGGGGACAGGACTTTCTGGAAGTAAGTATCCTATCTCCCATCTATTGACGAGGTGTGGTATCATCAGGTTCTGGGCTCAATTCATTTATGAAATTCTGAGTTGGTATTCTGGCAGGTGGAAGTGACTTCTAATGTAGGTGGAGTGAAAAAATTGGCTACGCTTCCACTATGACAGTTTATTAAAATGGCACGCCGTTTTAATAAACTGTCGAAGTGGAAGCGTAGCCAATTTTTTCATCTCATTTATGAAAATTCTTCTTTGAATTAAGTGATTGGTGTTGGTAATATATACTCGTTTGTATTACCTAGCTGTGATTAATTCCTACTATGATCTACATACAAAAAAATATAGTTAGTGGCCATCTACATGAGATGCTAGCCAAAGAGTGCATAGCCTTCATTTCTCAACCACATCCACCACACCCCCTTTTGTCATATTATAAAAAGTAATTATGTCAGGCTACCCCTAGTCGCCCAAGTTATTGTATATTTTATCATCTTTGAGGAAAGTAAATAAAGCCAATAAGTTAAAGGAACGTTTTGTTTCATATGATATAAAACTCCTACCTCCATCAAAAATAATTGTGTATAAAGGCTTTTTTCTTTGCCTCAACAAATTGAGCGGAATAGTTATTTATTATACAAGTGACGAAAGTAGATCATTTTACAACACGAGCGAAGCGAGTGTGGTAATTTCACGAGAGTTGTAAATTCTACTTTCGTCACGAGTGTAATATTAATTTTTTTCTGTAATCGTGTAATACATGATCATTATTATTATTATTTATTAACGTAATTATCAATCATTAACCAGAATATGAACAAAATTAGGATGTTGTTGGTAGGTTATAAGCATGGTTGTGAAAGGTTATAAGCATAGTTATAAAACAACTAGTGATGATTGTGAAGTAGTGCAGTTATAAACAAGTGCAGGTTATAAACAAGGAAGGTAATTATTATTATATTTAAATTTTAAAATATATTCATTATTTCCACCAATAATTCATTCACATTTCAATTTATTTTGTTAAAATAAATTCTTACAATGTTAAGAAACATTTAAAAGCATTTAATTTCCAACTTCAAATTATTTTTTAATTTATACTTATTACTAATTAAGAAGGCAATTCACTTTCTTCACTTCTGAAGAAAGTGATTACTTTCTTCACTCTATTGCAAAATGTTTCACTTTCTTCACTCATTTCAGTTTAGTAATGTTACCATTATTCAACGATTACAGAAAAAATCTCTTTCTGTTTTTTTCTGATGGTCTTCAAAACAGTTGTGCGTTTTTCGAGAAGTTCTTTTGCCAAAGGGCGAGACATGAAATAATTGTCGATGACGATATTCCTCCCAGTGTTCAAAATGTGATTTTCTAAACTCATGACCCATTGTCTGGCACTGTTCGCCCTCCGGCCGTCGTCCAGCGCAGATGTCGAGATTAATCGTGTACCCTTGTCCCTTAATGGTCATTTATTGAGAAAATGATTAAAAACAACAACATGAAAATCCATACAGAAATAAAATGGAAATCAAATACTCGCTATGAGAGAAAGTCTCATACTAAGCAGAGTTACATACGTTCGAACTCGCTATGAGAGAAACATTAACACTTTTTAAGATTTCTGAGTTCCCTCTCCGGCATTTTAATGGAGAATGAGTCTGGGAAGATTCACCACCCTCCCCACTACCCCCTTAGCCCCAGCTAGAGTGAGAACCGTCCACCCCCATTCAAGCAGACAGATGACGCCAAAAAGAAACTGGGTTTGAGAGAAAAATCTCACGGAGTTTTCGCGGGTTAATAATATTATTAGAGGGTTTGATACATGTTTTTCATTGAATTGTTTGCAAATTGATTCATGATTAAAATGCACCAATCAAATAAAAACGAATTAGAATTTCTAACAAGCTCATTTTAACTATTTGAGCTTAGAAAAATTGAATTTTAATATTATCTCCATGGTGGGTAAGATAAAAAGATAGCCTTCGGAAGTAGATAAAGAAATAGGTGATCCAACTATACAGCAATTTTTCATCCGCCTCGGTGATAATGGTTTGTATTGTGGAGCAAATGGCCTTTTGGTAGAATTCCCAATATTCCCAAATATGAGTATATTATCCCAAAGAATCGTATTTTAGATGCAGTTAAAAAACTGTACTGCAAAAATAAATTAATTTATCAAACAACAATATAAAATGTACCTGAAATATTGTAAAGCGCGAAACTAAAACTACGAATACACTTTATAATGACTTCAGTATTCAATTTCTAGGATAAAATCATTTACCAACAATGGACGCCATGTCTTTGTTAAAGAGTAGTATATCATCCACATTGAACAACTCGATATATTTGTACCGAGTAACTGAAGAAGAATTAATCAAAACAGCACTATCTCTAAAAAATAAAACATCACTTGATATTTTTTCTCTATCTAATAAATTCAGGGTACGATCTCAAATATTGCCTCACCCTTAACTAAACTTTTAATAAATGCATTCTTGAAGGAAGTTTCCCTGAAACTCTGAATCAAGCCAGAGTAAAACCTCTATTCAAAAAGGGGAATAAACAATTAATAGAAAATTATGGACTTTTATCCCTCCTACCGGTGTTTTCGAAAAAATTATCTTTAATCGACTAATGGAACATGCTGGCATTTCAGCAGAATGCATGACAACCTCGTATCTGAGAAATACGGTTTTCGAGAAAGTATATCTATTAGTTTGGCAACGTATGACTTTCTGGTGGATATAATTAATTCTCTGGATAGAAATCTGAGCGTAATTAGAATATTTGCCAATTTAACCAACGGTTTTGACTTAGTAGATCATGAAATACTATTGAATAAGTTGGAACACTACGGAATAACATATTGCTCATGACCTTCTTGCTCTTGTATATGTAACTGTAAACAGAAAGTAGAAGTTGATAACAGTGGATGTAAAATTATTTAAGAATGGCAAACAATTACTTGTGGCGCTCCCTAAGGTTCAACATTAGGTCCATTACTATAAGCTGATTTCCCTTAGGGGAAATCAGCTATTGAGGTTGTACTAATGACGGAATTTTCGAAATTTCTCTTCAAATGTCCATCGATCCTACCTAGTAGATGACGAAAATGAGGTCCGTTTAAAACTGTATATATTTTTAATGTACATAAACAACCTCCCAGCTAACCTTAAACCCACAAAATCTATTCTTTATGCTGATGATACTAGTATGATTATAAAAGGTGCAGACCAAGAAAAACTAAAACAAGATGGTTCTGTTGCTATTAAAGCTTTATCTCATCGGCTAATGTCTTATTAGACATTAGCCGAAGTCTAATGCTACCTTATTAGGTAGCTACGAACGTGCCAAAAACAAATATTCTAGATTTCAGTAAGTGTAGTTCACATTCTTCTGGAGTTATATCAATGAATAATGAGGACATTTTACCAATCCCAATGATAAAGGTTCGATCATATTGAAGCATTAAGTAAGAAACTAAAATCGCTTTGCTTCTAATTAAAATGTGTTAAGAAATATTTTCCAATCGAAACTCTATTTACTATTTACTATGGTTATTTCTAAGGTTGGTTAACTTTTGGTGTTATGCATCAGGGTAGCTCAAAACATCATACTTTAATATTTAAAATACAGAAGAGAGCAATAGGGTTTATATTAAACAGAAAGTGGAGAGACATCTGTCGACTACTCTTAAGGTGATCAAATGAATAATGCATTTTTCTTCACTATATATGTACCAAGCTATACTGTTTCAAAATATGAACTTGCTTTACTGAAATAGTTTAACACAGAATATATTTCAAACCTCCAGCTACAAATATAAATATTTTGAAAAACGCGTATCATTTTCAGGAGTAAATGGCATTAAGCCACGACAAGAAGGTACTAAATCTCTTAAAAAATATTCTTTTTTTAGAAATAAGTTAATAAACATGTCTGGAGGATGGATTTATAAACAAGATGAATACAATAAAAAAATGTCAATTATTAAATAAAACTACAAAATATTCGTCATAAAATAATTTATGATCAGGGACATCGTATTTTTAAGATGGGGACAAGTTCCTCATCACTTATAAAGCATATAAATTTAATACTAATAACAAAGAATGCCAATAAATTAAAAATGCATGTTATATTTTAGAGTTGTATTGATTTTTAACAAAATTAATTTATTGTATATAATAAATTTATTTCTAAAAATCTATCAATTTAATAATTATTTTTAAATTGATTAATTTAATAAAATGTATTCATGGAATTTGAGCTAATTTTGTGGCGAATTTTTTATACAAGTATAAAAGCTACTCAATAATATTTAAATATATTAATTGACATAATATTAGTTAATGTTTTTTAGAAAACAAAAATATTTGAACTATTATGTTATGTTAATATTTAATGGAAATAAATATATTTGGTTTAATTTCCCCTCCTCCCCCAAGTCGAAATGCATTGACAACATAAAGGCTATTTATTAATATTTATATTTCTAAAATTTTTGTACTTGAGGGACATCGACTTCTAAGCAGATTTTAGGCCCCTAAACTCACATTCTGTTTCCATGGGTGGTATTAAATTGAATTCAAAAATAGAAATAACTTTTTAAAACAGTAGGTTCCAAACATGTTTTACGATTTATATTTTATAATAATTTAGATGTCGCTTTCTAGTTTTTTTTTGGAAATGCTTCATTAAAAATATTTAAATTGATTCTGTGTTTTTAAGGGAAGGAGTATCGGTTTTAGAGACCTGGCAGTCATTAATTCTATTTAAGTGTCATTAGGCTTAGAATGATGTAATGCATGAAATAAATTATCACTAAAAAGTATTAAAGAAAGAAAAACACAATATCCAAACAGAGGAGAAATATTTATATTGAAAAGTTATCTGCAAGGTTTTCAACTTTCTAATTTATTCCCAATCGCATAATAGAATACATTTTATGTTAAATGCCTGGTGTAAATTTCGTATGAATTATAATAAGCGAGTATGAAGATGAAGTTAGTTAAGGCTTACCACAGTGATCCATATCGAATAAAGGGAGTGATCAAGCGGCGTCTGTCACTATACTGAAGGAGACTTGAACTCCGCCGAGATAAATAGGAACTGGGTTATCCAGTGATCGGCAATAGTCGGCTCTCTTCGTCTGTGATTCAGACGCTTACGTCTGTTTGTTTTCATTGGCATATTTTTATCAAAGACAGAGGCTCTCGCTGACTAATGGCAAGAGTTTCCTTGGTTTTGCTGACGGCAAAGGGTAGATCGTAATCCGAACGGAAAGAGAATTTTCCTGGCAGATGAACAATTGAGCTGGTAGGGTGATATTGACAAGAACATTTCTTCCTTTGATTGCATCTAAAATCTCTATTATATGTGAACTTTACCCTAATACTCATTTAACTCCACGGATTGAGTTGGTTCTCGTATATCAAGTGTTTCTCAAACGGTGTTTATTTAAGATTTCTTTGTTATTTTTGAATAATACACAGTTCTTTGTTAAAAAGTGCGTGCGGCTGTAGTGTCTTCCGCATTATAATTGGAGAATGAGGATTACTAAAACGGTTTTTGTTAGTTTGTCCTTAAGAACATTGATAAAATGCTAACATTATAATAACAACAACTCATTACTCTACTTCAGTTTTTCAGTAATGACAAAAAATGCTGTAAGGTTTATATTTTTATCTTTCCTTTTTTTTTATGACTAACTCATTTAAACATTCAATATATTGATGTATACAAAAGTAATAATTAAAACTATCAGAAATCTTACGTTTTTATTTTTTTCTTATTCTTTAAATGTAATAATAGCTGATACTACTACAAATTAAACCTAGGCACTCTAATATTTTTTTTTCTTTGTTAATTACACAAAGCAAACTAAGTTGGAAAAATACACAAAAAATAAAATAAATAAATAAATATGAAATGTTAAATAATGCAGTAGCTTAAACAGAAAATTCCATGAGAAGGTGGTAAGATTTACTCAGAGCTGAAAAAAAAAATTGATATGGCCATCACATGATTTCCTTAATAAAATAAACAAACTGTTTGGTTACATTTCATTTCAATGTTTTTAGGATATCTCTGGTCTCAATACATAGAATATAATGTATTGATCTTTTCATGATATACAAAAAAAAAAGTCCTATTCCAATGGGAGGTGCACAACTTGGCGTTACAACAATCTCAAATATTAAATTCCAAGTCTACCCGTTTTTGAGTTATGTGAGATTAAGTAAAGATGTCACGCTGGAACAAGTAAGTCAAAATGGGTTCAGGGAGGTATAAAACGGATAATTCCAATGAAATCTGAAATCCGAAAATATTTGCCTTACAAAACCTCTTCCTACAAGGAATTAAAAATTGAAATAACTGACTAAGATCTCGATTTACAGAACGAACAAAAACTGTGGTTCATTACTACATTAACCATACAATATTATATAAATTATTGGAGATTATGTATAAAAATATTTCTTTCAAACAAACACACTTATTTTGTATAGGACATTTGAACGTATCAATCAAATTGTCATACAAATAATCTGTTATTGATGTTTCTTTAACACTTTTTAACAACGCACGCGCGCGCACACACACGTAGCACGCACACACACACACACACACATATAAGTTTTATTGGACTTCCTTTTTTTTATTGCCTAGTTACGATCGAAGGGCATCGAATGATATTTTAGCAGAGTTTCCTTAAGGGAAATCAGCTATATAGGTCATGACTTGATTCTCAAAAACTTTCTTCAAATGTCGATCGATCCTACCCAGGAGATGACGAAAATGAGGTCCGTTCAAAATTATATATATATATATATTTGTCTGTTAACGCTCTAGCGGTCGCAATTTTTGTTTGATCGTTACGAAACTCGATATTTAACCGTTTTATGTAAAAAGACAGATAAAGTTCGTTAATGGCTGAAATCGGACTAGAGGGAGGGGGGTTTAGAGGGGGGATTTTCGAAAATTCAAAATATCTCCGTTATTATGCATCGGATCGAAAAATTGTATAGAACCAATCTTATTGCAAATTAAATTTACTATAAATATTTATATATACATTTATTCTCTATCTTGAATATTAACCGAGATATTTGCATTTTTATGAAGTCTGTGGTCGGGTATAGTTCGGATTAGATCGGCCATTTTCGTAACTTCTCGGCTCAGGTGGAAGCTTCTTCTAACCTTACCTGCCGTTTCTAACCTTACCTTCCTTCCTTTGTGAGATTTATGCAAATACGTTCTGTTCATCCGCCCCCCCCTTCTTTAGTTCTTGGACTACTAAAATTTGAGATATTAAAATATAAATTATTCTTACAATTCAGAAGCAGTTTCAGTTGGGAATTTATTTTAATTAACTGAAAGATTTCTCATTACCGTTTGTATTTAATCACCGTGGTGTTGTGTTACCAGTATGGAGAATTCTCTATTGTAAAACTTCACATGGGAAATCTGCTTAGTTTACGCAGCCCCTGCGTGACGGACTTTTTCTAAAATCGTGCCAAGATACCACCACTAGCTGAGTAGCCTTAAAAAATAATAGAACATGAATTATCAAAAGAAATGCTCAAATTATAATAGAATTATTGTTTTAGAATATTTTATTGCTTACAGCTGAATGATACTGGGAAAGTTTCCTATTTGGCTGTTCGGGTACACCACTAATTCGTCATAAACGTTTATGGGTAGTAATAGTAAAAGTCATTAAACATTCAACGTAAGTTCTCATTTGAAGCTAATATTTTGTAAATGATATTTTCCTATTGGTCACTGTAAATTAATTATTTACAACGGTAGATTTGAGAAATTCAAATTAATAAAAAAGGATTGAAAAAATATAGAATTTCCTTATTTTCAGTCGTATATAATGATTGAAATAATTATATTATTTATTTGCGTCCACTTTGTGCTACTACGGCTAATTGACGGGTTATGTATGGATTAGCACCCTTTTCTAGTCAGGGTGGGACTAAGGATTTTATTTAATCAATTTAATTAGGGCTCAAGAAATATTCTGAACAATCATTAATAAATTTACATGAGAACCCAGTGGAATAATACTTTGAATATTGAGATAATATATAAATTAAATAAAGAAGGGCTTTACTTTGTGATATATTTCATCTGTATCTTTTAAAAAGTCAATCCTATCCGCTTTTCTAATAAATATAAACTAATAATGATTTTCCCCTATTACTCTTGCCAATTTGTAACATAATATAGCCTGATTAATCCTTTCTAGTAGAAATGACATGAACTTGAATTATTATTGCAAGCATTTCGGCTGAAGTTAACAGCTCTCTAGGCTGTCACCTCATTGCAGACATTTTCATATTTGCAGATATATTTCATATTTCTTTCAATCAACTTATTGTTAAGGCCGATAAATATAAATCTTTTTTATGAACTCTCCAAGGTCTTATTGTTTTTAAGGGGCACTGGTCAGTAACAAGAGTTATGTATTTTCAGATTAGGTTCTCAAAATGGAAATTTATTAGGAAGGTAACATATTCTCTATATTCATAATGCCTAATCCCAGCTTGGTCCTCAGGAATAAACAGAATGGGCTATTAAGACATTCGGGGAGTGTAATTCATTTCAGTTCAGATGAACTAATAATAATTATTAATGTGGGCGATGCTTTGATATTCCTTCGGTAGATATTTAGATGGCATTAGGCAAGCACTGCTTTTAGGTCTTTAGGTTTTAACTCAGAGGAACATCTGTTTTGTAACATTAAATTTACATACTCCCACAATCCTTAGTTCTAATCAATCAGGACAGTCATTTCTGGATTGGAAATGTTTTATATTCGGTAAAAGACTTTTCGCAAACGTTGTCATCTAAAATTATATATTTATTTATGAATTCTCTACATCAGATATGATTGGCACGGTGAAGAAGGAGCTGAGCCTAATTTAAATTTTGCGTGGTTATAAACTAAAATCAAGTAAAAATGAAAAAGCGTTATTTATAATCTTGGACAGACTGGAAAATACTCTCAAAAATCTGAGAGATAGAGTAAAGGATTAATTTATTTATATAGCGAAGGAACATGACTTCCTGTGTTAACTTAGTGTCTTTGAATTTAATTAGAAAAAATGTTAAATTACCTCCTTATTTACATTTACCTCTCACCCTCATACTTAATGTTAAGAAACCTTAATTCCATCCATAAAGTCTCTACTTGTTTAAAAGATTTATTCGCTTACTGCATGCACCTTAAATTTATAGATACATTTCTGATGGCATTTATTTATTATGATGTTCAACTTTAGGCCGAATACGAAATATTAGTATTTTTGTGTATGGTAACCTATCAACTCTGGCATTAATAACTTAGTATATTTTGGGGGAAATTGATTACCTATGTCTAATAATTAAGAAGAGGATTGAATAAATATTAAGAAATATAAGAAGACCCGAAAATATATTCACGGATGTACTAGAAAATCCTTAAAATTTTAATAAAATTCATTGAAACTATACTGAAATTAATTTAGAAATAACTTACAGAAAGACCACTTTTCTCTACTTTTAAATACTAACAAAAACAGAAAACATATTGTAACATTAAATGAGGGTTTATATTTAATTAAATTCAGATAGAATACCACTAAATTTAATTAAAAATATTTAGAAATAATGCATAAATAAATATATGAAACTATGTTCCTTATTAAGCTAATTAATATACATATATATATATATATAAAAGTTAGCTTATCAGTTGAACAGATGTGACCAATTTTCTTAGTTAAGTGAATTTAATAGATACTATTAGACAAATGCATTATATCTATATATCTGGTTACTTTAACATATGATGATAAAGCATGAATAATTAGGTTGTATTATTATAAAAGTCCATCACACATGAGCTATGTAATCTTAGCATATTTATCACGCTAGTGATCTCATCTCATCATCTAATACTTATTTCTCTTGTAAAAAGAATGTTATATAAACAGGAATTGATAAACTGGAAATTGAATGTATAGTGAACCAGTTATCCGAAGTGATAATTAGGTGGGTAGAAGTGAGGGTTTATTGAAGACCGTTATAAGACAGAGTAAAAATTAGTTGGTAATTATTCGAGTGAAAGAAAACATTCATAAAACAATAATTCTAGAAACTTAATTTTTTAACATATACAATGAATATGTAACATTTTCAGATCCGGCTCACAAAAAAGGACATATTTACAATCCCCCCCCCCCCCTCCCGCCGGTTTAACCTCCTCTTCCGTATATCAGTCAGTTGCGAATATAATAATGGTACGGTGAAATGGTACTGATCAAATAAATAATGAATAGAATCTTATTTTCCTCATCTAGGAAGGATCAAGGAGCATATGAAGCCTTTTTTCGATGGCCGCGTCATGAGTATAATTTTAATAGCGGATTTCCACAAAGGGAGGTCTGCTAAATAATTATATAATGTGAACAATTCAGGTGAAATGTTTATATTAAACCGAAAATGAAAGTGGTTATATTTCATCGTTTACTGCTGAACGATAGGGGGAAATGTTGCTGCTTACCGACCTCATATGCGCATGTGGCTATCATTTATAAAACTCATTCCCTCATTAAACATTTAACTTGGCTCCTCGTTTGAAACGTTTATTCAGTGCTAGGGGAAAAGCTTTTTCCTTGTACCACAGTTAGATTAATTATTTAAAATGGTGGACTTGACAAATTGAAGCTCGTGTAAATGTTTTGTTATTGTAGATCTCCCTTATTTTCTGCGAGGTCTACCATCACACAGATATGGGCACTTAAAAACATCCTAAAATTAAATTTGGTTGTTATCCCCAGTACTTTTCTCACCAAAACTCCTAAATTACCTTCGCATGCGGTGGCAAATCATAAAATGGAAACCATTTTATCAGATTTAACCTCAGAGTATGATTGCTATCGCACTAGGTACTGGTGTATTTATTTCTGTGATCGTCACCAAACTTGATATGTGAAAGTTTTGTATAAATATATAAAACTCGTAACCTCCGTCTGTACATTTTCATTCTCAAAATTTCACGATACTTGAACGATACTATGTAAAATTAAAACGACATAACCAATTTTTTTCCTTGGTGCATGCTTGGTTAAGTAAAGTTGTTGCTTTTTAAGCCTTAGCTTTACTTAACCAACAGCTTAGACTTTGGGCTATTCTAATATTCTTAAAGACGATCAGGAGATTGGATTGGATGGGCCAGCATTGGGTTTGTCCCGTGCGTAGAATTACTACCGAGAATGAATTGTTCATCGGAGCATGTTTGGGTATCTCTAATATCAGTTATCCATGTGTTCGCCGTGTCCAAATAAGTTGGATGATTTCCTAGATATATTAATTGATAAATTGGGCTCCTTGGCCATAATTTTTAAGTTAAACGTTTTGAGCCCTTTAAGTGAATCACTAATACAGGTTAATTCACTAGCAGAGCATGTATAACATAATACTGAAGAAGTAAAAATTTATTCTAAAAATATTTACGAATAATTTGTTGAAGATATAGCATTATTTCAATGAATGAATGCATATATATATATATATATATATATATATATATATATAAAAGTAAGGTTAATTGATCATAAAGAATAAGTTGATCTTTGTTGTGTTAGAAAAGTGATCTATTAAATGTTATGCTTTTTCAAAGTGAACCCTTGTTTTTCTTAAAATGTTATAATTAAATTTGATTTTTCCTTAGTTAGTGATGATTATATCTTTTATATCGTCCAAGTGTCTTTTGTTTCTAATCCAACAACCCTATACGTCTATTGAATAACTAAGTTTTTTAGAGAAATTATAATTTAAAAAAAAAAAAAAGAACTTAAAAATTAGTGGTATCTGAATCTGTTAAGACGGTCTGTCTACCACTTGTGAGCAGTTTATTAGACTTTCAGGTAAACTCTTTAGAAGCAGACGATTAAGTGAATATGATTAATTGGGTATATGAACCGATTACAATTCTGGGAAATATAGCAAATGAGGAAAATCTACTAGCTCTTCTAGTAAACAATGAATGGACCGTTTTAATAGTTAATGAGAGATTGTGCGATTTTGGTGACACAAGCTGCTAATCGGGAATGGGTTAATGCTAATGGACAGAAATTTATTTTAAATGTTCAAGAACTAAGAAAAAGAAGTCGTAAATTTGTATGGAAAATTTAATAAATTGTTTCTGTACGTATATTTGGATAGTTGACAAGTTGCATTGTAAAAAACAAATGATACCTAACTTCCTTGTACTCCTACTAACTTGTCTTAACTAAATCTTTTGCTATACTTCAATTAAATTGTCTTCATTCCAATGCATCGGACCAAAAATTTTCATAGAACATAATTTAAACCTCTGGAATATGCTGGATGGTAGAGGAACCAATTGATCAGGATCAATAAGAAGGCCAAGTCCTCTACAGTTTTTTAATATAATGCAGAGTGCACTTTCGGAGACAACGCTCAATCCTCAGTGCCTGCTGATTAAAGCTGCGTTGCCTGGACCACGACTGCCGGGCGACCCTCAGGTCGTGGTCCAGGCAACGCAGCTTTAATCAGCAGGCACTGAGGATGGAGCGTTGACTCCGAAAGTGCACTCTGCATTATATTAAAAAACTGTAGAGGACTTGGCCTTCTTATTGATCCTGATAATTTAAACCTTTTTGTGATAAACAAAAAATATCCTATATAACCTGGCGTATCTCTAGTAGGTATAGATAAATTTTCAATTTGTTATTTTCTCCTCTTTTGATACCTCTCTCCCTCTTCCATTTTGATCAAAATGGAAAATGCACAACTAGATGTTACAACAGTCCTTAATAAGAGATTTTACCATTCTTCGGCTAGGAGTCACAGGGAATTCTTGGTTCCAGTAGCATCCTTGTAAAGATGGCACTGATGAGTGAGCATATGCTTTGAAAGCGGTCTGTCAGAACGGACTTATCCGTTGTAATCTGAAAACTTTATTTCATACACGGAAGTTGTTGGATGTGATATTAAAACATGTTTTGTTATACATAACCTAAAAGCGTTCCAAGCGGTATTAAGCTACATGCGTTTTGTTATAGATAATTAATTTTTTCTTTGGTCAAAATAGAATTAAATTATTTATTAACGTCCACTTTTTTAAATAAGGCTAATTGGGACGGGTTATATACAGCTTACCACCGTTTTCTAGCCAGAGTGGGACTAAGGTTTTTATTTAATGAATTTCGTCACTAAATAAATTCCTCTACCTTGCTCCAAATAAATGTAGTTGTTGTATTGTTTACATTGTGGTTCTCAATATCATACAGATGTAAAAATAATAAAGAATTTCAATATATTTAGTGTTACATTTTACCGCTACATACATTACAGCAGGAAAAGGGTGTTAACCTTTATATAACCCGTCCCAATCAGCCAGTGTCGCAAAAAGTGGACGTTAATAAATAATAGTAATAGTATATTACGTTACTAGGGCCGAAAATGGCACTTGACGTTGCGAGATCGTGTTTGACTGGCGAGGCGAAGCCAAGCCTGTTAATTCGATGGAGCATCGTAAAGTCACTTTCGGTACGAGTAATGTACAATACTTTTCATCACGAGGCAAAAACGCATATTAAGGCTGTTTTTAACTCGTGAATCTTTATCGCAATTGCAACGTAAAATTAAAAAGAAACGATAGCGAACCTAGCGTTGATAGTAGTAAATACTGCGAGAGTCGAAAACTTTCGTCCCTAGGCGTGTGAAGTCATATGTTTGTCACTACTTTCGTCCCTAGGCGTGTAAAGTCATATGTTTGTCACTTAACCTCCCGCTAAATTTTGAGATCTGTAAAGGCCTATTTTCCTATCTCCCAGCTGGTATCGAAATTATCTACTTTCCAATCCGAGTGATGAAAGAGTACATTACAATTAAGAATGTGACCATTCATCGTAATCCTCAAAATCAAACATAGAATTATGTTGTGTTCAATATGGAAGCATTGTTTTAATATAATGGTGTATTCGATTCCCGCGTGACGTAAAACCTTAATTAATGACGTCAGATCGAAATATTTGAGTGTATCTCTCATAGTAAAAAAACAATGAAAATAACATTTGATATTTAAGCTTGGAATAGAACGAATGAATACTAAAAAAATCTAATATATTCATAAAATATACGTACATTAAACATTACAGTAATATTAGTTATTACAATGTTTCGAAGCGATTCATAATAACTGAGATATTTTTGGTTTTTCGCTCATATGGCAGTTCAGTATTTAGAGCATCTTCAAGCAAATTGGGGTCTAATAATGGGATAATCATTTAGGATTATGCTGAACTGGAGTAGACTCAATATGAGAAACGAAAAGATCCCTAATTTTAAACAATTTTTAATGCGGATAACTAGTTAATACAGTTCAATTCATAGCGTGTTGCACAATGCCATTAACTAAATTTCATAACTGCTCTTATAGTAACGGAACCTATAATTAAACAAGATTGGGATCACTTGGTGAATGTAATGTAACACGTTGGCAGAATCATTTTATTTATAGAAGAATCATTTTATTTAAGTATTTAAAAAAAAATGTAAGAAATTAATTGTAAACTTGACATGGGTTCCAAATAAATGTTCTAGAATTGGTAGGTTTCACCCATTATTAAAATTGTAATATTTATTGACGTTCAATAATTTTTATCGTAATCTGAATGCTGTTATAGAATTATTTTATTAATAGTAATCAATGATTTTAAGTTTTAAAAGGCACTTAAAAAGACTCGTTACAGATCGGTAGGGAGGCTCTAAATGAATTGAGCAAGGAGTCCATGAGATGAGTTTTATTTTAATTTAACAAGGAGTAAATGAGGCGGTAATGGTATTCAATACAAATTTCGAAGGATAGAGGAAGTTTGCAGTAAAAAAAACTAATTGTTTAAGGCTATTAGTATTTAAAAGCATGTCCTCCTTAGAAAACAGGGCTACTGCACTTTAAATGGCCAGAAAGACCAAGCTGTTGGATATTTGTGGAAGGTTGCCTTACTTATTACACGCTATTGAAGGTATCTGAAGAGATGTAAAAGTTTCCATCGCTTCATTTTCATTTAGCTTTCTGGAAGGAATTTCAAAATGTGGAAAACGCAGTTCAAAATAAATACGTATAGTCATTGCACTGACGACAGATTGGGATAAATGTTATATTTTATATTTTAGAGTTATTAGTCTCAATAAGGACGGTCAAGACTGTACTGTAAATTTCTTTAACCTCTTGATTTAAACTATGACCTTAGAGAGATTTCACAATCAAAAATAAGTAATTCTAGTCTTTAACAATGAGATTCAGGGTTAGAAACACTGTCAAATTTAAAAATAACTGATTTCCCTTGGGGGAGGGATCTGCTAAAAATTGATTTGGGTTTAATTACAAAGAAATTCGGGATATAAAATAATATCTCCATCAACTTTCATTATTCCGACAAGAACAGCAATGCCAATTTTTATTATACAATGATTCTGGTGATAAAGTATTTTTATTTAATATATGGAAACACGAGAAGCCTTGCTTATTTCGTAAATTGAAATAGACTATCAATTGAAGGACTCCCTCAGAAACATATTTTCAGCGCTTGTGTCTTTAACAAAAAGTAATTGGCTGGTGCAGTTTTACAATGATCGTTTTTTGAAACTGTTAGTGTTCTGAACGTTCAGGTGTTTGAAAAACCTTAAACATTTTTATATATCAAAATAGCTTAATATTTCTGGGAAACAGGTCTTAATAACTGGAAGCCTTCTCACCAATTTATTTACTAAAGTACAAGGCCTTTCGGCATTAACTTGCTATCATCAGGTGCTCGGTTGTATAATTGATGCTAGGGCATTGGTGCCACTACTCCCTCCTCCACCCCCCAAAAAAACCCCAGGGAAGAGGCCTCAAAGCCAGATAGGGTAGTGGCCCCGAATCTGTAGCTCTAGCATCTATTACACCACCGAGCACCTGATGATGGCACGTTAGTGCCGAAAAGCCTTGTGCTTTAATAAAGAAATTGGTGGAAAGACTTCCAGTTATTTAAGACCTGTATGCAATCTCGGTGCTCCCACATTCAGCAACATACGAACATAATATTTCATGCTCCTGAAGATGGTTTCAAAACATCAGTTAGGTACAATCGTTTTGGTCGTCATTAAATTACTAAACACAGTTCTCAAATATAACCTGAATTTTTAATGGTTTGTGGTAATAATTGTTAAATAATGATTAATTGTAAAGTTTTCTGTTACCTCCAAAACTATAAAGGAGAAGGATAACATTAATGAAGTAAACCTTGTTGATAGTACAGTAGATCCATTGAAACCGGATGATGAATGTGTGGCGTTTTAAGCTGGATTTATGAATTTGTTTTCCACACTACACGTTTATACTACACCGATGGTAGTAGTGTAAGCATTACTCAGGCGTATGAGATATTCAAGGCAGGAGATTGCACACTAGATTTTATAAGTAGTTCGGTTAACGGCCATTAGGTTGGCCTTCTATCTTCTATTGTGCAAACTCAGATTCGCGAGGCAATCATTTGAGTATTTACCTGAATAAAAAAGTTTCGATCTTTGGAGTGTATTGCTGCTACCTAAATATGTCAGGGATTGCGTCTAGTTCACTTGATCTTCCACCAAAGCCTCTTGCCAGGTCCTTGCCCTTCATGGGCGTTTAGCCCAAATATATTCAATTTTTCACCTCATTCCCAATCCCTGATTTAGAGGGGAACGAACAAGGGATGAGTCACAATGTCATACAGTGGTTTCTCGTTGTCTTTTATATGAACCAAAACGATTAAGCCATAAACATCAAAGAAAACAAAAGTCTGCGACATGTGATTTTTTCCTCAAAATTTTAAAAACATGAGAGGAGGTACACTTAGAAATATTTGTGACAAATTAGCCATATTACTGTAGAAATTATACTCAGTAAGCCAGGAGTTCTCCTGTTGCTTTGAAAACATTCAAATGACCCATAAGAGACTAAGAAATTTGGATGAGATTTATTATATGAGTAGTTAATTATTCAATTTCTGAGCTTGAAATGTCCTAGTATGGTTCAGCACCTTGGGCCAATAATTTTGATTTTATGTAACAACAAAAGTCCTGCTCTATGACAGGCTGACAAACATAGACAACGCGGATCTGGTCTTGAAAAAGTTTAACTATTAGATGCTACAGACTTGATGGACCTGCCTAGATCATTCCAGCAACCTGTTATAGTGCAAGTTGAAAAAATGTCATCAGTATCTAAAGGCTTTGTAGTTGTTACCATCGGATTTCGAAAGCTGTTCATTTATATTAATATATCAATCGAAATCTATAAGATATTTGATGTTTTCAACAAGTACGTAAAGCTCAAATCCTGAAATGGTTTAGAGGGAGGAATTTCAGAAACTCTTATTGTCTTATTATGTGTCGGATCGAAAAATTTTATAGAATCAATCTTATAGCAAATGTTATGTTCCATAAACTTTGTTAAGTACGTTTTTTCACTACCTTGATTAATAACCTAGATATTTGCATTTTATATTTTTCGGATTTCAGTAAACCCCAACTTCTACTCATGTCATATTAACGATAAGCTGTTTTATTATGAAGCACTTTATTTGAAGCCTAAATTCCAAATACTGTTCTCATCCAACTTTCACGATTCGAGATATATGTAAATACGTGACGCACCTGGGAAATCTGCTTAGTTAACGCAGCCCCTGTGAGACGGACTTTACTTAATGTTTGTTTGATAGTTGTATTCAGTTATTGTTTTATTCCAAGGAACTCTTTTCTTGATATCTCTACCCTAATTGCTTAACTGAAATTTATTTTCTGTTAGTCTATTGTTAGGCACATATGTAATTCATAAAATTTTAAACAATCAAAATTGCCATTAGTAATCGGAACCAGAAAGAAGCATGGATGAAGGACAATATTCTGGAAGGCACATTAATGCATAATTGAGGTGGCATTGTAGTCTTGGTAATGTTGTACTACTCAGCTCCTCACGCATAGGTGAATTCCCCATACTTCCCACTCTAGGAAGGAAGATGTGAGGCTTATATTCTTTATCTCTTCCTCTGTCTGGCATTCACCTTATTCGTGATTGCTCATTCATGCTTGAGGAAAACACAAAGACTATTGAAGCGTATAAAAGTTCAGTATTGACGTACGTTGGTTTCCGATAATGATTAGTCCTCCGCAAACACTTACTCCAACAATGCCACAATATAACCCGCAATATTCCGGCATGAGTAATCCCAATGATCGCTTCGAGGAATTGGGAATCCCACCTGTAAATTCACTACTTAATCTCTTGTATAATGTAATCGCTTGACTCATATGTTTACTTAGAGAGAAAGGGAGTGTGTGTGTGTGTGTGTGTGTGTGTGTGTGTGTGAGAGAGAGAGAGAGAGAGAGAGAGAGAGAGAGAGAGAGAGAGAGAGAGAGAGAGAGAGAGAGAGAGAGAGAGAGAGAGATAGAGAGAGAGAGAGAGAGAGAGAGAGAGTGAGAGGAGAGAGAGAGAGAGAGAGAGAGAGAGAGAGAGAGAGAGAGAGAGTAGAGAGAGAGAGAGAGGGTGAGATTTTGTGTGAGAGAGAGAGAGAGAGAGAGAGAGAGAGAGAGAGAGAGAGAGAGAGAGAGAGAGAGAGAGAGAGAGAGAGAGAGAGAGAGAGAGAGAGAGAGAGAGAGAGAGAGAGAGAGAGAGAGAGAGAGAGAGAGAGAGAGAGAGAGAGAGAGAGAGAGAGAGAGAGAGAGAGGGAGAGAGAGGGAGAGAGAGGGAGAGAGAGGGAGAGAGAGGGAGAGAGAGGGAGAGAGAGGGAGAGAGAGAGAGAGAGAGAGAGCCTTGCTGGCGCGTGGCTAAGGGGAAGAAAAAGAAGTCAATAAACAGTAAACCAGCTCCGTCAATCAAAACGAAGAGAGATATCCTCAAATCCCTTCCCAAGTCAATAGAAGGTGAATGCATCTCGCCCAGTCTGCTCATCAAAGTGGATATAGGTAGTGAAGACCAAGGGTTGGACTCAGAAGGTAGGACAAAGAATATCCTCGATGCAGTTGAAGCCATTAACCCTGAAACTCTTGGAGATGAGATAGAAGGCGTTAAACTGGCGAATAATGGCAACCTACTAATTAAAGTGAAAAACAAAGCATGTGCCGATAAAGTTGAACAATTCATTAAAGCTAAAAACAAAGACATCCGGTGCACTGCAATTGAAAAGCGCCTTCCAAGGATGATTTTCTCTGGTGTTCCCAGTGTGTGGAGCGAAGACAAAGTTACAAAATCTCTCAAAGAAAACATCTTGGGCAAGGAGGACAACGTTTCCGGAAATGACCGAAGCAAGAAAATCAGGCTGCTCTTCAAGTATGGAGCCAAGAATGGGCAGACTACTCAATGGGTCGCAGAAGTTGGACCAAAAGCCAGGGCCAAGGTTAAGGACGGGACCATTAGAGTAGGGCTTTTAACTATAGTGGCTCGTGACTTTATAGATCAGCCCAGATGCTTCAAATGTCAAAAATATGGCCATATCTCAACTAAGTGTGAAAGCAAAAATGAAACGTGTGCATGGTGTGGTCAACCAGAGCATCGGATGGAAAATTGTCCGAATAAGAACGCGAATCCGACTTGCGTAAATTGCAAAAATGTACGGAGGCAACATGATCACCCATCAAGTTATACAAGGTGCCCAGCGCGCATGGCGTATATAACAAATAAAGTAAAAAATACTAGCTATGGCAGGAAATCTTAGACATAGGCAAAAAACAGTCTTCAAAGTGCTCCAAATTAACCTTCAGAAGAATAATACAGCAGCTGAAGAAATCTGCAAAGAGGCCATGGGTGACAACATTATAATAGCTATGCAAGAACCTGCACTAACAAGACGAAAACTTATTAAAATTCCACCTGGAGCGCGATGTGCGGTGTCATCGACAGGAGAAACCAGACCACTTGCGGCACTTGCAGTAACAACCACTCAGCCCCAAGTCTGCCATTACAACCTCACCTCAGAAAACATCGCAGTAATGACTATAGGACGAGGACCGGAGACTCTCCATTTAATTTCAGTCTACTGTCCACCCAGTCAAGCCCTTAGTCCGATTCTAGACAAAATAGAAGAAATTGTACAGTTCTTCAAGAAAAGGACAGTAATTTGCATGGACTCCAATGCGTGGCATACTGGTTGGGGTTCCAGACGAACTGATTTAAGAGGGCGAATTGTACAGGAGATGCTACTGCGGGCAGGATTGTGTCTGGTTAATGACCCGAAGTCTCCGCCCACGTTTAATAGTAAAAGTGGCAGCTCACACATTGACCTCACTATAGTCACGCCAGACTTACAGAATGCCATAACCAAATGGCGCGTTAACCACTCTACAAATAGTGACCACGCTACAATATATTTTGAAGTTATGGCAGGTAAAATAAGTCCTGTAGAAGGCCCAGACCATATAAGGTACGCGTACAAGAATGTTCGTTGGGACTCCTTCTCCGATGCGGTTTTAAGGCATGGGGTTACCCTGGAAACAGAGGGCCTTGCCTTTAGTAACAACGTGCAGATAGTTGAAGACATGGCTGTGCAACTTCAACAGGTGATCACAGAAGCCGCCGATGAAGGGCTGCCTCGCAATAGGAAAGGGCCTCGCACAAGGAGGTGTAAACCCTGGTGGACACAGGAACTGACAGCTGCTAGAAGAGTTGTGTCAAGTGCTAGAAAGGCCTTCCAGAGATGCCCAGACGGCGCGTACAAAGAAATGAAATGGGCTGTCTATAAGTCCCTCAAAAAATCATTTGCCAAGAAGATCGCGATGGCCAAAAAAAACAATTGGGAAGAGTTCGTTTTGAGATCATCTGCAGATGGCCCATGGGGAGCTGCATATAGAGTTGCTAAAAGGCCTGCAGAAAACCGGTTCGCGGATCCGGCAGTTTCATCTGCTCAGCAGCACCCTCGGGACATTCCGACTTCAAATCGGAACATGCTGGAGGGCCTTTTCGGGGCAGACGACCCAAGCAGCGACACCAGTGACCAGAGAGAGATACGCAAAGGGATGAGACTTCCTCCTGGGACAGGGCTTGCACCGGAATGGGACTTAATTGACCTAGAGCTCGCAATGAACCCAAAGAAACCCCGCAGTGCACCATCGAGTGATGGAATAACATACAAAATGCTACAGGCTGCACGAAAAGTGATTGGGCCTCAAATGCTATCTGTTTTCAATACCTGCCTTAACACTGGTTTTTTCCCTAAGATATGGAAGGTAGCCGAAGTATTGTTATTTAAGAAAAGAGGACCACGGGATATCTCTCTCCCCAAAAGCTACAGGCCTATTTGTCTGCTACCAGTTCTGGGAAAAGTACTGGAAGCTTTGATCAGAAACTCAATAAGAGCGCAGGTGGAGTGCAGTATTAGCGCAAGGCAATTTGGTGGCATCCGAGGCCGATCAACTACGGACGCAATCCACCTTTTATTGGAAGAGTGCAAAAGAGGCCGACCCAAATACGCCTTTGCGGTCTTCATGGACGTGGCTGGTGTATATGACAACGCCTGGTGGCCAGCAGTGCTTGCAGCTCTACAAAAGTTAGAACCCCCCAGTAATATATTTGCGCTGCTCAGTAGCTTCCTCGATGACAGGTATGCACGTCTTATTACACAGAGTGTTACTGAACCACTGTACATGATAACTAAAGGATGCCCTCAGGGATCAATCTTGGGACCCACACTGTGGACTCTGCTCATTGACGGCTTGCTCAGGGAGTTAGAGAAGGAAGGTATAAGTGCGATTGCCTACGTAGACGACTTAGCGGTTGTGATCAGAGCCGACACAAAGAGGCTAGTACAGTCTGAAACAGCTAGAGCTGTCGAAGTCGTTGAGAGGTGGTGTAGAAAAGTCAAAATGAAATTGGCACTCGACAAGACCGCGGCGCTAATCATGAGAGGGAAATTCGACAGGGCACATCCTCCTAAAGTAGCAGTCGGTGGATCGCAATTAATCTTTAAGGATACGGTGACTTACTTGGGAGTAGCTCTGGGCTCAGGGATGGTTATAACACCGCACATCACGGCATTGCAACCCAAGATAAACGCCATCATAAACATTCTGGCCTTACTAGCGAGAAACACATGGGGAATCACATTCCATGCATCACAGCAGATTTATCACGCATGTGCATTGGCTGTGATCAATTATGCAGCACCTAGTTGGGGAGTGCTAGCGAAAAAGGGACACATGGCTGCTCTCTTGAGGTTACAAAGGACCTTAAACTTGAGAACCACTAAGGCTTACAGAACAATCTCAGGCGACGCACTTAATGTAATAGCAGGAACCCCACCAATAGATCTTCTGTTCATGGCCAATGTGGTTTTGTGGACAGCTCTAAAAGGATGGGAATTGCCGACATTTGCAACCGAGGATCTCCGAATGCTAGTTCAGGAAATTCAGAGAAGTATCACTGGTCCCCATGAGCTTAAAAAAGGTTTAAAAGAGGCCCTCCATGAACTAGTTATCAGGGAATGGGAGAAAAGATGGCAGGAAACCGAAAAAAAAGGAGGCCTATACCAAAAAATTCTTCCCAAACAATCAAGGCAAGGCTTGATAGAGCATGGCTGAACCCAGGATACCTCCTTACACAGTTTCTCTCTGGACACGGTGATTTCAACCACTACCTCCACAGGTTCAAGAGGAGAGAATCACCACTCTGCTCTTGCGGGCACCCGAGTGAGACTGCAGAACATGTGCTGATGGAGTGCACCTTATATGATGGAGCAAGATGTAGGATGTTCAGTGACTCATATAATTACAACCCAGGCATAGAAGAGCTCGTTAAAGATGAAGCAAGTCTCCGGGCACTCAATGATTTCATTAAAAAATGGCAGAAAGAGAAAAATAAATAAATAAGCATAAACAAACCTAGCACCCTATCCGATCCTATCCCAGCCCAAATATGGCAATATTGCAGCTTGCAACAGACGCCATTTAAAAAAAAAAAAAAAAAAAAAAAAAAAATAAAAAAAAAAAAGAGAGAGAGAGAGAGAGAGAGAGAGAGAGAGAGAGAGAGAGAGAGAGAGGGAGAGAGAGGGAGAGAGAGAGAGAGAGAGAGAGAGAGAGAGAGAGAGAGAGAGAGAGAGAGAGAGAGAGAGAGAGAGAGAGAGAGAGAGAGAGGGAGAGGGAGAGAGAGGGAGAGAGAGGGAGAGAGAGGGAGAGAGAGAGAGAGAGAGAGAGAGAGAGATAGATAGATAGATAGATAGATAGATAGATAGATAGATAGATAGATGCTTTTATTGTCATAGGACCAATGGTCCTCTCTTACGGACAATATACATGTATGTTTACTATAAACTGGTTACTAATACTATAAATCAAACTAGGCAACTTATAAATTAAATTAAAACTTATCCAAAAAACATAAAAATACTGTGTATATATATATATATATATATATATATATATATACATATATATATATATATATACATATATATATATATATATATATATATATATATATATATATATATATAAATAAACTAATGTAAAAACAAAAAACTAAAAATATAAATAAAACTAATATACAAACAGAAAACTAAAAATATAAATAAAACTATTAAACAAATGGCATTATGGTGGACTGTGGTACATGTCATATCCCCATCCCGGTCGTTAGAAAATGATTAATGCAGGCCTTTTGGAATGATGATGATGCTTTTATTTCTTCCGGTAAAGCATTCAGCTCTCTTGCCGCAACAGCAGAGAAAGATTGGCGAAATATGTTCGTTCTGCAGGCTGTCAGTTTGAAATTGTTTCCCAGTCTGTCACTATTCATGGGAATAAAACCCTCATAAAGATTTTTGGGCACTCCGAAATCCAGGATTTTCTTCGAAAGGCATAGTATATTTAAGCGCCGATACACCTTAGACGTGAGCCATCCCAGAGCTTTCGTGTATGATGTGATGTGCTCATCTCTCTTAGCATTGAATATATATCTGATTGCTGAATTAAATGCTCTCTGAATTTTTATGTCATCTGTAGATGTAATATCTATGTAAACGGAGTCACAGTACCACATTAATGGCAAAATTAGGCTGGATACTAGTTTTATCTTAATTTCTAATGGGAAAAACTTTTTATATTTTATTAATGGATGTAATGATTTTCTTATTTTGTTAGCTACCGAAGCTGCTTGATCCTGCCATGAGAGATTGCTGTTAAATATTACGCCAAGTATACTCATTTTTTCACTCTTTTCAATAACCTGCTCATTTATTGTTATTGAAAGTCTAGGCTGCTTAATTTTTTTTAATATTTTTGGGGTACCAAGCAGTAGCCACTTGGTTTTTTTTGTGTTTAGTGTTAATGAATTTTTTGAGCACCAATCAGTAATCCTCTTTAAGTCCTGATTTATTCTTATTAAAAGTTCATTTGCATTTTCCGGAGCACCCGAAAGCCATATGCTAACGTCATCTGCGTATAAGTGAATGTTGCTGTGTAGAACACAGGATGTTATATCATTTATATATATTGAAAACAGAAGTGGCCCCAATACCGAACCTTGAGGTACTCCTGATTTATTTACGGCCCAGTCAGAAGAAATGTTTTTTAATTTAACTTTTTGCCTCCGATTTTCTAAAAAGGATTTTAACCAACTAAGTAATTGCTCACCCATGCCCATAGCACCAATTTTCATTAGGAGCAACTGGTGATTTACTGATTCAAAGGCCTTATTGAAATCTAGTGAAACCCACAATACTACATTCCTACGATCTATTGATTTTCTGATGTCAGATGTTATTGTGTGTAAAGCTGTACACGTGTTATGCCCATGCCTGAAACCTGATTGATGTGGGGACAATAAACTATAAGTATTTAAAAATGTTTTAATGTAGTGAGCAACAATTCTTTCAGCAATTTTAGACATCACCGGCACAATCGAAATAGGCCTGAACTGATCTGGGCAGAGTGGGTTGGCAACTTTTGCTATTGGTCTGATTATGGACTCCTTCCAAACATCAGGAACTACTCCATGAGCCAGGGATGCATTTATTATGTCAGCAATAATATCCTCAGCCCCTACCATTTTTAACATATCTCTACTGATTCCATCCACTCCAGCAGCATTACTTCTAATTTTATCCATGCTCCATTTAACATCTTCTTTTGTAACATCATCGAAAATTATGTCGTCAGTAAATTCATTTGTAGGAAGAATAAGATTATTTAGTGGGGTTGTGGTAACTGGTGGGGTGACGAAAAAAGTATTCAAAATTTCTGGATCAATAGAAGCACATTCTTCTTTGCGCGGTTTTAGCACTCCCAAATGTCTCAGCTCTTTCCACATCTCTGTTGGTGAAGCTGAAAGTAAGGAGTCACTCATCCATTTCTTTTTCTTATCCCTGCATGCTTTACGTACTTTATTTCTAAGGACTCTATAAGATTCCCAGTCTTCTATCTGTTTATATTTTTTGAATAAAGAGAAGAAACAGTCCCTTTTGGATATTAATGTTTTAATTTCAATATCGATCCAAGGTGCCGGTTTTCTCCTACATTTCTTGGAGTTTCTCAAGGGAGCGTGTTTATTGAAAATATTCGTAATAATCATATTAAAATTATAAGCCTTATTATTTACATCGATGGGGCTAATAACAGTCGACCAGTCTAAGTTTTCTATGTCTTCCCGAAAAAGATTAATATCTATTTTTTTGAGATTTCTATAATAACTTATTTTATGTCCATTATCAAAATTTCCTCGTTTATAGCATATAAAAAGTAAGTCGTGAGTTGAGATCCCTGGAACTTGAATTTGCCCATGTTTTGTAACTTTAGAAGTATCAGAAACTATTATATGGTCTATCCATGTTTCCGCTTCTACTGTACTAGTGATTGTATGGTTAGTCGGCTCGAAAGGAAGCAAATATAAGTTTAGTGTTCGTAAGATTGACTTAAGTTGCTTTGCTGGAAAATCTTTAGAATTTGGGTCAATATTGAGGTCCCCTAGTAAAATCAAATCAGAATAATCAAGTCTATACTTGAGTATAGCTTCTTCAACATCCGTCATGTATCCTCCTTTAGCCCTTAAGTAGGGGCGCGGGGTCATTTTTGTCCAAGAGCAAGTTTCATCTTGTCTCCTGCTCATGCGGGCCACCTGCCATTGTTTACATTTTTAGTACCTTCCTACTCCTTACTGAACTCTACCCTCAGTGTGTTTTTAACTCTCTGCCTGTCACCACCCAGCTGCTGTCAGCTTTGGAAGACATTTTTGACCCCACGCGCCTTTGAGTGTATCGATTTTTAAGGAATTTAGGGGAATCATTAGTCGAAAAACACATCAGAATGCGGCAATTTATAGATAACATTCCCAAACCCTTAAGAAAAAAAATAAAATTACATTTAGGAGAGGATGTCAAAACATCAGAAGTGGTTACAGATGCTCCTGGACCTTCTCGAGGACGATGCAAAATGTGCCCCAGAAAAGAAGACAAAAAACCTTCTCAGAAATGCTCAAGATGCAAATTCTTTATTTGTAAAGCTCATTCAGATATAATATGTAAAGATTGTATTGATGATTTTGAATGAACTTCTTGAAAAATATTAATATAAATTCTATGTATCCTTTTTGTATTGCTTACATTTTTAACTAAATTTCATGAAATATTTCATGTTTGTAATTTAATAAATGAGTTATTTTCTTTATCTTATCCAAGATTATTATTACAAATGTTCCTAATCTATAATTCTTATTAAATTAAACTCCTAAAGTAAGTATTGTGCATGGGGTCATAAATGACCCCGGGTGCCTGTAAGAGGAATCCCTCCCCACGCGCCTACTTAAGGGTTAGGAGGTCTGTATATAACGCCTATAAAAATCTTTTTTGTGCTAACTTTAATTTCAAGAAATAAGTATTCTGGGTGGTTTTTATTGTACTCTGAATATTCTAGTATTTTTGCTTGGTAGTGTTCTTTGACATAAATAGCTACACCACCTCTACTCCTACCAATTCGATCATTTCTAAAAAGAGAGAATCCTGGTAAATGTACCATTGAATTTGATATGGATGACTTGAGCCAAGACTCACTTACAGCAAGAACATCTGCATGGTCGGCCAGTAGAGAAACTTCATCGAAATGACACAATAATGATTCTGCATTGATGTGACATATTTTGAGTGATCCGGGCTCATTTCCTATGATATCCTTGAAATTCGTTATTCCGACCTGAGGGTTCACATCATAGACCATATTGACAGGAATGACTTAATTGAATTATAACCATTTTTTATCCATTGGTCTTTAATGTTTTCGTATGTAATTTTTATTTAGACGTTACCAATGTTGTGTTTAAGAGCTTCTTCTAAAACCAAAGACCAATTTTGTTAATGGTTGGAATACGACCAGTAAGAAGGGAGACTTTGATTGTTAAAAAAATGTCGAAATACCTCCGTTATCATGAGTCCAATCGATAAATGATATCTAAGCAAATAAGATTGCTTCTACAATAGATGTCTCTACATTTTTTGTTTGATATTAGACAAATGATCTCAGGCTGGCCGTGCGAGTTAAGGCGTTGGTCTTAATCTCGCGTGGTAGACCTAGAGTGGCGGGTTCGACTCCCGCCCTGGGCAGTAGAAATTTATTTAGTGACGGACTCATTGAATAGACTCCTTGGGCCCTGGCTAGGAATGGTGGTAAACTGGAGGTAACCCGTCCCGATTAGCAATAGTATCATAAAGTGAACATAAATAATAATAAACAAACAAATCAAAGAAAAACGAGCTATGGTGAAATGAGACGATCAGCGTGTTTCTTGCGAGTGGGAAATCTGCTTAATTTATACAACGCCTACGAGACGGGATTTTGTTATCTAGGGTCAATGAGTTTTTAATAGTTTATGGGCAAGCCGTGCTATGTGACCAACAGTAACAGCTATCTTCGCTAAGAGAAATTTGTTAAAACAATAACATTGCCCCAAATTTCAAGGTAATCGCTGAAATTGCAATACTTTGTCATGACTAGTTCCAAATCTATAATATTGTTCTGAGTCTAAGAATGAAAGCCATTTTGACTAAACGTCAGTAGTTCAGGATTGATTTTCCAAAAGCCGTACGATATTCTTAAAATTAGAACATGAATAATCCAAACCATGGAGACATCTAAGTGGAGCTATTATTTTATCTGCTTTCACAAAAATCTACTATCTCTTAATCAATAAAGCAAATGCGGTTGATTCACGAAATAGATTTGTATTAATTCAAATGATCACAATTTCATATTCTGATCAGAATCACTCTTAGAATTACTAAACGATGGCTACATCGTAACTTCAACCTTTTCCACGTACCATTTTCCGTTTTCTGGGGAAAGAGAAAGCTAGTATTTCTATTATAACCTAGCCAGTGACAAACTTCATATGTCAATGTTTATGTCATTCCCTCTGACTACTAACATTTAAAAGATTAAGTTTATAGAGTGTATTTATTAAATATCGACTTTTGTCCTGTTTAAGCTATTCACAGCAAAATGTTGCATATGATCCGGCTGTCTGACTCACTTCAATTATTCAGGTAACATCTCATTATTGAGATACTGAAACGGACCTTGGTTTCTGAAAGTCACTTTGTTTAATAAGATGGCTGTGGAGGTAGATCGTTCTTTATTGAATATACAATTCTCGTTCCCCGAGACCTTCAAAAAGTTATAGCTCTATTCAAGTTCAAGTGAACAGTGATAGAAATTCATTCCGTAAAACCAAGTTTTTAGTAGACTTCCTTTAAGGAAAATAGGCTACTGAAGTTACACACACACACACACACACACACACACACACACACACATATATATATATATATATATATATATATATATATATGTATGCGATGCCCGGGAAATCATTGTTGTCTGAATAATGATGGTATTATTATAGCGAGGCTTCAATGTGTACAACTACACTTCGCGTTTGGGCACATTGTTTTCCCCTAAGGGTCATGTAGTGAGTTGTCTTATAGAATAGAAATTTTACTTTCGAAGAATAAATGGAAATAAGGCCCTAATCAATCGCTCTCCACTGTCTGACACTACGAGAATAATTAAAATCATAATCAGGATGCCATTTATTATAGTTTAATATCATCTCTAACGAACATATTTCCTGTCAGAAACAAATTCGAGATTGTGAGCTTAGGTTATATACATAATAGTAAATTTGGGTAGAATGCAATTCCATCATTTCACAGGAAATAAGTTTACACAATTAACTGTGTTCGCCTTCCGACCACTTCCACCCCCGCTTCAAGATAAACATTGCTTTGCTTAAATTATTTATTTAAAACATAAAAAATATATTTTCTAGCAATTTATATTTCTGTTGTAAATAAAGAACAGTGAATCGCTAAACATAATTTAATTTATATTCTAATAGCTAGGTGGGGAAAGAGATTGTAGCCCTCCCTGCAAACTCAAATTATATTGAGTTTAAATGCATATTGTCTTTTGTTATAATGACATTACCAAGTAACGTTTAATAGTTATAGATAGTACATAGTCATTTCAGTAACGTTAACATATTGGAGAAAAAAAGATACTATAAACCACAATTAAAAAACTTGATCCAGCACAAGTTCCGCTATCACACGTTCTACGAATTCAAAATGACTTTCTTTAAATAATACATTATACAAATTAAATAATCGATATGATCTAACAGTTTAAATTTATATTGGAAATAAATAACGAAGTTATTTTCTAATTAAAATAAATAATAATTGAGAAGCGGAGGAAGGGCAGAGATTTGTTACCTCCCTAATCCACATCATAGTTAGAACTATCATATAAGTCTAAAAAAATAACACTATGTCTCATAATATGCCGATATTACAAACACTTTAATGAGTAATAATAAAATTGTTGACTCCCGCTATAGTTTTTGGCATATATCTCATTTAAACTTCGGTATACGACAGAAGTATATATACCAAAGTTACTTTAAATAACAAATAAACAATGCTTGTTGTGTGTATCATTGTCGAAAACACGATAAGAAACGAAATGTAACGGTTTTTCATTTCAGGCTTCCCTTATAACCCCCACTCCTGCTCGTTTCCACCAGCTTATAATCATGGGCGAGTTGTTACTAATTCACATTCCGAATTTTGTTTAGATTGGTTCAGTCTTTTGTGCCAAATAAAATTGTTAACTCTCTCTATAGTTTTTAGCGTATATCTTGTTTATAATTCGGCATACGACAAAAGTGTATATAACCAAAGTTAACTCTAAATAACAAAATAAACAACTTTTGATATGTGCATATTTGCCGAAAAATCAATAGGAAACGAAATATCGCTAATTTTAATTTCAGACCTCCCTTACAACCCCCACTGCTGTTCGTCTCATAGAATATTAGTATATACTATAGTATAAGTTGGGTTAATTGTAATACACGTACCAAGTTTCATAAAATTCGGTTCAGCCATTTATGCGAGAAAATGCAAAATAAACAGACACCAAAGAAACCAATGGCACATATGGTGCATATGGCATGTGAAAGGAAAAAGTATCGTGAAATTTGGTGAAAAATATCAATGTACAGACAGAGGTTACAAATATATATACACATATGTATATATGTGCGCGCGTGCATGTGTGTGTTTCAATGCTCTAGTGTCAGGAATTTTGATTTGATTGTTACCAATCTCGATATTTAAGCGTTTTATGTAAAATTAAAGACAAGATCACTAATCCCATGAGGTTTGGGAGTTTATGGGTAAATTAAAAAAAGGAATGAAAATAATTCTGCTATGATGAATTCTTTTTGAAAACGTAATATAGCATCACTAAACATTTCATTTTCGACTTAAATCTCGAGTAGTGGCGCCTAAATTTTATTTTTACAAACATAAAATGTTGTATGAAATATTCAGCGTGCCATTCCAGCACGTTGAAATTCTACTAAATTTTCGCAACATTTGCAAGGCTGACTTTATTCTTTGAGTAAGAGTAAATTTCTTAGAATTGAATTAAAACTAGTACTTCTGATATCCAGCTATCCCATATCACTGGTATTTGAACCGCATTGAATCATACTATTTTGTAATATTGCTATGGTGCGGTCATCATATTTGTATGGGAAAAAATATTCGCTTAAGCCGGTCAACAACGGGAAGCATTTACTTTATACATAACTTCACTGGCACAAGAAAATATAACGAATAGAGAGGTCATTTTTAGATCGTGCGGAAATAATTTTAATTTCAACCATTGAACGATGGATACTAGTGTCCTAATATAATTTAAGAATAAAATAATTTTTGTAAACAAGGTATACAAAGGGCTAAATCTGCCCGAAAATCTTGTCTAGAAAAGAAACCAATAGGGAGTAAATCAATGAGTGATCAAGGCAAGTTACCCAAGTCTATTTCAGTTAAAGGGGTTGAGAGAGAGGATTGGATAAGAAAGAAAAATATCAGGCTAGAAGGGGCCATTAACGGAATATCCCAGCGGCCCATCTCCGTTAATTATCGGACCTCTCTTCCTACCTCCTTGTTCGGGATGTATCGGGAATCTTCGCCCTCAGTCGGCTCTTACTTCCAACTCTTTTATTCGCCTAATCCCTTCCTCACTCCTTATCTTCTACTAATTACCCTCACTCCTGCTTCTGCCTTCCCTCTTTTCCAATCAGATGATTACTATTTTGATTATGTTTGCCGTTATCGTCCGATTTTTTGTTTGATTGTATGAGTATTCATTTGATATCAAAGAATATGAACATACAAATTTAAGCATACTTTAATCAATTAAAAAAAAGCATGAGAATAGTGACGCTAAATTTAAAACATTTATTATTGAGAGGCATATGGAATAGCCAAACATGCTAAACAAATTTGTTAGTGGAATTAGAAATATTAGTGTTTTCATGAACCTAAATGCATGTTTAATGCTGCTGATGAATGATAAGTACGAATAATGAATGAGAAGCGATTTTGGTATAGTTTCTAGATTTATGAAATGCCATGTAATGTTCTTTATGATCGTCTATTTTGTGCTAGTAACACTAATTGGGATGGGCTATATTTAGTTTACCACCCTTTTCTGGCCAGAGATCAACACATGAATGAGTTCGTAACAAAATAAATTCCTATGGCCAAGTTGAGAATTAAACTCTTGGCTTACCAAAGCCTTAAGTCACTTGGCGTTCTGTCACAATAGAACGGGCGTTCCCTAGATATAGATATTAAAGGAAACCTAAGCAGATTTCCCACTTTTTTTGCTTCAACGTTTGTTTGATCAAGTGTGCACTTTATTTTACGTTTCATGTAAAACTAATGACGAACTATGGACCTGTGTGGTTAAATAAAACATTCTGATGTGATGCTCCCTTATTAATGATTTGGATTGAAAAATGTTATAGAACATATCTTTTTGGAATGACATATGATTATTCCCATTCATTTTGTCATATGGTCTCAATGAACGGAATTAAACCCCAGTTGTCCTGGGTTGAATCCTGAACCTTGAAAATATATATTGGATCGTAAATAACATTAATTCCAAGTTGCACGCTTTCCAACATCTCGATCCGGACACTTTTTGACCCATGTTCCTATCAAACGACAGATAACATATATTAGTTTTAATTTATGTCTATCTGATTGTTCATGAAATAGACAATGCCCTTGCATTCCCCTTGGACTCTAACAGTTGCCATATCAATTCATATGAACTGGGTATATATTTTTAAACACAGCCTCTTTTTGACACCTATTACTCTTTTTTGTGAAGGTGTGATCATTAAAATACTGTGTGACAACCTGCTGACTCAATGTCAGTGACAATAGTTCCAACATGCAGCGGCTGCGTCAAATAAGTGGATTCGTACTAAGTAGGGTATCGATTCCCTCATCATAGTATAAATAAATACTTTAAGCGGGCGGATCTCGTTCAAACTTTGTATGATGTTTATTGTGGGGTTGAAAAGGTATTAAATTTGTCAAGGTTGGGGTGGAGGTTAGAGGGAGAGGGAAGTTGCTCTATGACATTTCATCTGAGAAGTCATAGACATTAGCGTGGATTGATTTCAAGACAAAGGCATTACGTTAGAGTAAGTGACTTAACGGTGAATTGAACTAGTTATCAGCTGTTTTGATGAAAATGGAAACTAATCTTCTGGGTGACATCGCTAATCGAATTTAGGCCACTGCGGTTTTAGAGTTTACAGTCACAAGATTGTTACACAACTTTCCACGTATTTTATTACAACTAGATATTCAGAAGTGTTCTGGAGAAGAGGATAACGATGGATTGTAGTATTCCTCTGCCTCATTTATGAGGCCATATAACAATAAAGGCATTCGGAGGCTGTAGTCTAAATCAGAAACCTCCACGAGGTCAATATGTTACAGATTCAGGGCTCAGAAGCGAGTTTGGTTGGGAGTCTGATCCCTCTAAGGAAAACATAATTTCTGGTCTGTAGTTCGTAGTATACCCTCCCTTAGCTCACTTTTTGTCTTAATGATAGCGAAATATCAACTTAAAACATATTGTGCCTGATACATTAACTTATTACTCCAACATCTTAAGACTATTCACTTTGAAAACAAAATATAGTATTTTATTAGTTTTTATTTTCAAGATCTTTTTATTGATGCTGATATTACTAATTAATTTACTATTTTTCTTTTGTTGATTATTCCTATTTTTTTTGGTTGCGATTTTAGTTATACATTCATCTCTTTTTTTGTTCTAAGTTTTAAAGTTTATTCCGCTAAAGTTATTTTTCAGTTGGTTCCTATGCTTTCTTGTTATTGTTGTTCGTGTTAGTAGATTTAGTTGCCGTTAATAACCGAAATTGGACGAGTGGGAAGGGTTGGTTGAGAGGGGAGAATTTTGAAAATTCGAAATATCTCTATTATTATTCGTTGAATCGAAAAATTATATATAACCAATCTAATTGCAAATTTTGATGACCTAAAAATGTTGTTCGATATATATTTTCTGTATCATGAATATTAACCGAGCTATTTGGATTTTTAGTTTTTGGCTTTCAGTAAACCCTCCCCGCCCCTCACTCCTACTCGTGTCACATTAACAATAAGATGTCCCCCCTTTTACTCATCAGTTTGGTGTGTTACACCAGCCCGTGGGAAATCTTCTTAGTTTACGCAGCCGCTGCGGTATAGACTTTATTTTTGTTATTAGCAATTTCGCCTAGTAGCAAATTCCCCTAAGTAAATAAATCTTTCTCTGTGTAAGGAGTAAGTAGGAATGTCTATACATGTTTGATTCCTTTCCTTTGTATTTTTCTGAACTTTATATTTTACGTATTTCAGAACACTGGCATTAGTCATTTTTACTTTTAATAAGGGCAAATGCCTTATAAGGAAATATATTTTTTCTTCTAAAAAGTTTAAATTACCCCAGCAAAAAGTAATTGGTTTTGAGTGGAGCAGTGTGAGTTAGATACCACATTCCTCCAGAATGATTTATGGTATACTTTTTAGCAGATTTGCCTTAAGGGAAATCAGCTATTGAGGTTGTACTCATGACGGAATTTTCGAATTTTTTCTTCAAATGTCCATCGATCCTACCTAGGAGATGACGAAAATGAGGTCCGTTCAAAACTGTATATATATATATATATATATATATATATATATATATATATATATATATATCTCTCTCTCTATCTATCTATCTATATATATATATATATATATATATATATATATATATATATATATATGTGTCTGTTACCGCTCTAGCGGTCGCAATTTTTGTATAATCGTGACCAAACTCGATATTTAGTCGTTTTATGTAAAAAGAAAGATCAAGTTCGTTAACGGCTGAAATCGGACCAGGGGGTTTAGAGGAGGAGAATTTCGAAAATTCGAAATATCTCCGTTGCTATAAGTCGGATCGAAAAAGTGTATAGAATCAATCTTTTTGAAAATTTAATACACTATAAATATTGTTATATACATTTATTCTCTATCTTGAATATTAACCGAGATATTTGCATTTTTCAGTTTTCAGCCTTCAGTAAACCCCCACTTCTACTAGTGTTACATAAATAATGCTCTGTTATATAATAAAAAATATCAATTGAAGCCTAAATACCAAATATGGTTTTCATTGAACTTTTACTTTGTGAGATATATGGAAATACGTTATGTTGACCCCCCCCCTTCTTTTGTTTTTGGATTACTATAATTTGAGTGATTGAGATAAAAATGATTCTCATTCATTACAAATTACACCACTAGCTTTAGTAAATTGTTTTCAATAAAATTAATATGTTATATTCAAATATATTTCATTAATTGTTTGTCTTTCCGGTCTATTATGCAGCGCTACGAGGTTGGCTGGCCTGTTTGTTTACAATTCAGCCTTGTATTGTACATTTACTGACCATTCACGGCTGTGTTACCTGTATGTATATTTACCTATTGTAAACCTTCAGTGGGAAATCTGCTTAGTTTACGCAGCCCCTGCGTGACGGACTTTTCTAAAGTTACTTGCAATGTTCTGAATGTTTTCATATTATTCAATCGCTATAAAAACATTTGCATCCAGGTCAGACTGCCGTAACTCCATGCGTTTTCAAGCGTAGGCTTCACCGTTATAGAGTACTCAGAATGTTATTTCTGCATCTGATTCAGACAAGGAATATCTGAGTATGTGGATGGGCGTACATTCTTATGAATAAATGAGATCTCTATGTTGCTATAAAGGGTAAATCTTCCAAGGAATACTAAAACAAGGAATCCCGATAAGCTATTTGTTTTAGCATCCAGACCGTTAGCCAAGTCGTTCCACCGTTTTCTTTCCAGTCAGTGTAAGAATAAGTAAACTTCAAGTAATCCTTTCAGGGAATTCCATTTACTTTCTGCTAGTCTTTCTTCTTAACAGTTTGTTTGGGAGATTGAGCCTGACAGGGCCACTCCTACACATCGCCCTTTTGGAATTTTGCCGAAGTTGTGCTTTTAAGAAAGTTCCCCATAGTCCGACCTCTATGCCCATTGAAACTCTATAGCTCTAAGTCCCAGAGCACAACTCCTGGGCTCTACATTAGGAAGTATTGTTGCCTTCTTGTGTGTCACTCGGAGAAAGTCACTTTGAGAAAAGAGATTAGTCGGCGTTTCAATTACAAGATTCCCTGAAAGGGTGAAATGTCCTCCATTTCTCATAAGAATTACATGAAAAGAACATATAAATCTAATTTACACTTTAAAGAAGAAAATTTTCTACATGACAAGGAGAATAAATGGTCTAGTCTCACACAATTTATTTATTTTTTTTTACAGCATACATTTTGCATAATCAATGCTCACAATGTAAAATATTTGAACCTTTTTTTGATGTTTATTAATGCCTAATATTATTTAGGCCAACTATAGTCATTATATGTATTTGAATGGACCTAATTTTTTTTAATCTCCTAGGTGGGAGAAAAAGCTTATTTCCCTTACTGGAAATTTCCAAAAAATATTAAAACTTATAAATAAAATTTTTATTACTTAAACAGTGTGGAGCAAATACATTAAAAAAAAAACGGAGGTAGTAATCAAGTTCGACAGTTTAGGGCACTTCAAAAGATTAATCTTGGAACGATACGGATTTATTTTTGAAGATCCTATTTTTTATTCAAATACATTAAATTCAGCTTATTATGAAATAAATCATCCCGTTAATTTGCAATAAGTTGTGTATTAATTTATTTTCCTTTCACTAAATGCAGAGGCCAGTTACTGTCACTGAGAAAGATCTCGAGTTTGAGATTCTTCCATGTAGGAAAAAGTCTGCCGAGCAGGTTACAAATTGGTCACCTGCAAATCCAGAACTGCTTGTGGGATGAGCTTTTCTCAGAGTTTGAATCCTGAGGGTGTTGAATATATAGCATTCGATCGCATATTGTACAAATGGTCAATCGGCAATACGAAGAGGGCACGAGAAAGCGGCCAACTTTGTAGCATTTCTCGTTTAGCGACTATAGTTTTAATTTTAATAATTCCAACCCTAATATAAATATTTTGCATTATATTATAATACTGATATAATGCTCCTTAAATCATCAGGAAGCCTTTGTAATTGCGAAGACTTGGCTATATGGAGATTAACAAACATTTCCAAATTAGCTTGTTTGAAAGCTAACATAGTCTGATAGACTTCTTCAATGACCATGTCTATTGGAATCACAGTGATAGGCATCTAAGGCGCCATTTAACGTATTTATTTATTGTCGTTCACTTTGTGGTAATATGGCTAATTGGGATGGGTTATTTACAGGTTACCACCACCCATTTCTAGCCAGGGTGGGTCTGGAAATTTGTTTAATGAGTTTGTCACTAAATAAATTCCTATTGCCCAGGCGGGAATCCACTCTAGGTTACCATGTGGGATTAAGACCAACTCCTTAGTTCGCATGGTTAGCTGAGCCCCCATTTAATTTATAGAGCAGTTCCCTTTGCAAATACGAATTGCCTTTTCACGAGTTAAAGGTACTGGTACTTGAGTTGTCTTCTGGAGCTAACAGTTCTAAAATACGATTTATTATTTTATTTTCTTGAGAAGATCAACTGATTTTTTTCGGCTTTCGAATCTTGAAGGGATTGTTTTATTTTCTTTATAAAGTGTGAAGTTATAATAAGTGAAAAGAGTAATGAACTTTCTAATAATAATTTAGGACCGGAAAATACGGAATTCTATTCCTTACTTTTTATTCTTATTTTGTATTGTTATTCGAAGTGGCTGATTATAATAGCCCATACGAAGTTAATTTATTAAATCTGAGCCTAAATTGCTTAATGAACTGGGCTCCAGTTTTTTAAGGAAAAAAAACTGAATCAGCCATTTTAATAATATAAAGGACAAGTTTATAATTAATATTTACATTTTCTGTTAAATTAATCATTATAATTGGGCTGAAAAAGGTAAATGTGTTCAAAGAATTTATTAGTGTTTAATAACAAATGTAGTTTTGGATTGGTGTTGAAGGATTAAGAATGGAGTTAATAAGACAGGCACCCTAATCTGGAGGCAGCTAATTACGGCTGTACAAACCCTTTATTCTTCAGGTTAACGCCTTTCCTAATTAGAAATAAGATGACACTAAATCACTTTCCAGAGAAGTATCTCGCAGCCTTTCCTCGCCTTATTTCCTTGCATCTCATACAAGGCATTACCAAAGGTGCAAATCACCTTGATACTTAATTATTCTACTTGTACATCATATCTCAAGTTTTTAAACGAAATCTTACAACAATATTTAGTTTTTATCACAAGAAATCGGGAATAGCCCCTCCTACAATCTTAGTAAAGGTCACAAAATGCCTTCCAGTTAAATCCTCAGATCTTGGCCTGCCATGCTGTAGAAGCTAGAACCTTACCACACTCACTCTTGTCCTTGCAGTTTACACTCGCATACAATTCATTCATGCAATGCTCAAGCACACTTACAGTACAGGGTGTCATTACAGCACATGGAAAACTTGCTTAGTTTTAATAAAGCCTTGGTAAAAATTTTACTTGTAGAGATTTATATGCTCGCTGTCTTTCTTATAATTGGTCTTATTATTATTACCAAACATGCCTCCTATAAATCATTATCATATTAGCTTGTTACCTATTTAACATATTTGAACACTATTGTTGGTGCTAAAGCACTGTCACTGATATTCTACTCTTTCTCTGTTAATTCATGCTGATAGTGTCTCTGAGATAAACATTGCCTTGCCTCCCGATGTACAGTTGAACAAATTTGACATTTTGTAAAGAAGTCCCGGCCGAAACTCTGGCTCATAAGTATCATTCAGCCACTGTGTATAAAGAATCTAGTCTATTAACATGGCCTTTTAACATTCACAATATGTAATGATTGACTAGCCTACCAATCTCGGCTAAGTAAGGGATAGCTCAAAAGTGTTTAAGAGAACCTATTTGTTACCTATGTGAAATAACGGCAATGGGTTACAATTACTATTAAAAAAATTCGATTTCTCTGTCAATGAACTCAATATATAGGAATCAAGTGGCCTACTCAGTGCTCATTCTCTCATGTAGTTACCTTATTACCTACTCTATTTTAATGGAGGTTCAACAACACCAGTCCGTAAATTGGTTTCAAGACAGGGTATAAAATCGTCTACCTAACATTTTGGTACTATATTTTGGATTTCAGCAAGCATATTCTGCTAAGCAAAAGAATATGTTATAAATATTTACACCAGAATAAATCTAGCAAAATATCAATAGAATGTTGGCACTATGTTTATATCAACTTCCCACTTCGAATTACTCGATAAATGTAGCCATTGTTCCCAATTTATTACGGATTTCTTTTAGATGACGAACCTATTCCAGTTTATTGCCGAATAGTATTCCTCAAAATGTTTAGGTGTTGTGAGTATTATTTTGAAGACATGTATAGAATTTGTCTGTTAACTCTCTTGAGGGTGTCATTTTGTTTGATGGTTAACAAACTCTATATTTAAACGTTTTTATAAAAGTTTAAAGCTCAAGATCAAGTTAAAATCGTTAAACTGATCAATCGGAGGGGGGGGGTATATGGAGGAATTCAAAAATTAAAATATCGGTTATTATGAGTCGTATCCATACATATTATAGAACCAATCTTGTTAAATTATTCAGCTGTAAAATTGTTGTTCTACACATTTTTTTGTAGTTCAAGTATTTAGCGAGTAATTCAGCCTTTATGATTATTTTCAGCCTTTAGAAGATGGATTTTATTTAGGAATAGGAAATATTTGGTGAGGTGAGATTAGTAATGTAAAAGGTTTGGGGTCATACCTGCATGTGGGAAATTTGCTTACTTTAGACATCCCCTACGCGAACTTTTTTATTTATAGAAAATTCTGCTATAAATTATTTTTATATATAGAAGAACACTTCTATAAATTATGTTTATATATAAAACCCTTCTATAAATTATTTTTAAATATTTATATTTTTCGAAATTATTTTTGTATATAGAAGAATCCTTTTATAAATTATTTTTATTGTTAAAAAAAGTTTTCTAAAAAAACTTTTTTTAACCAATAGTAAAATAATATTTTAAAATAACTAATTAGTTTCGAAGATAGTTGTTTCCATTTTAGTACGTAACCGTGGCTTGTGCTCTGAGTGCCTCCTTTATTGCGTGCTGAGATCACGCGCCAGTTTTATTTGTTCTCAAGTATTTGGTTAAACTAAACAAGTGTTCGGCATCATTAACCCACACATCTATAGTATATAAATTGAATATACTATGTCAACTTTATACTATGTCAGTATAAAGTTGACATATTACAGGCACTTTTTTCAAACTTATACTTCTTGGAATAAAAATTATTGTTATCGTTAAAAAACTATTTGAAACTTCTCTGGATATTTCTAAAACTATTACATATGATGATTTTGATTAAAGTAGACGTTCATGATAACAATCAAGATAATTATAATTTTTAAAAGTATACAAAATATCAAGTTTAAATAATTGGTAAAAAATGTATACAACTAAACTACAAATGACCTTAAATAATTGGTAAAAAAATGTATTTTGTTAAATAGTCGGGCTTGTTTTTAAATTTTTGAGTATCTATTCATAATTAGGAATAGATTTTTCTACCTCTTATTATAATTTCAATCCCATTCTTACACCACCAACCCATAGTTTTTCATGGGCTTTCGAATGACTTGCAATTTTTTAAATTAAATTATTTGTGAACGTCCACTTTTTGCAACTAAGGCTAATTGGGACGAATTATCTACAGGTTACCACCCTTTTCAAGCCAGGGTGGGAATATGGATTTTATTTAATGAATTCCGTCACTTAATAAATTCCTCTGCCCATGTGGGAATCGAACTCGCCACTCTAGGTTTACCATGTGAGATTAAGGTCAACGCTTTAACTCAAATGGCTAACCTGAGCTCCTTTTTAAAATTAAAAACAAAAATGAGTCAGGATCATATGTTACGATATTGAGAAATATACTATTCCTTAAAATAATTTTAAAGCATTCAAGAAATTTTTATGATTGGAATCGACTAATGGAACTGCCAGTACTGAACTAGAACTGCTGAAAATACTAATATTTTTTATAAGAAAGAAGAAAATTATAAAAATTAAATACGAAAATAATGAACCATAGGGATGCGTTTTATCACTTGTAGTTAAATGTAAATAAACGTAGGTTAATTTTTAATGTTCGTTCTTAAAGTCCAAATTATGCCGCTATGACGAGTTTTGTTCAGGTTACCACGCCTTAACTCACGTAGTAACCTGGAAGGTGGGTTAGTTAAGTCATGCACTGGTGTTTCAAAATATATAAAAAATAGAATTGATACTTACAGTTCCAGAGGTTCAAGGAGAATGGGATATCTTACTAAAACGATTAAAGGAGGTGTCAATTGGTAAGTAATGATAGAGGGATGTAATGAGAATGAGTACAATGAATCAAGCTATCTCGTCAGATCACAAGGTCACCACTCTGGCTCAGTGGTGGCTGCAAGCCAGTAATGACTTGGTTCATAATAGGAATACACTTACTTCTGAAATAGTTGTCACGGAAGAACCGAGAGTAACCCTAGTGAAACTACGTGTGGCGGTACGGCTCGGGTTGACCATATCTTACTGACGGAGGTCAAACGGGCAAACAGTTTCTTCACAAGGGAGCACTCGTACGAAGTTCATTCCCTATGTGGTTGGAGATCGATGCTTTGTTTGATACTTATAGCGTTGCATCAGGAGTGTGCATAAAATAACGCGCTTACTGGAAGCTTAGTAAATTTAGAAAACTAATAATCTCCTCTACAAAACTCTGGAGGTGGCATCGTTTTGGAGATAACATTCAGGGAAAAACGTTGAATCACTAGGTAAGCGGTTATAATGGCGGTCCAGAGAACAATTCGTTGATGTTCGCGTCGATTCAGTAAATGATTTTCAACGTAAAATAAATATTAGAAGTATTAGTCAAACATTTTAGCTGAGAACAAAATTTAGCTATTAACCCTAAAACAGAATAAAAGCCAATAAGGAAATATTCTATGAAACTCTGAGGTTCTGCGACACCTCTAATTTGCCAAGAATGTGAAGCTTTCCAGGTCAAGAAACATCAAAACATACTTGATGTCAGTTTGTATACCAATCTAGTACCACTCAGATCACAATGTATTTTTCGTATTCGCCATCCCTTCTTATTGTCATAAAGACCATTACATTATATTGGCTGCCAGGACACGAGGACCTTGGACTTAGCACAACAGCATATGTAAACCAGAGGTCTTTTCGTTATTCTTCATTACTCAGCAATGTAAATACTACAAGTAGCATAGTGAATATATTTCTATAGGTTTTAATTTACAAAAGAAAAAAATATATATTCACATTATTCACATTACACTAGGGCCATTAAAAAGTACAATTTATAGGATAACCAGCTGTAGCCCATTTTATCATTATTAATATTTGCCAATAGGGGACTCAGGCTTGCCATGTGAGTTAAGGTTTTTGTCTTACTGAACTTTGCAAACCTGGAGTCATGGCTTCGATGCCCGCCTTGGCAAAAGGAAGTTTTTTAATGACGCACAAATAAAATAAAATATTCAAACCGAACCAGGCAAGAAATGGATTGTAACCTGTAAGTAACCCATCCCAACTAGCCGTAGTTGCATAAAGTGAACGTGACAATTAAATAACATATTTGCCAAAATGGTACTGATTATGGATAATGAGGTTTTTCCTCAAATAAGCGTTTTTGAGGGATTAGTTTATTCATTAATACTTCATAGAAGTCTAAGATAACATACACTAAAAATAATTTTACTAAATAGTTAAAGTTGAATTTAATTATTACTTTTATTTTAGCCTGACATTCCTTATTAGAGTGATTAAGTGCGAAGCTGGTGGCTGAAATGGGAATATAATGTGTGAATATTGTGAATTTTGAAGAGAGAGCGTGGCCCATGTAGATAAAGAGAGGGAACAAGAGCGATTGTCTAGTAAGAAAGGAGGTAGGAGAACAATGAGAGGGTAGACAAAGCACCTACCTCTGTGTTCTACTGATAACCTTCACCAGCGCTGCCCTCTGTTTTAGATCTCGCACACCAGTGACAGTCTGGAAATTAAACCGATTTCCACATACACCTCTATCCATTATTCCTCACCAATACTTATATATTCTATTTTATAAAATGCTCATGGGTTGGAGTTAGGGACGCTCGTGTTTTACACATAGGCTGTAGCCAAACTACTTAAATACTCAAATGACATTTCCATTTAGGATTTTAGCTATCAAAAGAAGCATTTATGCTCACGTGGGACATGGATTATAGGTACAATAAATATCCTGATTACAATAAATTGGAGAAACCTACTTGCAGCTCCAGTAAATTGATAACTTTGGGTTTCGAGGAAAAAGGTTTCAACTTGTCGTTACACGAAGCTATTGCTCATAGCTAATAGAGACAGTACAGATAGCCAAGATAAATCTGTTGTTATGCTGGCCGATTCTATCAATTTGTTCCTAAATTAAAAATATTGAAAATAGCAGTAAAAAAAATCAGCTCAAAATAAACATGAAACCCGAATAATGGCAAATATGAAAATACTGCCTAAAATTCAAGGGTTTCCAAATCAACTAATTTAAAATCGCTTTATACTATACATCATGGCGAAATCAAAGTTGCTTTGTGCTGGACTGATATTCCTGTCATTTTAAGTTTAAGTGTCTTACGTTATCATGCTCGCTGATGGTACATAATAATGTGAATTATTACAAGGAATAAGGAAGTAGTGATTTAAGATGAAGATAGAATATCTACGGGTATATCAGCAAAAGTAGCGAAGGAATAGGTAATTAGTTCTGTCTGTAATGAGACAAAGCAGAGGCGGAGTAGGCTTTGAAGTGAATGGATACGTTTGAAGTTAGTTAGATGACAATAGGGGCTTGTAGAGATTGGGGTTGGGGGTAACCGAGTTACTCCTGGAGTAGGGAGGTACCTCTCCCGAGGGAATAGCTATGTAAGGAAGCCTTAATGCAATAGGGCCTGTTTCTCTCTAAGGTATCACTAAATCTCTCTAAATTGTAACACTAAAAGGCATTTTAGTTCTTCTTTTAAAATTGTATATAGCATTTTATAAAATTGTCATTGAGCTAGAAATGGAACATGCAAGTTAAAACAGAGAGAAAAAAAAATCGAATAAGTGAAAATAGGTGTTGAAACGTCTAATTAACAGCCATTAAAAAGAATTTTCTGTTTCCCCTAGTTGTGGTTCTGGGGAGAAAAACATTGAATTGTTAGAGAATAAGTAGTTTCGGCAGAACAAATTTTAGAAAAAGTTCCAAAATGTTAGTAGCCTTAAAAGTGTTAAGACAAGAATTTGTCAACGGATGGTGACTGTTGGGCTCTTAATATTTACAGTGCAGTCCTAGCCAGTAGTCTATAAAATACTGATAAATCTTTCTTAAACGATGGACGATCATAGACTGCGATCAAACGGAAGGGCGAGTACGAAGGAAGTAATGCCTATGCTAATGGTATATTAATGATAATAACAGATTTAATGGACATTTAGTCTAATCCAAGACTGTTTGTCTTTTAAAAATATGTTACAATTATAATTGTGTAATTTTATTAAACGATATAAAGGGACTCTTTAGTTCCTGCCTGGGAGATGACTTGAAAGGTCATACTTTTTAGAATTTTCCTCAGATAAAGAATCCATTCCGCCTACAGATTATTCTAGGGGTTGTGTTAACTAAGCAGATTTCCTACGTGCCCCCATTTTCCCATTTGATAATTGATAATATTTTGAGTAAGGCGTTTCATGATATACTGGCTTGTTGTTAATGTTGGATGACTTAAAAGGGGTGAGAATTTCTATAATTGAATATTAACAAATGCAAAAATATCTCTTTGTATTTTTGGTTATATCGATACCGAACTTGATGAGAGGTTGATGTAAAACTAATGATCGTGCTTGTCAATGGCTGAAATGAACCCGAATTGGACGAAATTTGTTTGTATATATATTTATATATATACAAATATATATATATATATATATATATATATATATATATATATATATATATGCAATGTTATTGCAAATTTAATTTTCTATACTTTTTTCTCTAGCTATATTTTTTTTCCTCTATAGCCTTTTCTCGTTTACAGTCTTCAGAAAACTCTCAATAAAAGCAAACAAAGTAGAGGCTGTGTGAATTATGCATATTTTCCACTAGATGATATGTCATGCTGCAGGCTACACCTTACAATAAAAGTGTCTGAGAATTAAATAATAAAACATATCAAGGGTTGAAGTTTAACCATTATCGTATTTCATATTTTTTTTGTTTTGTCGAAGAACCTCCTCCAAATAAATGAATTCTAAGAAATATTAATACGATATATATATGTATATATATATATATATATATATATATATATATATATATATATATATCAGAGAAATAAAAAGCTGCCATTTGGGAAGAAAAGTGTAAGGAAAAAAAACCTCGCTTAAAGAAAAATCTCTTGAGATGCTATTTTAAAGAAATAAGAGATTCTTTTGGAAAATATTTCTACGGTTGAACAGAACTTATCAAAGATAATAAGCTTAAATTTATTTAGTATGATCTTAGCCTACGCCTTCAATAACATATTTAGGAAATAAGGTTGACCTTAATTCTGCCAAGACGAATGTAGCCCCTGCTCAATCAAATTCCTTCTTCCTTTAGAATATTACATCCGTCCCCAAAGCTCATTCGTTCATCGTTCGGTATTCAGGAACCCTTGAAATTTATATAACATGAACAATTTGCATTTATTTATTTCAGTTGTGCTTATAAGGTTTCGTGAATTCCTATCTGGGATTTTATTTATATATATATATATATATATATATATATATATATATATATATATATATATCCTACATTTATAAAAAGTTCTTTAAAGATAAGTACTGAAATATGTGCATAATCTATATAAATAAAAGAGCAGGGGGTTTCTGATATTCTACATTAATTCGGCTCAATCATTTTTTTCACGTTTCAGCCCACTCTAAGAACAATGGTGTGAAATCTGAAAGCTACTTACTTGAGTGTAAGGGTGTCTACTGCCCAGTAATAAAGAATACTATTCAATGGAAAGGAAACTGTACGACTATCAACATATTATGTAACCATTCTCCCGAGACAGTATAAGCTAGGGAAATTCAAAGTTTTTTTAATAAGCAAAGTAATTAATATATGTATTAATTACATTATGTTAATGGGTAAGAACTGAGTTGTGGGATTGAGAGCAGGGAAGCAAATTCTTAGTAAAAGTGAACTTTAATGTGTGACTAAAGTCTAAGTATCTATGCTTTATTAATATTTTAGATAGGTACATCAGACAAGTTACGGATAAAGATATTTTGCCGAAAAATAATAATTATGCATGTATGTTAAATTGATGTAGGGTTATGCTGGCCCCTGTATTCGTGTAACTAATGTTTCTCCCTGGCTGGGATAATCTAACTGTCCAGACACGCCATTTATCATTCCACAATGGCCATTGTTGAATACAATGTTAAATAGTTTGTTCAGTTGTCCATCAAGCCTCTTTATCTTTGTTATTGAAATTTTAATTGAAAAGTTTTACTTTGAATTGGAAATATCAAAATTTGCTTCAAAAAAGTCCATCGCACAGGTGCTGCGTAAACTAAGAAAATTTCATTTTTGAGGTGCTGGATGGTGAAGGAATTATTACCTCAGATAAGAAAATTTTCCATCCTGCTGCAATGCCACTCATTAGTCATTTCACATCCAAATTTCTCATAATAAGAAACCTTTATAAACAATACTAGAAATTAAAGCTTAGCTTATTAGATGTTTATTGATATAGTTGCTATAATGGAATATGGCATGTGAAGAAGTGATGGTTAAATGAAAGCTGAAAAATAAGAAGGAGAGACTTCCTCGGCAATTATAAATTGCCATTGGTTTTAATGAATCGTACTCCTTTTTGTGGGGCACAAAAATAAAAATCTTCCAAAAGTGTCCTCCATCAAATTTTTATTAAGAGGTAAAATATTAGATTACCGAATGATGAAAAGTCCGTCACGCAGAGGCTGCGTAAACTAAGCAGATTTCCTATGTGAAGTTTAGCAATAGAGAAATCAGCGTACTGGTAACACAACACCACCATAAGTAAATACAAACGGTAATGAGAAATCTTTCAGTTAATTTTAATAAACTCCCAACTGAAACGGCTTCTGTATTGTAAGAATAATTTATATTTTAATAACTCAAACTTTAGTAGTCCAAGAACTAAAGAGGGGGGGCGGATGAACAGAACGTATTTGAATAAATCTCACTAAGTAACGACGGTTAGGTAAGGTTAGAAACTACAGGTTAGGTTAGAAGCTTCCGCCAGAGCCGACTTACGAAAACGGCCGAACTAACCCGAACAACACCCGACCACAGACTTCATAAAAATGCAAATATCTCGGTTAATATTCAAGATAGAGAATAAGTGTATATAGCAATATTAATAGTAAATTTAATTTGCAATAAGATTGGATCTATACAATCGATAATCCCCCCTCTAAACGATTTCAGCCATGAATGAACTTGATCTGTCTTTTTACATAAAACGGTTAAATATCGAGTTTCGTAACGATCAAACAAAAATTAACAGACAAATATATATATATATATATATATATATATATATATATATATATATATATATATAATTTTGAACGGACCTCATTTTCGTCATCTCCTGGGTAGGATCGATGGACATTTGAAGAAATTTTTCGAAACTCGCGTCATGAGTACGACCTCAATAGCTGATTTCCCTTAAGGGAAATCTGCTAAAATCTATTAAAGTTTGCTAACCTGTTTATTTCTCCATCTACACGTTTCACATTTAATTTGACGTCTTTGCGGGGAAGTGCACATTTTTGAATTATTCAACCTTACCTCTAAGGCGGTTACGTAAGCTTTAAAAGATGGAGAAGAGCTTTATCCTGAACTCTAAATTCTAAAATATGTACAATTCTGAAGATGTGTCAAATTCGGAGTAAAAAATATAGTGAGAAACAAGTAAATTGTAGGAAATTTCATTGTTTGTCACCGTTTGATCTTCCTCCAATTATGTTTCGAAAATAAAATGGTCTATAAAAAATTAAATACTTTTGTAGTGTATTAGGCTGCAATGAACAGTTCCCTATGTTTTAGTTAACTTCATGTCCCTCATTGTGGAGCCGGTATATGATACGAGAATGAAGTATATGAAATAAATATTTTTAGGGAAATCATCTATTGAGGTTGTACTCTTGACGAGATTTTCGAAACTTTTCTCAAATGTCCACGATCCTACCTAGGAGATGGCGAAAATGAGGTCCCTTTAGCGCACCTCATTATCGTCATCTCCTAGGATGAAAAAGGTCTGTTAAAAATTGTACTTCTTACTCTGGATCCAATATTCTTCTACATTGTTCATAGTTTAATGCTAAGGATCACCAATGAAAACACCTTTTTCTCCCAGACATAGTATTCATTGAAATTTTTGAGGTACATGTGAATACTTGGTGTGATGTCATAATATAAGATTTTACGTTCTTAACTCGATAATGTTTATTTGATCGATATCATAATCGATTCACCACTAAAAACCATATTATTTAATGGCTGAAACCGTACGAGGCTAAGGAGGCTATTGGAGGAAAGATTCATGATATCTCCGTTATTATGAGTTGCATAGATAAATTTTATAGAACCATTCTCTTTATATTCTATAGTATGCTCTACAACTGTTGTTCTATACATTTTTTCATTGGTCGAATATTAAGGGAATTAATAGTTCTTTCATGCTTCCAGCCATTAACGCCCACTTCTCCTCATCGGAGGCTTTCTTAGAAATACAAAATATATGGTGAGATGAGATCAATAGTGTGTCACACTAGCCCGTGGACAATCTGCTTAGTGATGAACTTTTTTAGGGAAAGTTGTATTGAGGTAATTTGGTGTTTACACTTAGGTATATCGGTCATTAGTAGTAGTAAGGTGGTTTAGTTATTAATAGAACCACTTTGGAAATCAGATCGCTATACTCAGAGGCCAAATAATTTGGGATAGCTATACCCTTGTAAAGGTAAATTGAGGTCAAGTCTGAAACCTACCCCTTGCTCTAAGGTAAAGGTCTTATATTACCTTTAAGCCGTAGAGTCCAAGTTTCACCTCCGTGGATAACGTAAATCATAGCGGTTTCCCTGAACCCAACTATTTTACTTTTTTATCTGAAATGAATAGCTTTATGTAAAAAGTATGTGTTATTTAAACTTAGTACAGGACGTTTTTTAATTAAGGCTCAACGCTGAAAACGTAAGTATTAAAATATTTTGATTCACATTTGAGAATGTAGATGCTTAACTTTTCTTTTCCCTCAAAAAAAGAAATTTTAAAAAGAACGAATCAGGAATTGACTAAACTATTATTTCAGATTAATAAGTTGTAATTGGCCACCAATGGACTTCAACAAATAATGTTTTTGCTAATATTTCGGAATATATTTTAATAGGTTTCTCTTACTCTTTGCTTTTTACTCATGTAGTCGCCTTTATAATATTTTCAAACGCTTTTGATGAAATTGTTGAACAGTTGAAGAATAAGCAAATTATTTTAATTTATTTATTGTTCAGTTTTTATTAAAATGTATACTTACTCTATTAATCTGTTTGCTTTTCATCAACTATTTTTTTTCATTTTATGTATTATTTATTAATTTAATATTTTTTCTTTTGTTGATTATTCCTATTTTTTATTGCGATTTTAGTAATACTTTCGAATTTTTTTTTATTAGTTTTACGTTTTTTCCACTAAAGCCATTTTTCTTGTATGCTTTCATTTTGTTGTTGTTCGTGTTAGCAGATTTCCTTTAAGCAAAATCAGCTTTGATGTTGCACTCATGACGCGATTTTCTAAACCTTTCTTCAAGTGTCCAACCTATACGTTAACGAAAAGTCCGTTCAAAATCTGTCTTTTTTTTTTTTAATGGTTCCCCAAAAACCTCAAGTTACTTTTTCGTTTCACATGGAATTGAAACCTTTCTACAATGTTTAGTTTTGGTATTTGCTTGTTTGTCGTCTTTTCACGGCTACAAGCAAATTTGATGAAACATGGTATTAGTTTATCGGTAACACAGCTTACCGACTTTAGACTTTAGGCTGTAATATTATTCATAAAAACGAACAAGAGTGGGGGTTGTACGAGAGTTCCGAAGTAAAAAATCGCGTTATTTCATTTCCTTTGGCAAAGTTGTGTATTTTTATTTAAACTAATGCATGTAAAAGTACCAAATATTTGGTTAACGTCCGTTGGAACCAACAAAATTACGTGAAATATTAAATGTAGTCACATTTATTGAGTACCCTTAGATGAGGGTAAAGAGTTGAAGTTGCACAAGAGGTTTACCTAGAGCTATATAAAAAAAAAGTTATTTTTATAAGAAATGGAATTATCATATGAAGGGCAGATGCTAAAGCCTGAATTTGCCTGGTGGGTTGGGTAGGAAGGCATACAAGAAATGCGGGTCAAGTATCTTTCTGCTCGAAGGAACTATGATTCGTACCGCAAAATAGGAATACCATTAGGGATAACTAACTCACTGTCGACCACCCTACAATTAAATAGACTTTTAGATAAACATGTTTAACTTGTTTATTTAATGTTAATGACAATTATAAAATAGAATAATAAGTAAATTAGTTCTCAATGTGCCCTAATTAGAAGATATCCTGATATTGTTATAGTAGCTGTTAATTTAGTTAACTAAGTCACGAACTATATTTACACCTGGATGGAAAGCATAGTGAAGACATTGTGTAGATAATTCATTTTTTTTAATTTTACAATTATTGTAATTAAAATATATAAATACTAAATAATCATTTTTTTGAGTAATTCAAAATTTAATTATAAAGGATTGCTTTATGATTCTCAAGCTAAACGTATACTCTTTATGCAAGAGGGTTACGTATGTAATCGTTTCTTAAAAAGAACTTGCCTTTTTGTTTTTGCAATGAAATTCTAAGTATAATAAATAGCCTTCGAGTTATAAGCTCAGCCATAACAAGAAAGTTGGTAAACTTAAAAAATAATAATTCAAAACGTCTGTATTTCCAAAAAAAAAATATTTTTACGGATTACATTTTATATTAACTCTTCATATCAAATACGATATAGAATGAATTCCCAGTTACGATACATTTTTCCAATTTTTCAGCATTGAGACAAATGCTGAAAATTGTGATATTATTTTCCACTAAAAGCTGTGCAATTTCCACATGGTAAGAATAATAACAATTGTAAGGTGTTTTGAATATAGAAGTATAAAATAAAATCGAAAAGGAAAAGGAATATTATCACAGTATTCTAAAGGAAACCAGGTCTGAGAAAATTTTCGTTCAAACGCCATTGAATAAATTCTGTTAGAGAGGGGGGGGGGGTCACCTGAACTGTTGCTATACCAACCTTAGTCCCTGCTAGTAGGAAGAAACTTGGCCCTCAACTCACATATGTCTTTCTACTCCATCAATTTGCCTCAATGAAGGCTTTAACGTTCACCCTCCATGCGATTAATTTGATACATTATGCAAGTTATATTTTATTTTCAAAGTTTTATATCAAGCAGACAGATCTATTCAAGTTGTAATTCTTTAGCATTATATAATAATACTCAATAAAAATGTTCTTCTATCCAATATTTCTCGTATTTTAGTTCATTCCAACCGACATGGAACTAAAAATTAGAGCATAAAATCAGTAAATAATATAATAAATTACTAGAAGTGAGGCTGTTAATAAAAGCTTAGAACATAAAAATGCAAATATCTCCAAATAAGAATATAATATTACATCAATATAATATTGGTGCTGAGAAGCGTTCGTTTAAACCCTGTCGCATATGCTTGATAATCCAGATGATTGATAATCCTGGCTCGCGTTCCTTTATCATGTCCTTTATCAATAATATATCCAACATATTATCAAGCTAAATTCTTATCGAGCAACTTTCGTAGAGCTGTGTTAATGTCACGTTATACTGCATGACATGCCAATTTTCGTTTCTTTGATATCCGCCTGTCCATAAATCCTTCTCAGCAATGCATTATTCATTTTCTGCTCCTAACAAGTTTCCAAGAAGCTCCCTACTATATCCAATGTTCCCTGTTTCAGAAATAATGGTGTTTCTTTTTGCACCATATTTATATATCGTGCATCATTGCTACCTTTAACTGTCAATCAGTCATCCTTTCACTCGTAGTCAGGTACCTATGAAATAACATGTTCTTAAATACTACAGCAATCTAAGAACATAGATGCCGTGCCATGCATTCAGGATAATTACAAGTTATTTAACGGTAAATGTTTATAATAATAAATCTTACCTGAAGCACATCGATTTGTTTATTAGACCTATACAAAAGATTGTAGTAGGAGGAGAACCTATGCAACTATAATTGGAGTTTTAATATATTGCCTACCATATTTATGCCCTTTGCTGTGTTGTCCTGATACCTGATATCTTCAACAACAATAATAACCCGATTTTTGAAAGTGAAATCAGCTAACAGGAAATATTTTCTTACAGCTAAAAATAATAGTTCAAATATAGAGATATCCTTCATGCATATCTGGTAATCTCTAATCAATAATCACCGACTTTAAAAATTTATTAGATCTGTAAGAGGTAAATGGTGGTGTTAGGTGACTGTAATCTCTATCCATGTATTGAATAATCCTTTTTTTTAATTAATAACAGTAATTCGTGTTAATTTGTTAAGTAATTAGATTTAGTTTTAGAACACATAATGTATTTTTGGGTTTAATCTTGAAAATTTAAAAAGGGGATTGGCAGCGTGAATGCAATGTGTTTTACATATATGCAATGACTTGTTTAATGTTAGCTTAAACATAGAAAAGTTTTGGGGATTTCCTTAATGGTAGTTTAGTTGGCAGTTTAGTCTTCTTCCGAAGAGATTAATATGGTCAGCGGATCCAGACGATATGATTTTTATGCTTAGCCTGACACCTTTCTGGTTATTTACCCTGAGCTCTCATCAATATAAATGTTGCCAAACCGAGGTTATAAATATATTTCCATTTGGTGAGAAGGGGAGGGGGGTAGGGAATAATATTGAACCATCTGAATAATGATATAATGGTATGCTAAAAGAGTCTTTTCATGGGTACAATATGCTTCCAAATACAGATGGTTCTTGATTTGTTTGTAGTGTTGACCGTAGCGTACCAGACGGGAATATTTCCCCCCATCAACAAGCAACAAGTGGCAGATTTACTGTCATCATGCCCTTTTTCCTACTACATTTGACTCAAGCAAGGTGTCATTAACTAACACATTATGTCCTCTTTCGCAAATCACTTATACATAAGCTTGGCATCCTGGCTAATGCCTGTTTGCAATATATCACGTTTATTTTAATTGTCTATAATACACATATTGATAACTTATATGTGCAATATGAACATCCTGTTAACTTGTATTTCATTAGGTGAATTTAGAGTCATGGCCTCGCCAATTAGAATTGGTGACGATCACATTAAATTAAATACTTAATTAAATTAAAAAAGGGTACCAACATGGCTAAAAACGGGGGGTCCTTTTCATAGTCCGTCCCATCAAGCCGTAGTGCCATAACGTGAATGTTAATAAATAACATAATTTTGCTTCCCTGACAATTGACCCCTCCATGCTTCCCTGAATCCGTCCATTCAGTAGAGGAATCACCTTACTACATTCACTCAAAACATTACAGTCGACCCTCGCATACAGCGCATTCATACATGCCATATTCTCATCAAGGGCATTTCAGGTGGCACTAACCCCCACCAAGCCCTCTCACCCAATACATGTCCAACACAGCCTAAATCCTTAGCCTTAAGAAAGGGTAAAAATGGGGTCATTGAATTCATACCCACCATTCCTATGGCCAGCATAAATGAATGAATCCGGTGGGAGGTGCAAAGATTTGCCACACAAGCAGCAAAAACCCAAATAGCCCCATCCACTCTTTTGAACTCAACCGGCTTGGATTTTCCAAGCACTAGCCCAAGGAACCGGGGCAGAAACTATGTTTTCAAAGCCCACATTTTCTGCTGTGGCTCCAGTGGTTCTCAACTAATACTAGAAATGATGTCCAACCTTTTTGGTACAAAAGGCTCTGCACTACGAAGGCAAAACGAGATGTGAAGGAACAACCAGGGATCTTCAACTCCCAGGCCCGAACAGACTGTTCGGAAACTCTCAAGACCAGATGCTGGGCAAACCTTCATCATCCTAGGTCGGCCTGATGACATAAGCTCCAACCTGACACACTCCTCTGGGTTTAGCTCTAAACCAATCCCGAAGTGCACTTTCCAGCTGTTTCAGAGACATGTTGAGGACCTTCTTCAGAGGATGCTAGAAGAATGAGGTTGTCCGCATAGGCAGTAAACAACAGCCTGACAGTATTGAACAGAAAACCGACTCGGGTCCGTCCGTCCGAATCGGCCAATCATACACAAACAGGGCTAGCCCTCTCTCTTACCCCTCTATTATAGCCCTATTAATATAAGTTAGGTTAATTTTAGTATAGTATTATTCTTATAGTATAGCTTAGGTTTAGTTAGGTTAGATATGATAGTTTTGGGCGCCCCTTACCCCCTTTACAATTTGTACCGGCTTTCATAGGCTAATTTACTGGCAGTAGCGGCCATCTATCCTTTTCCTTTTTTCTTTCGTTTTCTTCCTATACCTCACAACCTATCCGGAATCACCAGCTACTGGGTCACCTACCCTCGGTGTTCTATTACACCACATCACAATTACCACCTCCCTTATAATGGAACTATAGTTCAGTAGAAGGGGAACTATCATTCTTACCCCCGGTAGGTCACACTACCTTATCACTAACTGAAACATCAAGCTGGGTTTCAGATAAAAAAAGAAAGACATTGCAGGATTCTTTCCCTTCTTCCCTTACATTATTTTAAGGGGAACGCAAACTAAGTTGCCGATACAGTACAGAATTGATGAACCGATTGCAGTTCTGTCGACATTACAGCTGCACCCTAGTAGTGCATTCCAAAGATTCTCTTCATCATAAACCTGGTTCTCCTGTGGATCCAGCTATGGCATTATTTACCAATTTATCAAGACAGGCCATATCCACCTAAATCCGTCGGATATCCTCTCCAATCAATCTCCCCCTATATCCAGCATCTGTTTCATATTGTCCCTCCTGCCTGAGATTTGGTATTGCTAGTACAAGTGTTTTTAAGTTGGTAGTACCTACCATAGTGTTTTTCATTCCTCACCTGTATAAAAACTAAGCAGCCGTTATTCTGCCGGAGAGTCAGATTTCTTAAGACTTAATAAGAATGGTGTTGGTTAAAAATTTAATCCCCAAAGGTATCCTTTCGGAAAAGGGGGAGGTCCCTTGCCAATACTTGTATAGGTCTTACTAATGCCTCAACAAGAAGAAAGGAAAAGAATGCAGGATTGGGATGAAATATTAGCACACAAAACTTCCAGAATATTATGTAACCAGGAAGGGTTCACTGGAAATTTTTATGTAGAAGGGCAATTTACAGCTGGCAGTGCGAGAGAGAAAATAGAGAGGTGAGATCACATAGTCCTGTGGCTTGGAGGGAGTTTCTGCGATAATTGGTGGCATAGGTTCTTTCATATATATATGGGAAGCGTCACTTGTCCGCTATGAGAGTGGTCATATCTGTAAGCCTCGTAAAACTTAAGTGCATGCGCTTGTTCAGTTATTGTGGCTACATCGATTTCTCTGCTAGTAGTCTGATTAATTCATTAGTGTGACCTTGAACTCCATTAGCAATTCAAATTAGGATAAAGAGGAACTTGGATGTTCAGGGGATAATTTCGAAAATGGAGAGAACAGTGTTAATCCGAGAGATGACCAGTAATAATAGGTGGTAGGAATTAGTTGATAAATGAATCTCACACAGTTGTGACATCACAAGGAGAGGAGGAAATAAGTGAAACATGTGTAATTGAGGGTCTCCCATATGACGGCTGTGGAGTCTCAGGCATTGTGTTGGTGTGTCAGACATGAACGATCGTGTTGGTGGTGCTTCATGCATGAATGGTGGTCAGTCAGATCGAGTAGAGTGGCTCTGACAGATATAGCAGAGTGCCACAATTATTAAATTTAATTATCTGGTCCATAGCTAGAAAAATGTTCAGGGAATTACATTGGATGACTTTAATATTATAACAAAATTGATTCTAGAAAATTTTACCATTCATATCAAGTAAAGTTTTAAATGCAGTTAAAAATAAGTTTACACTTCTAAAGGGGATATTTAACTCATTTTAATAATTCCCACCAACAATTTTATTTTCTTACTGTAGATCTATAGGATTGAGTTTATTTTCAAAAATTTATTTGTTGAGTAGTGAATTTACAGCAACCTATTGGTCTAGAGTGTTATCTCAGTTCTTAAATAATGAGATTTATATTTACAACTTATTGCTATTCTACCGTATTACCATTTCCCTTTGGAGGCCTATAACATTTTTAGTTGGCTTGTTGGAACTACCACTCAATATCTAAACTTCTGTTGATTATAATTTTTTTTCGGTATTGATTGGTAATTCGTAATTTGTTCCGTTTAAATTTTTATAACTATAATTGCCCTGATAGCAATGGATTTTCATTAATATTAGGAAACAATTCTTTAGTAAAATCTTAGGAGCCTGTGATGATAGAATCAACTAAATTGAACCATCGTAGAGCTTCTCCCATCAAAATGCAATCTTACAAAATCTTAAAATATTCTTTTCAGTATCCATTCATAGTATTCTATTGTATGGACAGGCTCTTTATAAAATCTATTGGATTGTGTCTCTGGTTAGCCCTATGTACACATAGTTTGGCTTCTCTTGATTCAAGAGTTCTAGGCTTAATAGTCCAACACCTGCACCTTCAATATTCATTTTTTAATGACCATTAATTAATTGTATTTAATTAAGAAGTAAATACCTTTAAACTCTTTTATAATTACTAGGGATAATTATTTTTTTAGATTTTGGTTTTGAATGAAAGAATGAGAAAGGGTTTGCAAAAGCAGAGAGTTTTATTACTCATTCCTAGGTTATCTTGATCGCAAAGAGGGGGGGGGGGGCTCCTTCCTGAATAATGGGGCCATCTTAAAAGGTAATTGACAGAGCCATTTCGGAAAAGTAGCTGCGTGTACGAAACAGATTTCCCACATGCATGCACATATGACATACAAGAGTGATCTCAAAGCACAATATATTTTTTATTTCTAAGTAAAAATCCTGTGAGTAAACGTGGGGGGGGGTTTAGTGAAACCTGAAAGCAAGAATGTAGTAATAAAATGCTTAATATTAGAGCTACAAAAAATGTATGAATCTATAAAAGTTTAGCATCTACAGTTTAAAAAGATTGATGTTATAACAATATTTGATCCGACTCAAAATAGCAGCGAGATATTATGAATTTCTTAATTTACCCTTCCTTCACGAGTACCTGCATGGTGGGCTTTATAAAATGTGTCACACATGTACCCTTGCCAGGTCTTAACATATCTGGCATTATAGTTAGACTAGCTAAGGTACCCAGCTTCGCCCGGGAATACATTTTAGGCTGAATAAAGATGGTATTTTTTTGGCAAGGCTTTACTTTCCACAATATTTTGACATTTCCCCGTCACAGTTTTTAGGGTTTATACCCGTCGTTGCTGTGGATTTGTTAATAATAAAATTATTTGTTATTTAAGACTTCAGTCTTCTAATATTATTATATTTCCCGTCTCCTGTGCATGTCGGTTTTTTTATAACGTAATGAACAGTATAATTCATGGACCGCATCCAGAGCTTAATGGTGACAACTATTTTAGATACATCTTAACCGAAAAACAAATAGAAAATGAAATATCGCAAATTTTTATTTCAGGCCTCCCTCATAACCCCCACTCCCGTTTGAACCTAAATATTTTAATATAGCTTATAATCATTGAAGAATTAATGCTAATTCACATACCGAGTTTTGTTTAACTCGGTTGAGTCTTTTGTGCCAAATAAAATTGTTGACTCCCGCTATAGTTTTTAGCGTATAACTCATTTATTCTTATGTATAATACAAAAGTGTACATAACAAAAGTTACTCTAAATAACAAACTAAACAACTTTTGTTATGTGCATATTTACCGAAAAATCAATGCGAAACGAAATATCGCTATTTTTAATTTCAGGCCTCTCCTATAACCCCTACTCCTGTTTGAACCTAAAAATTTTAATATAGCTTATAATCTTGGAAAAATTAATGCTATTTCACATACCGAGTTTTGTTAAATTCGGTTCAACCGTTAGTGCCCAATATAATAGTTGGCTCCCGCTGTAGTTTTTGGTGTATATCTCATTTATACTTTGTTATAAAACAAAAGTGAATATAACAAAAGTTTCTCTAAATAACACAATAAACAGCTTTTGTTATATGCACATTTTTCGAAAACCAATGGCAAACGAAATATCGCTATTTAAGGCCTTCCTTACAACCCCCACTCCTGCCTGTCCCTAGAAATGTTGGTATGGCTTATGATAATTAAGGTGTCAGTGCTAATACACATACCTAGTTTTATTTAGTTTGGTGTTTGGTTGAGTCTTCTGTGCCGAATGATATTGTTGACTCCCGCTTTAATTTTTTGCGTATAACGCATTTACACTTCGATATACGACGAAAGTGTATATAAAAAAAGCTACTCTAAATAATAAAATAAATAACTTTTGTTTTGTGGATATTTGCCGAAAAACCAATAGGAAACAAAATATCGCTATTTTTAATTTCAGGCCTCCCCTATAACCCCCACTCCTGTTCGTCCCAGAGAATATTAATATAGCCTAAAGTATAAGTTGGGCTAGTAGTAATATACATACCAAGTTTCATAAAATTCGGTTCAGCCGTTTATGCGTGAAAAGGAAACAGACACGAAAGAAACAAAATACAGTTATGGTGTCTATCAATGCAGTTATGTAAAAAAATCAATGTACAGACCGAGGTTACAATTTTATATATATATATATATATATATATGTAGATTGGGGATAGCCTAGGTGTGACAGTAAAAAAGGTCTTATAAAGAAATTAAGTTCTGATGGTCTTGAGAGCAGAACAGATGTTATTCAGAGTTACTAAAGATTCGAGGATTTAATTGTGAGTTTTCTATCATAACCGTAAAAAATTCCTGAGAAGTAATAAAATAGAGCGTAGGAGTTAAAATAATCCCATATATTATATAACGCCTCTATGGCTTATCTCGTCCAATTTTGAAAGTTGACAACTTCTCTCGTTGAAATCAATATTTCCAGCCGTGACTTCTCCTTCTTGAACGATGCTCTTGTTTCGCATTAATGTTCTGAAAATGTATATACCAATATGTACACATGTGCCATGTATTTGAGTAACTTACGTTAAGTAAATGAAGACAGTACGAACAGTCGTGAGTTGACTACCATTTTAAGAGATATATTGTGTTTAGTTAGGCAAACAATTGCAATTAGCCTAGAAGGCAAGCAAATAAAGATAGAACACTGGTAGTTAATTAAGCCAGAAATCCAACCACCTAACAAAACCAAAACCTCTCAAAGGCATTAAACGCCCTAATTAGTTACAGCTACAAAGGCTATTAGTTTTTTTTTCTTTCTACAATTATCAACATCTCGTAATTCTAGTTCTTTAGTGTTTCTTTTAAATCAAAGAGTGTGTGTGTGTGTATATATATATATATATATATATATATATTTATATATGTTGTATATATGTATACATATATATATATATATATATATATATATATATATATATATATGTATATATATGTTCAAGTTATCCCACTTGAACAATTAGGCAATGCATGTTAAATACCATTTATTGTTTTCCTCGGTTTCGAGATATATGAATGTGTATGTGTTGTGATAATAGACCGTTTTCGTTACCTTAATGAGCTTGATAAACCTAGACCCGTGGGTTAGATTCCCACCAGGGCTTCAATTGGTGTACTATATATTTTCTGGAGCTCAGGTTAGCCATGTGAGTTAAAGCGTTGGCCTTAATCTCACAAGGCAAACCTAGAGTGGCGAGTTCGATTTCCGCCTGGGCAATACTAATTTATTTAGTGACGGACTCATTAAATAAAATCCTTAGTCCCACCCTGGATAGACAGGGGTGACAATCTGTAGATAACCCGTCCCAACTAGCCATAGTAGCAAAACGTGGACGTTAATAAATAATAATAATAATAATTTATATTTTCTTTTGCTCGAGAATTAAGTCGTTTCGTTGTATTTTTGTTTTTATAGTCATAAATAATACCCCTGATTTTAGCTTAAAATAGTCTTCCATTTCATATAAACAGAAGTTTGCACTTTCTTTAAACTTGTCTCCAGAACGAACGTGTATGACGGGAAAACTGCTTATATTATTATTATTATTTATTAAAGTCCAGTAAGGCTAAGGGACGAGTTATGTACAGGTTACCACCCTTTTCTAGCCAGGGAGAGACTTGGGATGTTATTTAATGAATTGCGTCACTAAATAATTTGCTTTTCCCAGGCGAAAATCGAACTCGTCACTCTAGGTTTACCATGTGAGATTAAGGTCAACGCTTTAACTCACATGCCTAACCTGAGCCCCCAAATATATGCATATATTATACTGCTCTTTGGGAAAGTATAAAATCGAGTTTCATTTATATATGAACATGTGTCTGGGCCATTTTGAATTTTAACCTTTGCACGAAAATGAAGTAGCACTCTTCTGTTGTAATTTTTCGTGAGTTTTAAAATGGTACTTGTGCTTATGTTTTTTAAATACTTGTACCTTTCTGGCTGCTTTAAGCTTAATTATTTTACATTTGTTTGCAACGGAGGATATGGCTGACTGTTCTCCGAGGCAAAGAGGATTGATCTGAAGCCAATACAATGAGGTTGTTACCGACCTTGGGCCAAAGTTGATTAACCGATAATTAGGGGGTGGCTGTTGGTAAAAGTGGCGGGAAGGGAGGCGGTGGCGAGAAGTTAGCCCGAGAACGAGGTTAGGGCACTCTAAGTGGATCCGAGTTTACCATTTGATTGGGTCTCACCCCCCTGAAAGCACTTACCAGCCTCCATATAACATTAGAGGTCCCGCTACAGACAATCCTGTTAGGTAAGCTGAAAGCTTTTTTCTCCCTTCGCTAACCTTATCAGTCTGTTCAGAGTCGCCTTCTTATCAGCATGGATTTATTTAAATTATCTCACCTGCGCGGTCTTCCACAACAAATATAATATTGTTTAATAGTAGCACAGGGAACTCCTAATGGAGAAACACCTCCTAGAACATGAACTCTTCCATCTGAAATGAGATGATTAAGTTATTTTTCATTTGACAGAAAAACATTCTTCACCTGGCGGTAGTCAAACCCGGGTATTCTAAATTTCTAGTTTAAATAACTTTCGCAGAGCTACAGGAACCGAGCGAGAAATTGTCTTATCTCTAAGCCAACTGTCAAACTACGATGACCCAGGTCTTTGGAATGAAAAGGGACAATAATAATCAATTAACGGCTTTAAGTCGGATCCTACAGAGTGTAAACACCGTATCTTATATTTTTGAAGAACGGAATATACTCTTCTAGGCTGAGCAGTATTATAATAGGTTTAGGAATAGGAGTAGGCGTAAACCGAAATATACAAATAATTCCACAAATATTTGAGTCACAGAAAGATGTATAGTATAGCATTTCTTTTCCTACAAGATTGGTTATATGACATGTTTAGATACCTGTAAACAATTCCAAAGTCTCCACGATTTTATATTTAAGCACTTTTAAAGGCATTCATTCCTCAGAAATACGCATTAAAACATCTGAAAAATAAAATCACAGTACACAAACAAATAGAATAAATTATACCATAAAGAATATTTAAATGGTGAAAAAAGTTAATATGAATGGATGTTACACTTAATTAAATGAAAAACATTAAATTGAATATAAATGTATTATATAAGGAGGAAGATGAGATAAATATTCAGAAATTAAATAGTAATTATAAAATACTGGCGTACATGCAAATACTGAGAGGGTTAGGTCGGTCGGTAGTTGATCTAGTAGTCCTGCAATCATAGAAATATAATTATCGGTTCATTGGTTTACCACATAGTGGCATGGTTTCGCCTGTACACATAAAGCTATTGTCATTCCTGTTGGTAGATGCTGACATTAATCGAGTATTAGTGAAAATTGTATTTTCTGTTCTTCTCTGAGACCAACGGGAGTGGGGTTATGAGGGAGGACTGAAATTAAAAATAGCGATATTTCGTTTTCTATGGCTTTTTCGGCAAATATGAACATTACAAAAGTTGTTTAATTTGTTATTTAGAGTATCTTTGGTTTTATAAACTTTTGTTATATAACAAAGTATAAACGAGATATACATTAAAAACTAAAGCAGGAGCCAACAATTTTATTGGGCACCAACGATTGAAGTGAACATAACAAACTCTGTGTGTGAATTAGCATTAAATCTTCCATGATTATAAGCTATATTAACATTTTTAGTTTCGAACGGGCTTGGAGGGTTATAAGGAGGCCTGAAATAAAAATTCACGATATTTTATTTTCTATTTGTTTTAAGGCAAACGTGGACATGGCAAAAGTTGTTAAACTTTGTTATTTAGACTAACTTTTGTTTTATACATTTTTTCGGAAACAATGTACGAAGCAAGTAATTTGCGTATAAATATTAATATGCTTAACAATTCTTTCCAAGTAAAGCAATGTTGACAACATTCAAGCGGGAGTGGAAGTTGTCGGTAGGCTGATAGATAAAAATTTAAGAAATTTTTGAGGTTTGTGCATAATGTAGAACACTATAGAAAAATGGGGAAAACGTTAGTTTTTGCCGATACTGCCGTTCAGTTTTATTGAATTTTTTATACAACATTTATAAATACAATCATTTTTCCGTTCAAGTAAAATTTATCTAAAGGTCACTAGTACTTTTCTAGTCAATGTGGAACAAGCAAAATTATTTAGCAAGTCTAAATAAATTTATATTGTCCCCCAATCCTCGATTATAAGTTGATCAAGAGCTTTAAGAACCAGCTGAACAAACCTGATCTGGCTATACAAAGCGTCCCTATTTATAAATAATTAATATGGTTAATGACGTTATCTAAAGTAAATAAGGTCAAAGTCAACAATATTCTTTGATGTAAATTAATAAATGTAAAAAGGGAGAGAAAATTAATTGACTGATACGTGCTCGGGAAAAACTAAAGGGAATGAGAGCAAAAGAGAGTCATTGAGTCAATGAAGTAAAGTGGCCGCAGGGTAAAAGGAAATGGGTTGAAATTTCAAAGGAACTTTCGGCGGTCCCGCAAATAAAGTTATTTAATTAAATTGCGTTATAAAAGGGCCCCAGGAAAGAGCTTCTCTCTACGATGAGCCAACCAAGAGAGTAAAGGCTGAGGTTTTTGCTTGCTTCATAAAATTAGCAAGAAGAAATTTGCAACGATGTTCGCCAATAATTCACCAAATCAATGACCAAATATCGCTTATTTAGCCAACATTAATTAATCAGCGGAAGAACATTTACTAATCTTTGCAGAGCTATGCAAGAACTCGGAGTATAACATAAATAAAGCATTTAAATCCGAATAAGTGGTAAACTGTAGACAGTAAATGATTCATAATTCAACATATTTCTTCAAGTAACATATAATAGATTAAATGATAAAGTCTGGACGACTGTGTCTAGTATGATCTGCAAGAGTACAAATTTTTAAAATAGCTATGGATGATATGAAATAAATCTCTTTTAATTTAGAGTAGAGAATAATTTTCACTGTAATATTATTGTATTGTATTTAGGTCTTCGTTGTATGCCCATGGTAAAAAAACTGTAGCTTTACATAAGAGGAAAAAGTGAATGGTAGGAGTTTTTTCCCCTGGCAATTGGGAGTACATATTTTTGAGAAATAAAGTAACAAATTAAACCAGCAGCTCTGGTCACCTAACTGCGTAAACCAAGTAAACTTCGGGCGTGGTGGCATATGACCGATAATGAACTCATCTCTCCATCTATTCTTTTCTTCTTCCGTAGTAAAAGCTCATGTAAACAGGGTTTAATTTTAATCTGGTCATGGGACATGAAGAAACTGAATGAAATAGGATAATTAGGAGTGGAGGTTTACCAAAGGCTGAAACCAATTAAATCCGTTAATATTCGAGTCAGAGAAAACATGTATATAACAGTAGTCATAGAAAATTAAATTTCCAACATGATTGCTTCTATATACGTTGGCGGGCCGACTCTATCTCTCTTTAGATCAAGAACGCTATTTGTGTGTGGCCATCAAGTTTCAGAAATTCTGGAGAGAAGAAGTAGTTCTTTAAAGACTTAGAGGCGGCCCCACCTAATTAACAAGCTCTCATACTTGATGATAGATCCATTTTTTGAACTTGTAACATTCACGTGACGATAAGACATATACTAAAAGAATGCCAAAAACGATTACATCTACCCCTTTCGACATACAAGAACTGTTGACAGAAGGAGCTACATTAATAACATATGTTTATGCCTACTCGAAATTCATATTTACCACAAAAATTTAACATTCAAATTAGGCCTATAGTGCAAAATTAATTTCTAATTATATATATTAATTAAAATATTTATAGAACGTTAACACGTCCCCTTAAGGATGGCATATGGTATATGACAAATTCACGCTATTTTTGGTTTCACTAGTTTCTACATTTAGTCGTTTATTCAGAATTGTAACGGGTAACCTACATTTAATTTATTTATTAACGGTTATGGGAACAACAACCTGTTGTCTGTGTTTATTGATACAACATCATACATATGTTGAAAATCGTGAATTTCTTTACGTCAAAAATTTAGCTCAGATTCGAGAAATTTCAATCGTTATTATGTTTACGGCAGCTATGTATTGAAAAATTTATGCTATATGTTTTGATCAAATGTTTTTGGTAATTTTTGTCTAGCTAATGGAATAATTTGTGCTGTTTAGTTTCCTGGAGCTCGCCCAACTTAAATACAACCTTGTTTATATCTGTCCTTTATATTCTAAATACGAAATACACTTTGACAACTCAGTTACTCAGAGTGAAAATAGGGAGCAACCAAGATGTATTGAATCTCTTATCTTTTCGCACATCTACCTTAACAAAACAAAAACTGTTTAATGTTTAAACCGAATGTAGAACTCGTATTGGACACATTTGTTTACACAGGGAGAAAGAAAAAACTCGGTGTACTGTAATATGCAATATTCAGAAAGCATCGCCATTTCTTTTGTAAATAGTAGAAATGGTGTACTCGCCTATCTAGGAAATTATATATATCATGATGAATATTAACAAAGCCATTCTTTTTTCATACGTATCCTTGTTAAAGATTTCATTAAATGTTTCGCCATTTTCTCTCTCAGCCCCCGAAGGAAACCCTGATCGTATCTTCTTTGAAAATTATCAGGAACCTTTCCTACACTCCCCTGACTCTAAAACATTCACTTTATAATTACCAGAATATCCTTTTTCTCAATTGTAGCGTATGTTATTTTTTCCTTATAAAATCATTTGTTGATCATCTTTAAGTAGGGGAATTATTTGTGAGAGGCAATCAAATATATTCCATGTAAAGTTTGTATAATTTAAATTTGAAATTGAATTTTGCGATTTAGGAATCCTTTGGTCTTTCAGATCTAACCACCGCATCATTAAACCCCTCTTTCGTCCACTGAAGTTGTTTGTGAAAAGTCACCGTAACGTTGATATCTCAGTATCCTTGCCCTCCGCCCATTATGTTTTGGTTGTAATGCAGGGACCACCTTTCGTTCTGAGGGAATCCGTTTCCCTTGACGATGTAAGCTGTATTTTTCTGGTGTTATTACATCCTCGAATCATCTGTGCTTACATCTACCAGGCCGGGGAGTGGTGAGAATTCCTTTACACCAGCTTAAATTCTCCTTTGTTGAGAATTTCGTACAAGAAAAACCTGAAACGCATGCGCAGGACTTAATTTACCTCCGGTTTATTTTGTCTGGATTTCCTTGGAGACTAAAAGCTTAATTTGAAAGGCCAGTCCCAGACCTACAGGATGTTACAGCGTTATGTTGAGGGGCTTGAAAATGCCTCACTTGGCTCATTCGTTCCTCCAAAGGCACTTGCTCCTGCCATTTGCTATTTTTAAACGTCCTAATAGAAATGAATACCCATACAACGTCTCATATTCCTCATTAGCTGCTGCTGAAAAGACTAGTCACAATTGTTTGTACAAGGCGCATGGTATTTTTTCCTGTTTCAGTTGCCCATGCTGACTCCTCGTAAACATTTCAAGGTGGTCAAGTCCAAGTTTTTATGTGTGAGGTGTTAGCTTCCAGTGCACAAGGGTAATAAATATGCTAAAAGAATGCCTTGTGATTTGTGTGGTTCTGATGGACACAATTCTTTGTTGCATTTACCTGATGAGCCTTCCAAGGGAGCTGATGTGGCTTGCATGTCTGTCGGAATGTCTCCCTGGAAAGACTCTCTGTTTGTGACCTCACGGGAAGCGTTGTGACCCCCAGAGGTTCTTTTTATATTTTAAGCTACAGCACAGCTGATAAACACAGGTTTCACATTTCTTCCAATGTTGTAAAGAAGGCCAGACATTATACTTTTGCCGATCCAACCTTCTCCTTTCATCTGATTTTGTGGCACTATTCCAATTAGGACCTATAGTGCCTCTAAGGAATGGGTTACCTGTTGTAGCGCTTACTTCATTTGGGTCTGTCACTATGGAAAGGTCCCCTAACCCCCACTGTCTTCACGGGCAGAAGGGCCTTCTTCTGCAGTTCCACAATCTGGTCCTCCAGCTAGCCTTCACGGTGCTATTGCTGCTCTTATGTCATCTCCTGATGATGGGTTATGTGATTCTGTGCAGCGGTTTTGGTCCTTGGGGGACATGTTAGAGGTTCGTATATATTCCTGGAGGGGTTGGAATGTGAAAAATATTATGAAACTACCCAACACTTAGCCTCCGGGAGATATCAGGTTGCTCTTTATACAGGATGGTAAGGGGCTGTTGAATGATTCCTTTGTCAATGCCCCTACTTTTTTGGGCTCCTTGGAGAGTAGGTTTTGGTCAGATCGCAGATTCAAAAACTCGTATATTACGCTCATGGCTGACTAGGAGGCTAGAGGTCATATGAAATTAACAATATAACCATCTTTATCCCGATACTTCATTCCTCGGGTAGTTGTTTTATAACATCGATCTCTCGCTCTTGGTTAAAACTTGGTTTTTATTAAAATAGAGGTTCAGGTTAGCCCTATGAATTAAGGCATTGTGAGATTCAGAAAATCTCTCTTGGTAAACCTAGAGTCGTGCCTTCAATTCTCACCTAGGTTATTGGAATTTATTTAGTGACGAAATCATTAAATAATATCCACGATTTACGAATTAGACGTTAATAGATAGCATTTTACATTTTATGAAAATATTTGAAGAGTTACTTATTTACTCAAGGACCTATTTACACTCCTTGAAGGATCTGGACCTCATCCCTGGTCATATACCAATCAGTGCGGTCCTTATATTACGTAATTAAGAAGTTATATTTCGTAGGGGCGATGCAAATAAAACCATTGTTAATTTATAATGGAGATAAGAATGAACGTTTAAATTCAGTATATAGTGAAAACATATTTTTCTTCCGTTTAAAAAAATGGTTTATGAATAGGAAGTATTTTGAATTTATCAAGGCAAAATGGAGCATGACAAATAATATGAAGTAATTCAGAGGAATGAAAACAGTCATCTACGTTGAAACATTACTCCCATTTAGATTTTTTCTTGTTCGGCAAGTCGAAACGATTAATGAGAACGAGAGGTTGTGCCAGCTGGAACTTTTTCCTTTCCTGAACGCCATTTAAGGCTCATCAGTCTGCTTCAGAGGGACCCTCTTATCAGCTGTTATTTATTGAGCTTATCTCACAACTTTCCTTGACAACCTGTAAAAAATTAACTCTCTCTCTAAGTGACTCTTAGCACATTTCTTAAACTATAAAGACCAAAAAATTGAATTAATTTGGTTGGAATTCAAAAGAAAGAGCATGCTAAGACGCTTGGTGGGAGACTAAGACACCTTATGATGAAGCAGCCTGGATAGATACATCATGTAAGCATGAATAACTGTCGGTTTTGAAAAATCTGTATTTATGGAAAGCCTTGCATCATTTCTCAAACGGAATGTTAATATTCTTTTAGATTAATCGAAGAAAATTGACATTTATAAAAAAATTTAAACTACGCTTAATAAGTTTTTAGCAGATTTCCGTTAAGGGAAATCTGCTAATGAGGTTTTACTCATGTCGGAATTTTCGAATTTTATCTTCATATGTACATCGTTCCCACATATTAGATGAAGAAAATGAAGTCCGTTCAAAACTGAATATATATATATATATATATATATATATATATATATATATATATATATATAGAGGGTGACCCAAACCACACGGCCAAACTTTTGGGAGCGAGAGAGGATCGAAAAACTAAAACAAAAAGTCCGCTGGCATATGCCTCGTTTTCGCTTCGTTTTCGAGAAAATCACAAAAAACTAAAAATAGTTGTGCAAAAACTAGTTAAGGCCAATGGAAGAGCGGATTTTATTCCTTGAATGAATTTTAGCAATAAATGTTATTCCAATACAATTATTGCATTATTACTAACAGAAAGGTAATTGAAAAAAAAATTATTTTTTATTAAGAAAAAATAATAAATACTTTTTTATTCAAATATTCATAATATATACAAAATCACCTATTTAAAGTAGATAATATTATGAACAATAACTGAAGATTAAAACATAAAAAAAGATGAAAAATTTAGAAAATTAATAAAGTAATTAAATATTCTTACTTGGAAAACATAAATGTTTCAGTGTTTATATGGGTCTACCTTAGTGAGAAAAAAACCCCTGAAAACTTTGAAGGTTTTACCTTCTCTAAAATTACATCGTTAATTTCTAAAGCGTCAACGTAAATGTTGTTCGATGTGCTGGCCTCTCGCTGCAATACACGCATCACATCGCGTACTCACAGATCGCACTGCATCTAAACATTGTTCTGCGGTGAGCTGGTTGCAAACCATTCTTATGCGCTCGATGGGTTCATCCCTTGAGAGGACGGGCTCTCGGTAGACATTTTCTTTCACATATCCCCACACGAAGAAATCTAGTGGCGTGAGGTCCGGAGACCGGGGAGGCCAAGGCACCGGCCCACCTCGTCCTATCCAGTGACCTGGATAGTTGATGTCCAACCAGTCTCGTACGGCCCTTCCGTAATGTGCAGGACAACCATCGAGTTGAAACCAGCTCTCAAGCCTTGTTTCCGAAGGGATATCTTCCAAAAGTGCCCGTAAGTCATTCTCCAGGAATAGATGATAACTTTCAGCGTGAAGTCGAGCAGGTAAAAATACGGGACCTATTATGCGATTATAACAAAGACCGACCCACACGTTTACAGAAAACTCATGCTGGTAGTGAAATTCTCTAACAGCGCGGGGATTTTCATATGTCCAAAGGTGGTAGTTTCTTTGATTGATTATGCCCGCACGCTTCGTCCGTCCAGATTACTTTCGAACTTAAGTTTACATCGTTTTGCAATTGTTCTTTGTACCAATTACAAAAATTTAATCGGCGGGGATAATCAGCGGGTATTAAATTTTGTACCTTTTGTACATGGTAAACATGCCTGCGGTCAGCCCTTAATGTTTGCCAAATGGTTGTCTTTGGTATATAAACTGTGAAAATTGTGTGTGTTTAATTTTGCAACTTAAAAGAACTCTTATTAACAACGTTTATTTCTGGTTTTGTAATAAAAACGTAACAACTGGTGTCAGAAGTGGGATCGCAAAATTAAAATCAATAATCCATCTCTTATGCGCTAGCCCAGGAGACCGCTAAAGTCATTTCAAAGCCACAAGTCTACAAGGTGCGGCGTTTTGAGGCTGACATTCAAAATGACGCTCAAATGCCAAGTGGTGACATATAAGAATTAGTCAAGCGAATAATGGAGGAGCAAAGGAATAGATCACGCTCAAAGTGCTTCAACTGCGGTAAGGCCGGCCATTTTCAACGGAACTGTAATTCATCAAAGAAAAGGTCAAGATCTGTTTCGTCGCCGAGGGAGAACAAACGGACGAATAACCCCAAATCTCAAGAGACAACGTTAAACTAGAACGAGCTAGATCTGAAGGCCAAGAGCTAGCTCCCACAACCGCTGGTCCCACAATCTCCTTTTCCATAATAAAACAACAAAATGGCAAGCTTACAGCTCGTGGGCTTATCAACGGTAGGAAGCAAGTCCTCGCCATAGACAGGGGCGTCGCAGTCTATAATTAGGCCTGATTTGGTGAAAGGATCAGTGGAACCATTAACGATTGTACGACTGTGCACTGCTACTGGGGAATCATCCACTGTCTATGTAAGATCCACGTTAAGACCGACTATCGCCAACACTAGCGCTGATCATGTATTTGTTGTCGCCGACAAAGTGGCATCATTGGTGCAGTCTTTATGATATTCCACGGTATTAATCTCCACATGGGTAGGCAAATTATGATCTGGCGCTACGTCGAAATACCCTTGGATGTTGGGTACGAGAGCAAGGCCACAGTAAGGAGGCTATTTACCGTCGGACGCCAGAAACTACCACCTCACGCAGAAACCTTAATATGGGCGGGTGTGGAAGAAGATTGTGAGGATAACCGGTTGTGGGTAATAGAACCAAAAGAACTTAAAGATGACATTATAACAGCTAAAGCCCTCGTGAAAACCTGTGACGATGGACGAGTTCCGGTGAGTGTACTTAACCTAACCTATCCAACAATGCGAAGACCATTAACAAAGATTTTGAAATAGGTCAATGTGAGCCAGCAGAAGCAATAATTAACTGTGCCAAAAATTCAGGAAATGACAGCCAAGGAACGCGAATTACTTGCAGAGGAAGAGGAAAAATGAATAAAAGGACTGACATCACCGGAAAGACACAAAGCAAAGGAGTTGCTAAGAACACATGCATCCATCTTCGCCCTAAGCAATAAAAGCCCAGGTAGAACAGCAGTAGTAAAGCATGAAATAAACACCGGTGAAGCGAGACCTATAAAACAAGAACCCAGGAGTGTTCCCCTAGCGAAGCGGAACGAAGTCAAAGAACATGTCAGCGAAATGGAGTGGAATGGAGTCATTGAACCATCTTCGAGTCCGTGGAGCTTGCCAATAGTTCTAGTAAAGAAGAAAGACGGCAGCACCAGATTCTGCGTTGACTAGAGAAAACTCAATGACGTCACCAAGAAAGACAGTTATCCGCTGCCAAGAATTGACGACACCTTAGGCACGTTGGCTGGAACGAAATGGTTTTCTACCTTGGACCTGCAAAGTGGCTACTGGCAAGTAGAGATAGCCGATAACGACAAAGAGAAAACTGCCTTTAGCGCAAGCAATGGTTTATGGCAGTTCAAGGTAATGCCATTAGGGCTCTGCAATGCCCCAGCTACTTTTGAAAAAAGTTGGCAAAACCACAACCGACCTAATTGTCGCGCCCACTTCGAAGATAAATAAGGTATTGAAGCAGTTCCATAATGGTCCCAGCGGCGGTCATCTGGGAATTACAAAAGCCCTGGATAAGATAAAACAAAGTTTTTACTGGGTGGGATGTCAACAATCTGTAGCCGATTGGATAGCCAATTGCGAGCAGTGCATTGCAGCCAAGGGTCCAACGAGAAGAAATCGTGGCAAGCTTCAGCAGTATAAACTCAGGTGCTCCTTTCGAGCGGATAGCCATCGATGTTGCGGGTCCATCCCCTGTCAGCGAAGCTGGAAACCGGTATGTCCTAGTTTTAATGGACTATCTCAGCAAATGGCCCGAAGTGTATGCCATTCCAAAACGATACGGGGTTCCAATAAAACTCCATTCAGACCAGGGGCGAAATTTCGAATCGGCCATATTCAAGAAAATGTGCGAATTGTACGGCATCAAAAAGACAAGAACGACACCGCTTCATCCACAATCTGATGGCATGGTTGAAAGATTTAATCGAACACTGGAGGAACACACAATGAAAGTGGTACACCTAGAGCGACTGGCCAAGTATGGTCACGGTGATATTGAGCCTATTCGGGACGATAAGGGCTTAAGTGGGCGGCAGTGTGGCTCTACTATTCACGGCGTGATTGGGGAGTGCGGAGGGGTTCAAAGAAGTGCCGCTAATTAGTCGCTAATTGGTGGAAGGCACTAGTCCCTTCCCGACCTTCTTGGAAGAGCCTCGGTCTCACCCTGCTTCTCTATTTAAGCCTGTGCAGCTCGAACTAGTGGAGCCAGCAGAATCTAATTAGGGCCCGCCGTGCCTATCTTCCTGGAACATCTGAACCTTTCTTGGGCTAGCCCCTTCTACAGGCATTTATAAGAGACCCTGCCAGTACCTCAGTTTCAGTTTTACGCTGAGACGTCTTGATGATCACATCGGTGCTACAGTGCGAATTAGTGCAGTGCGGTAAAGTGTTTGTATAAGAAGAACAGTGTTGTGCCGTGACTATAAGTAACAGTTTAGTGCCGTGTTTAAGACAGCGCAGTGCCGTGAAGTAAAGGACAGTGCAGTGCCGTCTTTTTGTGAATTTCAGTGACCGTGATTTAATTATTGGACTGTGTAATCTGAAGAACAGTAAAACTACCAGTGTAATACTGTGAGTAGTAATAATTAACCAAGAGTGACCATTGTGCATTGTGAAATAAATCGTGCAGTGAAAAACTGTGAATATTGTGTGTGTTTAATTTTGCAATAAAAGAACTCTTATTAACAACGTTTATTACTGGTTTTGTAATAAAAACGTAACAATATTATTATTATTATTGTATTACCTAGCAACCATATAGCATATGCTACATTCGGGGAAGAGATATCCAGGAAACTGAGAATAAACCTCTCACAATAATAATCATAGTGGGCAGTTGACAGAAGAATAGATATAATTATTCCTGTGCGTTCCAATCTTATGATTAGACATTTGTCTATTCAAATGCGCGTCCCATCTGTTGTATGTTTATAAAATCAAACTATTTTCTACAAAGGGAAAAATAGTTATTTATTATACAAGTGACGAAAGTAGATCATTTTATGACTCGAGTGAAACGTTTACGCACACGAGCGAAGGTAATTTCACGAGAGTTGTAAATTCTACTTTCGTCACGAATGTAATAATAAATTTTTTCTGTAATCGTGTAATATGATCAGATCTAACCAGAATATGAACAAAATTAGGATGTTGTGAAGATTATGGTATGTTGTTGGTAGGTTATAAGCATGGTTGTGAAAGGTTATAAGCATAGTTATAAAACAACTAGTGATGATTGTGAAGTAGTGCAGTAATAAACAAGTGCAGGTTATAAACAAGGAAGGTAATTATTATTATATTTAAATTTTAAAATATATTGATTATTTCCACCAATAATTCATTCACATTTCAATTTATTTTGTTAAAATAAATTCTTACAATGTTAAGAAACATTTAAAAGCATTTAATTTCCAACTTCAAATTATTTTTTAATTTATACTTATTACTAATTAAGAAGGCAATTCACTTTCTTCACTCTATTGCAAAATGTTTCACTTTCTTCACTCATTTCAGTTTAGTAATGTTACCATTATTCAGCGATTACAGAAAAAAAGAATATACAGTTTGACTTTCTCTGTAGATATAACATCATTATCTACCTCAGGATGCAGGATTAGAGCAGAATAGCATCTTGTACTTGCTTTAATTAACCATTTTTTTGTTTAACAATGGCTACAATGACGATTGATATTTTTGAACGCCCACTTTACATTTTTAAGGTAAATTGGGACGAATTATCTATAGGTTAACATTTTTTTAACAGAAGTAAAATCTGTTTTCACAACATACCTACTGAATTTAAACATTTATTCTTATTCCCATTATATATTAACAACGGTTTTATTTGCATCACACCAAGAAAATATAACTGCCTAGTTACGTAATATATAGGAACTGGAAGACGTCCAGATCCTTCAAGATTTTAAATGATATTTATTAACGTCCACTTCGTGATACTAAGGCTAATTGTCTACATATTACCACTCTTTTCTAGCCAGAGTGGGTCTAAGAATTTTATTTAACGAGTTCGTCCCTAAATAAATTCCTATTGCCCTTGGTTTACCAAGTGAAATAAAACCAACGCCTTAACTCTCAGGACTTATTTGAGGCAGTGACCTGAATTAACTGTAAGAATTGTGATATATTGTTTATTATTCAATTGTTTTAATTAACACATGTTGTTTAACCTAACCTCATTTAGTATACAGTGTGATTTTGTAGAGTAAACATGTGATCTCTGGATAAGCATAGGATTTAAATACTCCCAGTTATTATAAATGTTTTCCTGTTTATCCTGCAATTACTTATTTCTCCCATGTGTGAATTATTTAGTGATACGGTCAAGCGTAAGTTGTTTATATTTGTACTTGATTACTTACGTTATTAAAACGTTGGACTTAATTACTGCCAGGGCAATATTTAGTGATGGACTCACTCCTGGCTAGAAACCTGTAGATTTCACTTTCCGATAAGTAGTTCGATTGATTGATGGACAACAACCATTAAATGAGTTAAAGAAGTAAGAAGTTAGTCGAAAAATGAGATGATAACTGTGGATATGAAATATTAATGTATGATTAAAAAAAATCAATGTACATGTGCCTAAATATACCCTATGGAAATTATGTTTGATAAAATTTACTCAGCTAATCTGTTTATATTTTGTTTTTGGTATTAAATACATATGTAATAGGATAGGCCTGCCATAGGATTTACCAAAACAAGAAGATGTAAGCTTCCTATATTTTTCTTTTCCATTTAGTCCACTGAAAACAATATTTTCTATTTAAACTTATTATTAGTCGTCCCATGATACATTGAAGCATTCTTACCATGAAAGTAGAAAAGGGGATATAACCAAAAAATACAAATAAACGTCTTAATATTTCGAATAAAAAAATGTGTAGAATAACAATTATGAAAAATTAAATATGAAACATGATTGGTTATATAAAACTTTTTGACTCATAATAACCGATTTATTTTATCAATGCCCCTACTCCTCAAATCCTCTTCCTGCAGATCCGTTTCTGCCATTTTAATTTGATCTTTAGATTTACATAGAAAAGCGGACTGCGAGTGGGGCCTTCGTCGAGTTAAGGAGCTAGCTTGGAGGAGAGATAATTGCCCCAGGACAAGTGAGTGAGTGTGCGGAAATGTGGATTGCAATGATATAATTGAATGTGGTAAGGTACAGATTCTATCACCCAAAAGCTGACTACCTCAGGGGAAGGATTTCGCCATCTCATAGGTTGACCACTTATAGAGTTTTTTGAAGATCGTGCCAGCAGTACAACCTCAATAGCTGACTCCAATTTATTATGTGCTGCAATTATTTCAGCAAGTATTCAAAAACCAATCAGCTAAATGGGTGTTGGATAAGAATGCGGGGAGGGTAATTCTAATTTTCCAACTACGTTGTCGGGCGATGGCCTCTAAAACCTTACAATTACTGAGGCACTCAAAATACTACAAGACATTTCAAGTGACTAGTATAATCTACACGGACATCAAAATTAACATAGACCGCATTTACTATAACGAAAACCATAACGAACAGACTGAACAGAACAGAAGACTAATTACACTATGTAGACAAGAATGTAATAGTGGCAATTACATGGATAAAAGGACACTCGAGAAATTTAGGACACAACACAGCAGACTAACTTGCAAATACAGCTTCAAGAGACGAAACAATACCTACACTTCAGCCAGGAATGGAAGAGACCTGCTGGCTTCCCCCACCAAGCCGCCAGTTTCCGTGAAAAGACTACTGTACTACCTGGATCACAAACGTCGTCACTTCATCTTAGCCGCCTACTGTACAATATTAGTGAGTTGACCTTAGCTTTTCTTGCCCGGCGACATATATTCCTCATGAATTACTACAGTAAATAATAAAATTCAACCTGAATCATCTTATTGGCAATTATTATTAATATTGTGCTAATTTTTAACCCACAAAAAGTGTGGCAATAAAAAAAATGTATATACTTTTTATCACTTTACAAAGCCGAATTATAAAAAATACGGTTTTGTAAATCTAACGATATTCTTCACATTTCACTATTATTGTAATTCCTATTTATTTTATAGTTTTACAATTTTTTATACAAGACATTTATCATTCACAATAATTCATTAAAGAATTTAAATAAATAACGTTAAAGAATTACAGATGAAATGATTGTAATTAAATAAGGTAACGTTAAATAATGATACCACCGTATAAAAAATAAATAAAAAAAATGATTTATTAATATTAAAATTAAATTTGTTTTGTCCTTATAATATTATTCTGATTAACTACTGCTAAGCTGCAAATCATCTTCCGACTCGCTCCCATCAATGGCGATTATCATGCTGTCCACAAAATTTTCCATTTGTCCATCTTTTAGCCAATATTCCTCTTCTAAATTGTGGACGTGCCGACAATAACCAGCCCAGTCATCAGCTGTTATTGATCGTAATCCTAAAGGATATGAATAATTAACGGACTTTAACGCTGATATGTCGTAAAATAGTAAAATGTGTTATTGTGTAAAATTTATTTCTTACCTTCATTAGCAGATTAATGAGTTCTGGACATGAATGTTTTCAGGTCTGGATTACACGCCCCCTTCCCTTGCTCCTTCGGCCACGCCCCTTCTCCCACCCTCCGGCCACAAGGCTCTTCAATTTTTGGCTGTACTATATTACATTCTCTAAACTGACTAAACAGACCATTAAAACACTTTTGATACATGAATCTTATAAAAAATGGGACGAAAGTTGGACCAATACTCCTAAAGGACGACAATTCCATGCGTACATAGCAACAACATACCAGCGACAAAAAATAGCATTTAGCAATTCTAAACAAATACAATTTATATAAGGGCCTGGGCCTACAAAAAGTTACTTGTACAAATTTAAAGTAACAAACACAAATACATGCAAATGTGACGAGACTGAACAGACATATGACCGACCACCTCTTATATGACTGTACATTACTTGACGGACCAAGAACAAAACTCATCAAGTACATTACCTTACAAAATGGAACTTCGCCGACAGAAAAACCGAAACTTTTACTCAAATTCGACAAGGGATTTAATGCATTTATAAAAGATTTGAACACCATTTTGTAGATCTACACCTACTGTTTATACACACATGTAAAGTTTACATATGTTTTATTTTTTATTTATTTATTTGTTTATTATTATTATTTATTAACGTCCACTTTTTGCAACTTAGGCTAATCGGGACGGGTTTTCTACAGGTTACCACCCTTTTCTAGCCAGGGTGGGATTTTAGGACGTTATTTAATGAATTTCGTCACTAAATAATTTCCTTTGCCCAGGCAAGAATCGAACTCGCCACTCTAGGTTTACCATGTGAGATAAAGGTCAACGCTTTAATACGCATGGCTAACCTGAGCCATTATAATGTGTATAAATATTATATATGAAATATTATAATGTAATTACTGAAATGTGTGTAGTATCCAAAGGATGGAGTACACAACATTTAAATAAATTCCCACGATAGAGGGATATTCTGCTTGGAAAACAGGGGAAAGAAACAGGGTCTACTCTAACCTCTAACCTCTAAGGTACTTAGGTAATATGGAATTTCTAAATCAAGAGGTGGGTACTTTCGTTGTGAATACCGCTAGGAGCGAAGGAAACCATCACCATGAAATGACCACACATACTGCCCTCCTAGAGCTGCGTGAAAGCCTGAGCCATATATTAAAAATAAGATATATGACATATTAACCGAGAGTATTGGTATTACTAATTATATATTAACACTTTTTTTTCCTTTCATAATGATTTTAGATAAACCAAAATTGTCTTATTTCCAATAAGGTTTTAGTGGACTGAGTGGGGTGAAATAAATAGTTCTGTGCACTTTTCAAGTTGTATATTAAAAACAATAAAAACTTCTTGGCATAAAATATTTACAGGTAACAAGTCTAGTAGTTTCACTATTCACTATGGTCCAGTTTGAATAGCCACAACTCAGTCACAGTTAGCACGAGACACTAGATATTTTCTTTCGCATTTCTAACTTTGCACTCGCAATCCGGTTAACTATTTTTACTAACTGAACATATTTTATAAAACCATCTGGTATTTTTTATACCGCGTGGTTATCATATTTGATAGCGAACGACTCAAGAGTACGTGCGTCGCCGCTACATCACCTCCTCCCAATGACTCAGTCGCGGAAGCGAACAGGAGGACGAATTATTCGGCCCAGACGGGTTCGTTGCTCCTCTGTAGAGTGCTCTTCCGCGGCAGAGTCATTAGAAATTGGTGCAGTAGGTGGTGTAGTGCCTGGTGGACTGGAACTGGAGTCCTTGTCGTCCTGCAGCAGGTACGCCGGTTTCAGTCTGTCGATTGTCACCGTCCGAGGTCCTCCAGGCAGCTGGATGCTGAAGGTCTTGTCGGTTCGGCTGAGCACTTCATGTGGCCCGGTGTAAGGTGGAGTCAAAGGGCGATGGACAGTGTCATCTCTGAGGAAGACATGTGTGCAGGTCTGCAGATCGCGATGCACGAAGGTCTTCGCAGATGATGGTCTGTAGGCTGCTGGGCGTAGCTTCTCCATATACTCCCTCAGTTGGCGGATAAAAGCCTCGTTGCTCTCGGGTTGCCTGGACTTTTCCAGAAATTCGCCAGGCAGACGAAGTGGTTGTCCATATGTCATCTCAGCTGCGCTAGCGACGTTATCGTCACGGATAGCGGCTCGAAGTCCAAGCAGCACCAATGGTAGCCTGAGAGTCCAGTTATTTACGTCCAACTGGGCGGTCAAGGCGGTCTTCAAGGTGCGGTGCCAGCGTTCAACACACCCGTTGGCTTGCGGGTGGTATGATGTGGTTCTAATTCGTTGGAAACCAAGAATTTTAGAGAGTTGGAAGAAGAGGTCCGATTCAAAGTGTCTCCCTTGGTCGGTTGTTATTCTGACCGGAACTCCAAAGCAGGGAATCCAAGTAGCAATCAAAGCTGCAGCACAAGTAGACGCGGAAATATCCTCAATCGGCTGTGCTTCCGGTTATCTGGTAAATCTGTCGACCATGGTTAAACAATACCTCATACATCCCGAAGAGGGAAGGGGTCCAATGATGTCTATGTGGACTTGTTCAAAACGACATGCCAATGGGAACTTCCCGGGAGGTGATATTGTATGCCTTTGCACTTTAGAACGTTGGCAGGCAAGGCAGGAGCGTGACCACTGTCCGACGTCGACGTTCTGGTTGGGCCAAAAAAATCTATGCTTGATAAGTCTTCGCGAACCACGGATGCCGGGATGACTTAGTCCGTGAATTCGTTCGAAAATGGAACGCCGAATGCTCTCGGGAAGGTACGGGCGCGCCTTCGACGAAGACATCTCGCACAGGACTGGCTTGTAGATATTAGGGAGATTAATCCATTTTAGCTGTAGACTGGGATTCTTGAGTAACTCAGGTATGGATGTGTCATTGACCTGAGCTTCCGCAATTGCGTCCATTTCGTCCGGGCCATGTATTTCTACCTCCCTGGAAAGTGCATCAGCTACCTCATTTTCGTTACCATCAACGTGGCGGATCTCTGTGGTGAACTGGAAACCCAGAGGTTTCCATGTATCTGCGTCTCGCTGTTGTAGAGCTGCTCCCATAGCAACGCTGGAAGCATCACAGGCCAGTACTAATTCTGCGTTCGGTTTAGTATGAGCAAGTACAGCCGCGTTGCGAATAGCATCTCTATAACCCTCGAAGGCCTTGATACTCTCCTCGTTCCAAGTGATCGGAGTTTTGTCCTTCTTCTTCGATCCACACATGTATGCATTCAACGGGCCTTGAAGTTCTGCTGCGTGGGGAATGCATCGACGGTAAAAATGGACCATACCTAAGAATCGTCGGCGTTCACTGACGTTCGATGGGCGTGGAAAATTCGTGATAGCTTCGACTTTATCAGGTAAGACAGTGACAACATGTTGATTCACCCGATGTCCTAGGAATTCAATCTCTTCCACGGCGAATACGCACTTAGCTAGATTAATGGTGAGTCCATGGTCCTGTAGACGTTTAAAAACTTCCTCGAGGTGTGCCTTGTGTTGTTCCTCATCTTCGGAGCCGATGCAGACATCGTCCACGAAAGGGAAGACAAAATCGAGCCCCCTTAAGAAATTGTCTAGAAAGCGCTGGGATGTTTGCGCCGCGTTACGCAATCCGAAGCACATTCGAAGGAATTCAATCAGACCAAAAGGAGTGATAACCGCTGTTTTTTCAATATCCTCGTCGGCTATTGGGATCTGATAGTAAGCTTTGTTCAAATCCAACTTACTAAATATCCTCTTTTCGTGGAGATTTATATTAAAATCGGCGATATTTGGAATGGCATAACGATCAGGGATTGTCTTCTCATTCAGGCGACAGTAATCCCTACAGGGCCTAATCCCTCCGTCCTTTTTTGGCACGATGTGCAATGAACTCGCCCAAGGACTGTTAGAAGGGCGACAAATACTCTCAGCCATCATCTGGTCAAATTCCCGTTTCGCCAGGAATCGGTCAGGATGTAGTCTACGCGCTTTCGCGGTAACCTGTGCTACGCGCGTTTTAATATAATGAACGACGGAGTGAGTTGGCTTCTTCATATAATTTGTCGAAAGAGTTATGGAGCTGTATTTATTTAGCAGCTCGGTGTACCATTTACCGCTGGGAACAGAATAAATGGCAGACACTGTGACGTTTGCTGGTCTTCCTTTTGACGTCAAACCTGTAATTTTATCGATCAGCTGATTGCTCGCTAGGTCAACCATTATTTGGTAGTGATAAAGAAGGTCTGCCCCAATTATAGGGTGTCCTACATCCGCTAAGATAAAACGCCAAGTCAACTTCCGCCTCAGGCCCAAATCCAAAGTGACGAGCTGTTCCCCATACATTGGAATTGCGGTCCCATTGGCTGCATATAAGGCGAAGTCGCTGGGTTGAGTCTTATTTTCCTTCTTCGTTGGTAACACAGAGAGTGCAGCTCTCTAGGTCGACGAGGTATCGGATTAAGGACTGACGATCGACTACAAATAATCGGCGGTGAGAATTGGTAGCAACGGGTTCCGCTGCCGTCGCTACCTCTAGTTTTCCTGTTCCTGTTTTCTTAGACTTAGAAGGCTTCCAATCGCAAGGCTGTCGACACTTCGTTGCCTTTTCCCGGAATTTTTCATGGTAAAAGCACAAGTGACGTCCTTTGCTTCTACTCCTGGCACGAGGTTCGGTGGTCATTTCTCTTGTCGCGGCATGAGGTTTTCCTCGCATCTCCAATGCAGCGATTCTTTCAGACAGCTTTTCGATGGCGTCTAACAACTTCTCGTTGGTATAAGAACCTTTGGAATCGGTATTAACAGCTGCTACCTCACAGACACTCGGTTCATAAATGCGAAATGCGATCGGCGATAGCGCTAAGTTTAGTCAGGTCTTGTTGCTCTGTGGCCACTAGTGCGGCCTGTATCCGGTCGGGCAGCCCTCTCAGCCAGATAGGTTTAAGGAGGTCGTCAGAAACCATGGTGCCTCCTAAATGTTGGAGGTCACGCAAAAAATGCGATGGTTTACGGTCTCCCAGGCGCTGGTCCTCTAATAACTTCCTGATACGGACGTTATCAGATTCACCGAAACTACCAATTAATCTGTTTTTGAGAATCTCATAAGCGTTTTCCGTTGGAGGAGACCTAACCAGGTCTATTACATCTCGGACAGCTTCCCTATCCAGTTGTGCGACAACGAATCTGAATCGCTTAATTGAATTGCGGATATCATAAAGAGCGAAAACAGCTTCGCATTGTAGGAAAAAAATTACCGGGTCGTATTTACAAAAAGCCGGAAGCTGGGCTTTGATTGTTGCAGCTGAAGTAGCTTCGACCTGCTGTGGCATCTGCACTGGGTCTAACCTGTGTGAAGTTTCCCCGTCCACTGTAAAAATGTCAAAGAAATCTGAGTTGGACATGATGAAAAAAATGTACTACTCACGCAGCGTAGAGATCACGTCGAAGCGTAGAGATCGCGTCGGGGCGTAGAGATCGCGTCGGAGCGTAGAGATCACGTCGGGGTCACCAATTTAGTGGACTGAGTGGGGTGAAATAAATAGTTCTGTGCACTTTTCAAGTTGTATATTAAAAACAATAAAAACTTCTTGGCATAAAATATTTACAGGTAACAAATCTAGTAGTTTCACTATTCACTATGGTCCAGTTTGAATAGCCACAACTCTGTCACAGTTAGCACGAGACACTAGATATTTTCTTTTGCATTTCTAACTTTGCACTCGCCATCCGGTTAACTCTTTTTACTAACTGAACATATTTTATAATACCATCTGGTATTTTTTATACCGCGTGGTTATCATATTTGATAGCGAACGACTTAAGAGTACGTGCGTCGCCGCTACAAGGTCATGCAAGAATATTTCGAGTTTGACTGGTTATTAGTGTATCTTCAGGAAATTAAGTTCTAAAATGTCTCTAACCACCAAATTTTCGATATTTCACCTCGCTTATCACCAAAACCCAATTATTTAACGAACAGTATAAAAGATAAAATACAATAAACATATAAGCTCAGATACCCAGGAAAATATTCAACAAGCAACAAGAAAATAATGTAATTAGATATTCTACAGTTATCAACGGAAATGTTTTTAATGCCAACTCCTTTCCAGTGACTACCTAAAGACTTCAAGCTAAGAAGGCTTTTTTCGTATTATAGTAATTTCTGTGAAAGTGAAAAATAATATTGAAAACGTCCAACTATTAAAATACGACCAACGGTATACTTTAGAATTTAATTTAAAGTAAGGATACGTTTAAAGAATCTGCTATGTTTATAAATAACTTATTTTTATTGGCTTAAACATTTTCTACTTTTTAACCAAACATCCTCTAACCTTCCAATAATCTATATGCTCTCAAACATATGATCTACAACACAATCGAAATCGGAATATTCTTTCTTCACCCAATGTAAATTTGAGTTTTGTCTGAGACTAGATTCACAGTTAGTATTGTTTGGAATTCAGATATTTACTCCCTAGGTGGTCATTGGCATTTTGTGTGTGGCATCATTGAAGAAATTTTAAACGGTTTTAAGTTAAAAATGTTTCTCAATTTAAACTAAGACGTTTGTATGCAGTTTAGTGTCTATTTTCTTGAAATGTCCTTTTATATGTTACTTTTTTAAAAATTGTCTGCTTTTTATTTGGACTCATTTGCATTTGGAGCAAACTGGTATGCTAAATAAGCCATGGTGGAGTGGCTGAGATAAGCAGGGCATATCACACACTACCTAAGGCCGTTAAATATTAATGGGCTCCATTTCAGTTCAAATGGAACGGAGTAAGCTTCTTCCACTTGCACCTCGCAGCCTCGGGAATATGTTTATAGCCTTCATCTACTGTTTTATGGATAGTGTTTGGCGTTTCAGCCGGCGTCTTTGAGATGCTAGCTCTTTACATGCTTAAGCAACACATTGAGAGGAGCTGTTTATTTAATGTTCCCATCAGCAACTATTAGTCTACGCATGCGTTCAGTATATTTTCTAGCTCAATAAACTATTATTGGCTGTCATTAATACAATGGGCTCGATCTCATTAGCAATATGACATGTGTCTTATAAAATTCGCCATGGAAATGGATTAGGTCTTCTTCAATGTCCTAATAAGTTCATTATATTTCATTAAAAAGTAATGTTTTACTTTTTGTTGTACTAATGTTTTAATCTACATGTTTCACACCGCTCTCAGTGCCTCATCGAGAGTAATCTGTCACGAGATATATTTGGAAACATGTCTTTCAGCAATATGGGGGTCGCTCTAATTTTAAGACATGATGCCAAAACATTTTTCCAATCATGTATGCTCATGTCTCGGGTCAGTTTATGAAAAAGAACTTGTTTTTTTTTTTTAATTTTTCAATGTGCTCTAGCGCTCCTGAAGCGGAGCTGAATGGTATGAAACACGTTTGAAAAATTGAAAAAACAAGTTTTTTGTTTTCTTAATACTCTAGCTATAATACTTTTTTAGAATTCAGAAAATAAGTTAAGTCAGGTTTTTGAAAATAATTTATTTCAATGTAATTTGTAAAAGTTTTTAAGGATTAACCTGATAAGTTTGAGTGGGTTTGAAGGATTATTAGGTGGTCATTAATTAAAACTTATGAGTGAAGTTTAGCAAGGTAGAACAATGTAGCTAATACATGCTGAAGGGTGTGCCACAAAAAGAGGCAGTCTGATATTCTCTCTCTCTCTCTCTCTCTCTCTCTCTCTCTCTCTCTCTCTTTCCCACACTCTACCTCTGCCATTAAATCTCTTTAGCCTCATAATTTACCTTACATCTCTCGTCAAAAGGGTCGTATATCTGTTCTGTCTCAGATCCACTGGCCGTATGTAAATGTTTTCTAATCGGTCCATGTCCAGTTAGTACTTGTGATATTTTATTATTAATTGTTTTTAAACTCTTTGTTGAAAGTTAGTAGGATGCGCCTTGGAATGAACGACGAATGTTCAAGTTCATAAATATTTTTTGAATCAATATTAATTGAGATAGTTCCAAAAGGGCAAAAAGATGGATAAGAATTCCAGGTTTAATGTGAAGAGTGATGTGATCTGAACCATGTTTGATATTGAATCCCCCCCCCCCCCCCGAATTTAAATATATTTACTGAGAAAATCTAGAATTTTTACATTTTGAAGCAGGAAAATAATTCATTCAATTGTGCCTGCTATTCAGTGCTCGGACGAATGGTTTTATTATGGCAATGCTATGTGGCAATGCAAACAACTTAAATATGAAACGAGTAAGTGGTAATAACGTATAGACTAGTGGATGTTCCAATTTTGATGCTATTGTTCTTAGAATGATCTGAAATATGAAAATGACTTTTATATTTGAAATTTAGTGCCCTCGACTTAGTCATGAATTGCAGGATGCCTTGTAGTTGGGGTAGTTGGTCGTCAAAAGTTTTCTTTGGTCATTTTAATAAATATGTGGCATAAGATTTTGATCTTCCTTTAGCTTTCTCTAGCGGTTTTATGGACAAAAAAGTTTATTTTAGTGTTATTGTTTGGGAGAATATATAATTATTTTTATTAAATAATACTAACTGCTCTCTCTCTCTCTCTCCCTCTCTCTCTCACACTCATTTTTTCTTTCTCACTCCCTCCTTCTCTCACTTTCTGTTTGAAAGAGCTATTGAAAAACATATATAAATATTGCTACTTTGTTTGAGAATAAATGAAGGCTATTGTTAAGGAATACTGAACTATCTGAAAACTGTCTGAATTATCTGAAGTTGTTGAAATTGTGACTACTACTAACAAATGTAGCTTCTTTTGGGAATTTCCTGAAGAATAAATGATATGGTGCCCACTACATTTTATTTTGTCAGATCTAATGAAATTGTTATAGTACTAGTGAAAGATATCCAAAGTGGCCTCTCAGCACTAACTGAAGTGACGAATAAATCTGTTGGAGAGTTTTGTTAGGAGTGGCACAAGTTAGAGGCTGAACTACTTTCTTCTTGCCGTAGCTGTCCGTTTGCCTGGCAGTGCAGCTGAGGAAGCAGCTGTCCCCATCAGCAACTCTAGGTAATAAACCTGGTTTTATAGGGTTGCCTTTACGGCTGTGTTTATAGCTACTCAGAGAACTGTGGTATATACGACAGCTACATGCTTCTGCCGTAATTTCCTGTTAAAACTTACAAACTATTGGCCTAAATGTTTTTTTATTTTTTATTTTTTTTTTAATAGTTGTAATAAGTTCAAAAAGAAACAGAATTTATGGAGGCGGTAATCGTTGAAAGATCAGCATTCACCTTGAATCAAATACTTTTTTGTGAACGTTTTTTTTAATGTATTTCCTAATCTCATAGACTGGGGAAATGCTTGGCTACTTGGTGTTTTTTGTTTTATTCGATCTATGTCCTATAATTCTTAGTTTCCTAACCTGCCCGATTACTCTCTGCCAAGATAGATCTTCCAGTTTCTCTTTTTATTGCGTCCTGCCATGGACGTACTGCAAAAGATAATTGGACCCATGAAAGAATAGCAACAAGAGGAGGCTCAGAAGCTAAGCTGACTTTATTACTTTGTATAACAAACCTTAGATCATTTGTGTTCTTGAGAGGTGCTCATTGTGCTGTCTTGTGGGCGTCGAGAAAATGGAATTCATTGGTAACCAAGAAAGATGTTTGAAAAAACACTAGTTGAAGTGAGAAGGAGACCTCCAGTCTTAAATCTTTTCCTCATCTGATTCTGTAACTACCAGAAAATTATTTAGGTAAGAAATGATCTAACTTTATTATTTTCGTATTTCAGGACTTGTTTGTGTATCTTTTATTCTATCAAGACTTGATTGATGTGATTGTTTTGTTCTCGTTTATGTTTACCATACCATACTTCCGTAACATGCCATTTTTCAAACTCAGTCTTATGCGAAAAAGGAGAAACCTAAGTTATGTATGTCAATAGTTTTAGTAGAAATAGAACAAGGTAAAGAGAAATAGAACATTCTTCTGATGGTCCCTAGATCTCCACGGTTCTCTGTTGTTTCTTTATGTGAACTAGAGATGGCGATTGACTGGAATGTTTTTTAGATTTTTTATGGTTTTTGAATGCTATAATACGAAGAAACTAGTTAGATTATACCAATTATTCTTCTTTGCTAGTCTGGTGTAAATTTTGCTATAAATGTCAAGGAAAGGATGAGGTTGTCTAGTAAAGGACCTAACACGAGTGAAGAAAAGGTTGAAACTGTGGACTTCGATTATTCAGAAGCTTAATTCTTCTCCGCTTGTTCGCTAAGCTTTTAATGGCGTTGAATAAATAAAATGAACACGACCAAACCTCTTTCTAAGGTTGTTATCCTTTTACTCACTTGTATCTGCAAATGGTTCTTACGGACTACAAAATAAAGTAAGTCTGTTATCACTGAGGGTCTTTCAAAATTTAAATTGATTTCCATACTTCAAGAATTTATATCACTCGTAACTCTGTATATTTAAATTCAAAAGTAATTATTATCATTCAGTATTGTACTTAAGCACAAAAAAGGTTTAACATGTTTTATCTAGGTGTGTGTTTCATTCTTTATCTCATAACATAAAAACAAAAGTCTATATCTTTTGAATTTACAAAACATGTGCTTGCACCTAACCTATATCTCACAATCAGTCAAAGAGATATAACGATCCTTCATTATAATATTCACTCCCTAACAGTAATATAATGTTTAACGCCGTTTTCTTACATTGGAATTTCGCCTTGGGCTATATTAGTCCCGCATTGCAGCCCAATCACCCGGGCTGACCGCCCCCTTCTGTCCAATCAACGTGTTTCCTCAGTTTGTGGTCGTTGTTCCAGAGATGAAATGACCGATAATTCGGCGAAACTGTTCAGCATACCAATGCCCTGCCTGACTTACCCACTTATCTTACCATTTGCCTCTTAAGTGATTCAAAAGTCATCTTGATGTATTCGTGTTAGACCGTTTTCAAAATTCCTCTTCAAATACCCTGTTCTCTTCCAGGACCATTTTCGTACCTTGAAGAGGTTAACTAGACTTCAAGGTTGAAAAAACTTCTTTATTCATAAATGTAGGGACTTGTATTCACAAGGGAAATGTTACAAGGGCCTTCTGCGGTTTTCTATTATCCCTCTGTGAGAAAAACTTCCAATTCAGTTATCTGGAAGTACTTGCTTTAATAGGAGACTTCTAAGCCGAAAATAGTTCAAGGCCTTTCTAGCTTGGCTCCATAAACTAATTAATGATAAGTATAAATATATATGAATGCAACCGATAGATAAATATGAATGCAAACGACAACTTAAGTAGCTCTTAACTGACATGTATCAATATATATCAATGGTAATTGCTCATTGCTATACCGTTCATCTGGTGTCTGATCCGGGTGATTTTGAATGATTCGAGTGGTAATGGTTCATGGGCTTCACGTTCAGCTATGCGTTTCTACATTGTAGTTCCATGCCATTCATATGCTACATGAAAATCAATATTGCCGTCAGATTTATGGACATTAAACTGTCAGCCCAAAAGTAAAAATAGGAACCTTTGTATGAAGAGGTCTGTCGTGAAGGGCTAAACGAAGTAGATTTCCCACGTGCGGGTATGATAAAATACTTATCTCTTCTCCCCTTATATTATCTATTTTCAAAACCCCAATGATTAGAAGTGAGGGTTTACTAAAGACTGAAAACAATTACAAAGGCTAAATAAATCCCTAAATATTTAGGTCATGAAGAAATGTATACATCAACATGAAGGGCATGAATGGTTTAACAAGATTGGTTCTAGAACACTTTTCGATACGACTCACAATAACTAAGATATTTTGAACTTTAGATCCTCCATTTAAGTCCGATTTAAGCCATTACTATGAACGTTATAATGAGTATGGGATAGATGAAATAAAATTTAAAGTGAATAAGATAACATTTTTTTGATGAAGTCATTCTACAAAATATTTGCATGTATCTCACACCGTGAAACAATAAAAATCATATTTGGTATTTAAGCTTTGAATAAAACGGTTCATGAAATAAAAAGTTGATATGGGCTTAAATTAGTATGTTTATATACACACACACACACATAGATTTATATATATGTCTCTTAGCGCTCAAGGGTCGACCTTTTTTGGTTGATCGTTATCTTACTGGACATTTAAACGTTTTTTTGTAAAACTAAACATCATGTCGTTAATGGCTGAAATCGGACCAGTAGGAGGGGAAGATTGGAGGGGGATTATGAAAATTCAAAATATTTCCGTTATTGTGAGTAGGATCGAAAAATTGTATTTCCTATAAACGTTATATATATTTTTTGTCTATCCAGAATATTAACCGACATATTTTAATTTTCTGCCTTCAGTATACCCCCACTATTAGTTTTGAGCAGACCAGATTTTCATCGTCTCCTGGGTACGATCGGTGGACATTTGAAAACATTTTTCATAAATCGCGACTACCTGAATAGCTGATTTCCCTCAAGGGAAATGTGCTAAAAGAAACGATATGATGGCCGTGATTCCAAAAGGTAGAATCAGAATAATAAATACTTAAGAAGAAGGATGTGCAATAAATCCCTATATTATTGAAGTGGCTGATGGGGAGAAAAGACATCAGTGATAAAAGTGCTCGGTTGAATGTCCTGAGTAAGACATTCACAATGGTTACTTCTGACTCCCGGTCACCGCACCATACTTCCCTGATATTACAACAGAATGTTTACAATATTTTTTTAAACTAGTTGTATGATGATAGTGGTATATTCTAATGGGAAACGATATCTATTGGACTAATGAAATGTAAAGATCGGATTAACTAAAGAACTAAGTAATCACTTCGTTTTTATACATATCATCTGTGAAAGAGTAAGCAATAGAGTCTGCTCTATTGTGAAATATTGTGCTCTTGTGTTGAAGTAAAGTTTAAGAAATGGAAGAATATTTACGAATGTATACTTCAGTATTAATTCAACATCCATTCCAAAGCCTTAAGTGTATGTTGTTTAAGGCATGATTGCACAGAAAGAAACTTTACCATATGCTGATAATGTTGAAGGGATAATTTAGTGCTTAGACATGTTTTATTTCAACTTCTCAACGTATGAAGTAATGTATGAATACCGATGAAAGATGGAAAAGCCTCATAAATATTATTGAAAAGTATTTGATTTCTGTTGTAACAGTAAAAGAGTGATTTTTTTTTTCTTCCATAATTGTTTGTGTCAGTAATTTAAATAAAGCTTAGAGAGAGCTGATTGTAAGTGATGGAGAGAGATGAAGTTAGGGCTAAGATAGTTATAGAAGTGGAGAGGAACAAGTTAGGAGGAAGTAGAGCTAACCACTTGGAACATGAAGTCATTCCATTACCCGTTACCATGGCAACCTTTCTATAAGGTAAGGGCTCCTCTTTATCCCTCCCGCTGTCTCCCGCCTTTTTTTCTTTTAAAGGATCCTTTTTGAAGCAAACGGGCTCATGAATCGTGGGGATTTCATAAAATGTTTCCATGTTACATGTGTTGCTCTTAACCATCATATATTCATCAGAACTCAGAAATAATACAAATCTATTTTTTGACGTTTAGATTTTGGCGCCCATCACATCCCGAAACTTCTCTTCTCACATATGCAGATGATACTGCAATCTTGACTTACAACTCAGACCCAAATATGGCGTCTGCATCTTTACGAGAACACCTAGCTCTGCTAGAATCCTGGCTGAATCAATGGAGGATCAAGGTCAACAGCAGCAAATCAAGCCATTTGACATTTACACTCCGACGTCCCATTTGCCCTCCAGTTACACTCAATAGAGCACAAATTCCCCAAGAATCACAAATGAGGTATCTAGGACTCACATTAGACAAGCGACTAACTTGGAAACCCCACCTCACATTAAAAAGACTAGAAGTGAATAGACGGTACAAACTTCACCTACTAAGTACCTACTAAGACTACTTGACAACAGATCTAAACTATCACTACACAACAAACGACTGATTTATACGACAGTACTCAGACCAACATGGGCATACGGACTTGAACTTTGGGGTCCCACTAAACCTACAAAATCCAAACCCTCCAATCCAGAATACTCCGCAAAATTACTGATTGCCCATTTTACGTATCCAATTTAACTCTCCATAACGACCTCAACATTCCTTTTGTCCATACCTTCGCCAAATCCCGATATCAGAAATTCCATTCTCTCCTACCCGCACATCTAACCATATTCCAGAAAACCCATGGCGACGACTCAAGCGTAAGTGGCCAAGAGATCTTCTCGTGTAGTGTACAGCTTAACTCCATAATACAACCCAATGTTCCCTCCATTGTGGATATTGTCAATGGACAACTTCCCACCTCAAGACAATAATCAAGTCATTCTTATTATCATATCATTTGATTGTAATATTTAAATATGTTGTTGCAATGAAACGAATAAATATTAAAAAAAAAAAAAGATTTAGGCAATCCACTCACACGCGTTTGAGCAATCTGAACTCTATCTTAGAGGCTTTGGTAAATAATTAAATTGTATATGAATCTTAGAATGCTGTTTGCTTAACACATACGTTAATATCTTTCCACATTAAAAAAAATTGAAATCATTTCAACAAACTACATACCTTAAAAAAGATAGAGGTGGGAAACAGGTGGATAAATAAAGGAATCTTTCGGCATCAATGGGTTTTTTAACATGATGGTGACTTCACGCAAATTATTTTAATATGTAGAATGTTTTCTAAAGTGAATGATTTACAAAACAGGCTAGGAATTTTTTATCAGGAATTTAAAAGTTCGAGCATGCCAAACTTTATTCAGGGGTGTAGAGCTGAAAAATTTGTTCAGCAGCTGCTCTTCTTTACGCTGCGAGCTTTCCACATCGACCTAAACCCAAATCGGGTCATCTTGGAAGATGCCACATGGGTAATATTCTGCGTCTTTTCGATGACAAAGCAGAATATAACTTGTGTTATAGCTTATCCACACCAATGTATCCGAGACATTGCCAATGAGACCACCTATTTATCGAGTGAAACAGACTATAACATACATAGAATTCTTTATTTATAGGTCAGGAAAATGTCATAGAGATCGGTGACTAGAAGGGTGACCAGTGCAGAGAAAAACTCATCACAGGATCGAGAGAGGTGACAAAAAATAACGTTTTTCCCTAAGACGGGACCTGGTGAAATAGCAGCTATACGGTAAGAACATTTCGAGGTGCATGGGTTGGGGCGCACAAACACACTGAATATCTTGAACCTCTGAAATTTACTTGGGAGTTCGAATGTGAAATTGTATAAAATACCCCTCCCAGCTTCATATTTTAAATCTAAATCCCAGTAAACTTAACCTCCGACAAAGACTATGAACATTGTTTCTTGAATGGTATCCTCTAATGAATACGTCATTAATCATTCATATTTATGTATAAATTATGTTAATATTGTAAATGGATATTTATGTTGGAAAAATATACTTCTTTCAACCTGAGTTCAAATCTTTATTCGAACATGGCTGAATACACACTTCAACTTAGTCCTGATACCAACAATCATAACTCGTTTTTGACCATTAATTTTTACGAGTAATCGTGGCAGGGGGTTATTTATTTATTACAGACATCGTACACGTCATTAGTTTTCAAAAAATATAGAAAAGTCTATTTAAACAATTACAGTGATTTTCTTTTACTTGCAAGGCGTAAATAATTTGGGATTATGACATGTCTCCCTTCCTTTTTTTAGCAGATTTCCCTTAAGGGAAATCAGCTATTGAGGTCGTACTCATGTCGCGAGTTTCGAAAAATTTCTTCAAATGTCCATCGATCATCCAGGAGATGACGAAAATGAGGTCCGTTCAAATTTTTTATATATATATATATATATATATATATATATATATTTGTCTGTTAACGCTCTAGCGGACGTAATTAATGTTTGTTTGATCGTTACGAAACTCGATATTTAACCGTTTTATGTAAAAAGACAGATCAAGTTCGTTAATGGCTGAAACCGTCCAGAGGGAGAGGGGGTTTAGAGGGGAGATTTTCGAAAATTCGAAAAATCTCCGTTATTATGCATCAGATCGAAAAATTGTATAGAACCCATCTTATTGCAAATTAAATTTACTATAAATATTGTTATATACACTTATTCTCTATCTTGAATATTAACCGAGATATTTGCATTTTATGAAGTCTGTGGTCGGGTGTTGTTCGGATTAGTTCGGCCGTGCTCGGCTCTGGTGGAAGCTTCTAACCTAACCTGTCCTTTCTAACCTTACCTAACCTTCGTTGCTTTTTGAGATTTATGCAAATACGTTCTGTTCATCCGCCGCCCCCCTTCTTTAGAACTTGGACTACTAAAATTTGAGTTATTAAAATATAAATTATACTTACAATTCAGAAGCTGTTTCCGTTTGGAATTTATAAAACTTAACTGAATGATTTCTCATTACCGTTTGTTTTTACTTACGTTGGCGTTGTGTTAGCAGTATGCAGATTTCTCTAATGTAAAACTTCACATGGAAAATCTGCTTAGTTTACGCAGCCCCTGCATGACAGACTTTCAAAGCTTTATGGAAGTATTTCCTCAACTCACTCCCTCGTTGGTAAGGTGTAATATAGAAATGGATGGGTCCTATGTCTGCTCACCAGCCATGGACAGCTTTTGATATCATGGACACTCCGAGACTTGTACAGCCATTGAAATACTACCATTGAGATCTCTGACAACAACCAGAGAAACCGTTAGTGACAATCTATACAACCAAATTAACTAATTACACATTGATCCACTGTTCTTATTGAGTTTAAAACAAATGTATTAGAGCGTTTAATATAAAGTAAACAGTCCAAAGTGAAGGGAATATATTTCTAAATAGAAAAAGTTTGAAAAGTGAAATGGAATAATTTACTGAGCTTACTAAACTAAATTCCCCCCGAGACTAGAGAGAAGACCCCCCTCTCCAGACACGTCCCCAATATCCAGCCCCCACTTGGAATATTTTTCTCGACATCCCATTCAATATTCAATATCTGCCCGTCCCAGCGGTCAGCCTCCCCGAATTACACCGGCCCTATAACCAGCTCACAATTGAGCCTTAGCTTCACCATTTTCTTCACATTTTTCACAATCGAAATACTTTAAAAATTCGAAGTTTTTATGTGTAAATAAATTGCTTTTTTGTAAAGAGAGGTAATATATACCTTCCAGAAATATCAACAGGAGAGTGTTTTTCGAATATTATTTTAACTAACTTTATTAAACGTTCCTTATCTCTTATTTAATAATATAATGTATATATGGTTTACTCAAATATATTTTTTAAAGTATAAATTAAATGAACGCGATATGTAGACGTATTTATTCATAATGACTATAATAACTTACGTAGTTCACGTTTATAGTATGACAGATTAAGATTTTTTTCAAAATAAATAGAAATATGAGCTACCCTTCCACATTTACCGGAAGACAGTGACTATCCATCAGTCATAAGTCGGGTTCAATTATTGTGCTGTATTAAGCACGGTTTGTGCCCGACAGTAGCAACATTCTTCATCTCGCTTCATTCTCAGCTTGCCACCAAAGAACGACGTTGTTATTTCCTTTCTACAATTGGAATTTGTTTTAATTACGTAATTATAGATACTACAACACTTCTAAAACCTTGGCCTCCCTCTAGGATTTAGGCCTCTTACACCATCCTATGCCCTCAGGATATGCAGCCGATTGCCGCTGGTCCAATTACTGTTCTTCAAGTGTACCATGAACCATTCTCTAAAGCAGTTTGGATTCACGTTCTAACGTGCTCTAAACTGCAAACTGCATTTCTTAACAGTAGAGATGACATCAGACTATAATGTCCAATAGCTCGGGGCTGCACTAATCCTCCATCTGTGTTGCTCTCTGTGCTCCAAATAACATTCTAAGGGGTCTTCTGTTCCACACCAGGAAAACTCTAGAGTTTCCTATACTGAGAGGTCTCGGTTCGCGTCAAGTGCCTTGCAGATTCACCTTCGTAGAGGGACCCTTAAAGCGTAGAGTTTTTGTAAGGTATAGAAGCATTTGGTTCCTGTTACCATTTTGGCTTTTACATCTGCTCCGCGTTATTACTTCCCGTTACTATCTCAACAAACCATTTAATGGTGCTGCAACTCCTCCGATATGACTGGTCCACCTAATTGAGCAGTCCGTCAAGTGGTTCTCAAGTACATGATCTTTTCCAGACTTACTGAACCTTCTACAGCTTGCACTGCTCTTACAAATTCTTCCAGTGCCTCAGGTAATGTTGCGATATTCTGGCAGTGATCCATATATCAGTAAACGTCATGAGTTGTCCCGTGTGCTAGATATAGTTCCTTATTTTCCAGATTTCCACTTTCCTATGTGGAGCTCATATGGCTTCTAATTCAGGAACGTCATGTATGCCTCCAGGTTTGCCCTCACCTTGTGTCTCAAGCATGCCCACCTTCGTATCTTTCCTCCAAAGCTTCTTGAACTTGGCGTAATCCGCACGCAGTGCATCGAGTGTTGCCATTTTACTTCAAAAAGGGTCTCTTGCTTACCCTTCATCGATGGGGATGATCCTGGTCTAAAAGATAGTTCCCATTCCCTGGTTCCGTCCCCCGGTGAAATCCTCTTGTACGGTACACCGTCAAATCACCACTTGCAGACGTTCATTACGAGCATATCCTATAATTAATACTTCTACGAGAAATTGAAAACTATTACAATAAACTTCCGGTAATAAGAAGGCCAATTCCTCTATAGTTTTTTAATATAATGTAGAGTGCACTTTCGGAGTCAATGCTCCATCCTCAGTGCCTGCTGACAAACACAAACCTCGAGTTAATTTAACATTCACAGCATGGCCAAAAAGCATATTCAACTAATAAAAATATAAAATCTAATCCTAGTCAACTACTATAAATTAAAGCCAAAACAATCAAAAAATTTAATAACAAGTCAAATAATAAAAACAAACAACGGTAAGCATATGTCAAAAACTATAAATAAAATTAAAAACTAAAAACTACCTAAATTTCAGATTCAGTGTATTAGGCATTTAGTGTTTAATATAATCTTGATGTATTCACGGGAAAAAATGTTTTATGTCCACTCTGAAAAAAAAAGGTTTCATGGAGAAAGCTCTGGTTTAATAATTATAAGTACCTTTAGTGTTCATGTAACAAATCATTGGCAGGCAATATGTCCAGGAAAATCTAACCACAGAAGTTTCATCAATACCCTGGGGTCCCATTAGTCGATTAATTTTTCCCTAAAAGCTTTTTGAAACCTCAAATATCTGTCTTGAAAATATCACTCCCTTTTAGCCATTACATGAAGTGCTATCTACCAACATTAATATCTGGTCATATTTAATTTAAAATCCTAATGAAAATGGAATGTGCTACTTTTATTTATTCAGTAAATTTCAAGACATATTTTCTTACTCTGCATTAAATTATTTGGTATTCTATAGACTTCCTTAATATTTCACAGCAGTGTTGTTGGAAGTGAAGAATATTGTGTACTTAGAGAGAGAAAAATATGTCCAATTCTTCACAAGTTTTTTATTTCAGCGCTAAGCACTTTCGAAGACCGTTGTCTCCATCTTCAGAGCTACTTGCATACGCTCATAGGAAAAGACAGCGCTCAACTCCCACTTGGGAGTCACTTGCTGTCTTTCCCCATGAGCGTATGCAAGTAGCTCTGAAGATGGAGACAATGGTCTTCGAAAGCACTTAGCGCTGAAATAAAAAAAAAAAACTTGTGACGAATTGGACGTCTTTTTCTCTCTCTAAGTACTTTCCTAGTGGTTTAACATTTTTCGAGAATAAATATGGCAACACCAAATAGTAGAAAAATAAGTTAACTTTTTAAGTGCGTGTATTCTTTAAAAGTTCACAATTTATGATCGTTATTTATCAATTGTTCTCTTACTGGTTATAAATGTTTCATTAGATCAGGAATGAGCTCATTTTCAGTTTATTTCGTGGTTTTCTTGGTAAATTAATTTACTCAATAAAACAGTATTTATGATGATGCAGTCTTCCACGCTGGGCATTGTTTGTGTTAGGCGATAGAGTGTCCTGGCTTGCAGCTCCAGCGGCTTGTGCAACGACAAAATTATGTTCAAATTTTTTGTAGCTTCGGCTAGCTCCTATCTCAATATTAAAAACAAAGTTTTTTCAAAGTTGTGGGTGTATATGTAATCTTCCAGAATAGGGTGGCTAGCCCCGCTGTGGTCAATGTTTTGACTTCCTGTGAGTCTCATTCTTGACTAATGAGTTCTACATACTTCCACTAGTGCGCTCCCTGCTTCTCCATACGAGGAGCTTTTAGCTAATGCCTTTGCTTCGTCGAATTTCATTTGGTGTACACATTTTGTCTCATGTTGACTTTAGCGCGTAGTGATCCTCATCCCGGTTGTCGGATGCAGACAACGCCCCAATTATGTAGGCCCCTTCAGGCTGTAGACAAAGCTTATTCTTAGTTGAAGGTAATTTTTGACCTAATGTTTTATGCGGCACATAACAGTCAGGAATTTGTGCTTACTCAGGGCCTAGTTTTTCTGAGACCCCTTTAACGTAGGGTTTCGCATCTATGCGGAAATTATAATGTCTGGCGGAAATTATAATGTTTTCCAGTTCCTGGATGTAATTTTTGTCAGTGCTCGACCATCTAATGCTGTAATGCCCATGCCGGATGAAATTTGGAAGCAAGGGCCCAGTCTAATGAAAAAAGCCTTAATAAGCGGCTCGTACGCGAAGCCATAGAGATATGCAAGAGAGCACACGCCATAGGGACAAAGGGAGCGCTCTAGTGGAAGTCTGGAGAATTCTAGTCAAACGTGGGGCCCCACACAACCAATCGGACGCCAGCAGGTTAGGTGCACATAGCTTCAGCCCTTAGAAAAAACTTTGTTTTTTCCTGACGAAATGTAAAATATAAAACCTTGTAAGAGTTCAAAGTTTCTTACATAAAAAAATATGTAAGAGTTTTCCAATCGGCACCTTTCCTTTCGATTTCTTACATACCCTACCACCATCTCTCTACTTACCCTCTTCTTTCTCTATCCTTTTGAACCAAGGGCTACACCAGCTTCCTCCACGATTTACAACAATAATAGACATACCCAAATGCACCCATCAAATAGTTTTACTTTAGGAGAATAGCTTTTGTCATAAACGAAGTGGGGAAGGATTTTGTACAACCTCCGAAAAGTTGCACAAGCCAATGAAGCTAAAACTAAGACACCACTTCAACTGAATACGCAGTTGTTAAACTTGAAATATTTTGTCTTGAGTAATTTCGAGACTCCCGTTGGATAGTGCATTAAATTTCCTAGGAGAAGGCGATGTTATAAATGGAAACAGTAACTAACAATGGTCCATAATTCGAAAGTGTAAGAAATTTTTTTTATTTAATAACCTTTCGCATGTTATAAATTAGGCCAATGTTGTATAAAGTAGGTTTGATTATTTTAAATATAGCCTCGAAAAACTTAAATATTTAGTTATTCTTGAAGAAAGTTTCTCCATCCTTCTAAAACAAGCTTTAGCAAAAGCTCTGTACAGAAAGGGAGAATAAACAGTTAGCAGAAACTTCCAAGCTTATCGATTTGGGGCTTGCCTGTATTTTATTAAATTCTTGAAATGCCTGGATCTTAAACAAATAATAGAAAATAAAACAAAATCCTCTATTGCCCATGTCCTTTTTCCGTTCTTAGTTACGTAACTGTTTAACTGTTGGCAATGTTCAAGGATATAAAATTAGTTTCTCATAGCAATGATTAATTACGGTGTTCCCAAATTAGCTCCAATAGTATTATACCAGAGGCTTGGGGGTATTCGAATTATTTATTATCCGAATAAGGATTCAAATATAATTTGTATCCAGTATCCGTAACTTCAAAAAGTCCGTCACGCAGGGGCTACGTAAACTATGCAGATTTCTCACGTGCTGGTATGACACTCTAGTGACGTCATCTCATAGATATTCGGACTGAAAAACAGAAAGTATGAATTAATTGCCAAATATTTGAGTTACAATAAAAATGAATTGTGAAACAATTGTAGAGCATCAATATTTTAAAAAGTCCGTCACGCAGGGGCTGCGTAAAGTTTTACAATAGAGAAATTTCACGAGAGCCGAACAGTTAAAGAGACGGCCGACCTAGCTTTTGGCGGGAAACTCGTTCTCATCCGTTATCCGCCCAGATTTAATAAAAATCCTGCCCTCTAACCCCCCAACCCCCTCCCACTGGTCCGATTTCATTAACGAACTTGATCTTTCTTTTTATATAAAACGACTAAATATCGAGTTTGGTAACGATCAAACAATAATTGCCACCGCTAGAGCCGTAACAGACAAATATATATATATATATATATATATATATATACAGTTTTGAATGGACCTCATTTTCGTCATCTACTAGGTAGGATCGATGGACATTTGAAGAAAAATTTCGAAAATTCCGTCATGAGTATGATCTCAATAGATGATTTCCCGTAAGGGAAATCTGCTAATAGACTGGTTTAATAACATATTTAGCTCCGATTCATCATAACCGAGATATTTTGAATTTTCGAATCCCCCCTCTAGTATAGTTGTAGTGTTGACTGAACGCTTAAATATCGAGTGTGGCATAGGTTTATACATTTTTTTCCCATCCGGCCTATAATAACGGAGATATTTAGAATTTTCGAAATTATCCTCCTTTAGACACCTTCTCTCACCTGTTCGATTTTAGCCATTAACGAATGAAAAGCTTAGGTATACATCGAGATTGGCCACGATAAAACAAAAATTTAGTGGTTAGATTACGGATATATGTCTTTACCATTGGTAAGTTTGAAATTTGATGTAATTTTCTTATTCTTGTATGATAGGGAAGATTATACACAATTCTCAGGCATTTGTTTTGAAATATTTGTAGTTTTCTTAAATTGGTGTTTGATATATAGCTCCATACGGGGCAAGCATATGTTAATACTGATCTGATGCAGGCTTTGTATAACATTAGTTTATTCACAGGGCTAAGTTTCGATTTACGATTAAAGTATGGGTAAATCTGGCAAATAACTTTGTTAGCTTTATCACACGTTTTATTTATGTGTTCTGTGAATGTTAGTCCTTTGTCTAACGTCACCCCTAAATATTTAATATATTTCGACCATGATATAGGATTATTGTCAAAGTTGGATTGCTCTGGAATTTTTGGTCTTCTTTTTGTTAAAATAATAGCTTGTGTTTTTGCTTTATTGACTTTGATTCTCCACTTGGAAAAAATTTGGATAATTTGTTAAAGCTACTATGGAGTCGATTAATTATTGTATCTATTCTGTAGGAAGACGTGTATATGCCAGTGTCGTCTGCAAAGAGGGATAAAGTAGTATTTATAGTTTTAGGAATGTCGTTGATATAAATAATAAAGAGAACTGCACTAAGTGCAGATCCTTGAGGTAGGCCCGCCTCCATTTTTTTGGTCGATGAATAGGAGTTATTTATTTTGACACAAAATGTTCTATTGGTGATATATGAGTTAATAAGTTTTATCAAATAAGGGGGGAACTTTAATTCATTTAATTTGTATATTAGCCCTTCGTGCCAGACTGTATCAAACGCTTTCTCAATGTCTAGCACCAAGAGTCCTGTATGTTTTTTATTATTATAGCCTTCGGTAATGGCGTCTATTAGTCTTGCTAATTGTTTAGTTGTGCTGTGTTGGCTTCTGAAACCAAACTGTTCGTTTTGTATAATGTTGTTTTGGGTAAGGTGTTTGTTTATCCTGGCTAATATTATTTTTTCTATGGTTTTTCCAATTGTGCTTAGAAGACTGATGGGCCTGAAGCTCTGAGCTTCATGTGGATTCTTTCCTGGTTTGCATATTGCTTTTATCACTGCGTGTTTCCAGTTTTTAGGGAAGTGGCCAAGGGTTAGAACAGAGTTCGCTATTTTTTGGAGGGATTTAATTCCTTCGGGTGGCAAATTCTTTAGATGGGTATTTTTAATATTGTCTTCTCCTGGTGATTTGCGGGGTTTGGATTTTTTAATTATTTTGTATATTTCTGAGTAGGTTGTTAAAACTTCTTTAGGGCTATTGGTAGATAAGATATTATTTACGATTTGTTTTGAGCTTTTCATAATTTTATTCGTCATATATTTACTATTAAGATTTACATTTTGCTTGTGTACGGACTCAAAATAATTAGCTATAAGATTAGGTTTACCTTCTGGGGTAATTTCAGTTTTATTAAGGTAGGTGATAGGGGGGAGATATCTTTTTTCTTTATTTTTAAAAATTTTATGAAGGTCCCACTATTTAGTTCTGCAATTTATTTTAGCTAAGTGGTAATTGAAGTTTTGGTTTTTATTTTTTCCACAGATAATTGCCAATTGCCTTAGAGAAAGCATTTTCTATTGTATTATATACTTTGTTACCTGTTTTTTGAAACAATCTTCTGAATTTATTCCAAAATTTAAAAATCATGTCAATGACGGGATTCGTATGTGTACTTTTGCTTTTCTTTTTTTGTGTGTCGATTGATCTCTCAGCTGAGTCATATACTGACCGCCCTGGTGGAAGGCAGTCCTAGCAATGTAAATAGCAACTGGTCTGTTTCAAGTTACGAGCCCCCGAAGAGACTGTTGAAGATGTGAATCACGTAGATGTTTTTTAAAATAAACTCATCAGTATTGAGTATGTGAATGACCTTCTGTCCTTTGAAAAAAAGTGGAAATAGTTTTTTAAGAAAAATTGTCAACCCATATTAATTCATATTTATTGAGAAGATTCGCCTGATGATGTTCTAAAGCGAAACTTCCAATTCACTAAAACATGATGCAGGTCAATGGAATTTTTATTGTTCACTTGCACCATTGAATCATGGTCTTGGGGTAAATGTTTTATGTAAAACTAAAGATCAAGTTGAAGTGATGCAATCCGAGAAGGCAAGAGGACTAAAATACACAATAATAATTATTACTGTGTTATTAGTTGTGTCGAGTAATGTTACACGGCCAGTATCGTTAGTAATGTAATACAATAAAATTGATATTTTATAAATTCTTCTATAATTCGAATATTTTCGAAGTTAATTTTTGATACATATACACTCATTCCTGGCAAAGCGATTTAAAGTTGCTCTGCTATTAAATTTAAGATCATTATGTCCAGCTTCAGTTTTAACATATGTTCGTCAGAATGGGAGAAACGAAGACTACAAAAATTCATACGACGATATGAAAATGAGAATTGTTAAATAGATTCGTTTTTCCAAATCCTAGAATTAATTTTGCGTGAAGACTGCAAAACTCTACTAGAGATACAATCGATGAACCGAGAATATAGCTAAAAAAGGGCTCAGGTTAGCCATGTTAGTTAAGGCCGTCGATCGGATGGTAAATCTCACCTGGACAATAGGAATTTATTTGTTGATACCTATCCCAATTAACATTAGTACCACAAAATGGACGCCATTAAATATGATTTAACGTAAACAAAAATAAAAAGTTCTTACCTTATGAAGCCTTTTTAGTTTGAGGATCAATGGTTTCAATTTAAATTCAATATTACGAACAGTAATTGCTAGGACTTAAATACCTCCAGATGAAATTGACGATAAAAGCCAAGTATTCATAATGAAAAGTTTTAATTTGAACTCGAGAAATGTATTATAACAGGGGCATATGTATATCTGGGAGCCGAATGTAAATTGTTGAACAATGTTTCTCTATTTAAGGTGACCTAACAGGAGTAATCAATATACTCGCCCTCACTCCAGGTCAGCACTCCATCCATGAATGCATATGAATATTTAATAAAAAATATATATATATAGCGTATAAATGAATATGGCATATTATATTTATATTATTTTATTTTTATTTTATCTTTGAGTTAGATGAAATAGAACAGTAAAGGGAATATAGTAGAATAAATGATAATTTTCACTAAACGTACATTTTTAATAAATACAGCTTGTAGTCTATTTAAATTTACAATACAGATTTTTATCTAGCGACCTTCTAATAATATAAATTTAGAAAATTAAGATCTCATTAATGGGTTACATTTTTCAGTCTATTTCTCACTTCAAAGTTGCAATAACTGTTGTTTAGGGTCAGCAATATCATACAGTGGCACCCGTAGTTTTTTTACAGTATTATACACCTATACATCACTAGCTCAAACAGTACTTTGCTGCAGTCATAGTATTCCTGTATTTCTCACTAATGAAATAATCGTTAAGGGGGTTGGAAATTTACGACACTTGAAGACCACGGTATCCCGATTCCAAGAGTATTTTACACCGACAGAACATCAAGGCACCATTAAGCTACGCCAACCACGTCCCAACAATACTTGGACCATGTTAAAAAAATACTTAGACATCTATTATTATAAGAAATGTACATCTCAAGCTTTACTCTGCGCCTATTTTATGATAATGGTACTTCTCAGCAATTAAAAATTATAGCTATCACATCATTTCTTTACGGCAGCAGTATTCCGCACTTGTGCATTCACAAATGCACTTCATGGCTAACCCGTGTGAACTTTACGGCAATTGTACGATCATAGTTGTTCACGACAATTTTACATTAAGCGTTTCACATTTGGTCCGAACTTTACGAAAATATTATTCCCTTTGCTTTTCATTACAACTGAACACCACGGGCAACATTAGCACAATTGTTCTCGTGTTCGAGGAGTAGTTTATTCCAATGGCAACAGCTCTTCTCGTTCCATCGTACTTTACGACAAACTATTCACAATCTCCACAAACGAATAAACTGCTGTATAGATTACAGCTCGAATGGGGTTGTGAAGATTTACAGCATTGTGAATACTTTCCGTAACGTAATTATCTTCAAATAGTAGTTCATGAGAACAATACATTATGATGATTATGTTGGAACTGTACTTACGGTAAAAATATTCCACTACGATACGACGGAAATCGTGTTCAAGCAAAACTCAAAGCTATGTGAAATGTTTTTCAATAGTACTCCTCAACAACTGCACACTGCTCATATCGCGTCGAACAGTGTCATACACTGGCAGATGTCACTATAACTGTGCATCACGGCATCCACTATCCAAGAGTACTTAAAAAAATAGTTATTTATTATACAAGCGACGAAAGTAGATCATTTTACAACTCGAGTGAAACGTTTACCCACACGAGCGAAGGTAATTTCACGAGAGTTGTAAATTCTACTTTCGTCACGAGTGTAATATTAAATTTTTTTCTGTAATCGTGTAATACATGATCAGATCTAACCAGAATATGAACAAAATTAGGATGTTGTGAAGATTATGGTATGTTGTTGGTAGGTTATAAGCATGGTTGTGAAAGGTTATAAGCATAGTTATAAAACAACTAGTGATGATTGTGAAGTAGTGCAGTTATAAACAAGTGCAGGTTATAAACAAGGAAGGTAATTATTATTATATTTAAATTTTAAAATATATTGATTATTTCCACCAATAATTCATTCACATTTCAATTTATTTTGTTAAAATAAATTCTTACAATGTTAAGAAACATTTAAAAGCATTTAATTTCCAACTTCAAATTATTTTTTAATTTATACTTATTACTAATTAAGAAGGCAATTCACTTTCTTTACTCTATTGCAAAATGTTTCACTTTCTTCACTCATTTCAGTTTAGTAATGTTACCATTATTCAACGATTACAGAAAAAAATTATATTCCAACTCTACATTATACCAAACACATTGGGAGAGAACTAACAAGCAAATTTCTCGTTTCTAAAAGTAACCTGTTACTTCCTGAACTTTGCATACAACGTTTCCCGATACTGCTTGTTGGCGTCCATTTTTATAACTTGCCCAGACCACTTCACCTGCTCTGCTTAATGGCTTAAGCGTTTTCAGGCTCGCCATACAAGTATAAACGAATTTCTCTTCAGGGAATAAACTATTAATTCGCATCAGAAAAGGACCTCGGTCTGGACAACAATAATCATACAATTGTGATTTTTTAATTATTGTTGGGTTATCTACAACATAAACATGAATTCTTTTTTAAAAATTCATTACATAATAGGTAATGATTCTCATATTAATTGTTGTAATTTATGCTCAATAAGATGTTATAATTGCTTTATTTATGGTAATGTTAAAAATTTCTTTAGATTTTACTTCAACAATTATTGTTAACTGTTATTTATTGTTACAAGTTCTAGGAAAGACAATAAGGATTACTGAAAAGTTGAGAATCCTTATTAATAAACAATTGCAAAGTGGGATCACAAATTTATTATTTTCATCACAAAATTATTTTTTTCGGTTTAAAAAAAAAACACAGGAAAATCTAAATAATTGTGTATTATTCAAGTGCTAACGTTTGTTTATGGTAAATATTTTGTAGAGCATTGCAGTTGCATCTACTATTTCATTCATTAAAGAGGTTAAGTATCCAGTAATTGTGATATAATTTGCTTTGAATGGAAAGCTATTTTGCAGCTGGTTTTCCCCCTGACTCGTTCTATAGCAGTTGGTTCTATAGTTGGCGGGCCTTTGAGCTAAAGCGATGATTCGATGTTTGTACTTAATGAACAGGGAGGTTCTAAATGGTTTATCAAAGGGAGGTAATGCTCGGGCAGGGACTCCAGCCCACCGTCAGCCACACAATTACCAAACACTCTCCAGCTCAATTCCACCTTTAATTACATGTAAATAACAACTTAACTCCAACTTACCAAGTTCTAGCTTAGTCTAACTCCCCCTATATTCGTTTGCCCTGACGTTTAATTAAAAGAGGCGTTTCGAATCTCTAGGAGGCATAATGGCATTCTAGTACTTTTATTTACTCGGGAATGTTTGGAAACCACCTGAAAAGATTTGCATATGCATTTTTTTTTAAATTTTCTCTTCTGCAGTACCCCTGGAGGAGTGCAGTTTACTTGCTCTAGGTACTTCAATGGGGTATTAACACTCAGGGACAGACCGGTGATATGTCTTTACAGAAATAACCTGTTTCTCGGAATTGTTAATGTCATCTACTACTGCCCTGTACTGTAGGATGTTCAACACCATAAGTACTACGAAAGGCACGCTGAACAGTTATTACTGAGTCACATTTCGAAAAACGTAGAACACAAAAATTGTCTGTTGTCCATAAGCCATTTTTACCAGAATCGAAATAGGCATTCACTCAAGATCACTGCTGATATCATGTAAAGCTCCAGAGTTACTCCTTTCCAACAGCATGTAGTTCCGGCACATTTCTCTATTAACTGAATTGCTATGCTTTTATGAAACTGTATTATTTTGATGCACCCTGTATATCATATATATCTATATGTAGCTCAGATACCCGGCTTCGCTCGGGAATTCATTTGAGGCTGAATGGTGATGGTATTTTTTTGGCAAGGCTTTACTTTCCACAATATTTTGACATTTACCCGTCCCAGTGATTAGGGTTAATACCCGTCGTTTCTGTGGATTTGTTAATAATAAAATTAATTTTTTATGTAAGACTTCACTGTCTTCCATATTGTCATATTTCCCGTTTCCTGTGCATTATGCATAGATTTGAATTATTAAGGACAAATTATTAACATACATTTGAATTAATTTTTCCAGGTGAGGTACCTGATAGTTCATACTGAAAAGAATTGTTGAGCAAATTTCTCTAAATAACAAAATAAACAACTTTTGTTATGTGCATATTTGCCGAAACCCCAATAGGAAACGAAATATCACTATTTTTAATTTCAGGCCTCCCTTAGAACCCCCACTCCTGCCCGTCTCTAGAAATGTTGGTATGGCTTATTATAATGAAGGTGTTAGTGCTAATATACATACCGAGTTTTATTTAGTTCGGTTTACTCTTTTGTGCCAAATAAAATTGCTCACTTCCGCTATAGGTTTTAGCGTATATCTCGTTTATAATACGTTATACGAAAAAAGTGTATATAACAAAAGTTACTGTAAATAACAAAATAAACAACTTTTGTTATGTTCATACTTGCCGAAAAACCAATAGTAAACGAAATATCGCTATTTTTAATTTTAGGCCTCCCTTATAACCCCAACTCCTGTTCGTCTCAGAGAATTTTAATATAGCATTAAGTCTAAGTTGGGTTAGTAGTATTATACATACCAAGTTTCATAAAATTCGGTTCAGCCGTTTATGCGTGAAAAGGTAACAAACAAACAAACAAATAAAGAAAGAAACAAAATGTAGTTATGGTGTCTATGACATGTGAAACGAAAAGTTATCGTGAAATTTCGCGAAAATAATCAATGTACAGACAGAGGTTACAATTTTATATATATATATATATATAGTTGTGAAATCTACGTACATAAAAAAGTGCATAGAGTTAATTACGTATTTAAGAAGTACAAAGTAAATGAAAGGAGCTGACCGATGAAAGCGGCAGGACCGCGGGCCCTAGTTATGTTCTAGGAGGTGCTAGTCCTTACCAAGGACCAGCCTGGACCAATTCCTTTCATCTTGCTGCCCGTCTATAAACGAGCTACAGTTCGCCCAACAGCTAGTTTGTTCTCTTCAAGTGAATAACAGTGCGTTCAGTGCGGCTTTAGTGAACATTGCATTTTAGTTGCATTGAGTTAATGTGTTTTATGTGAAGAACAGTGTAGTGCCGTGCTTATGTAAAGAACAGTGTAGTGCCGTGTTTATTTAAAGAGCAGTGTAGTGCCGTGTTTATGTAAAGAACAGTGTAGTGCCGTGTTCTTTGTGAAGATCATTGCAGTTCCGTGTTCTTTGGGAAGATCAGTGCGGTGCCATGTTTTTTGTGAACTTCAGTGATCGAAAGTTTTTTTACGGTGCAATAAGAAGTGAAGTTATCAGTGCATTATGTGAGTTATAGTTAAGAATAATAAGTGGGTAGTGCATTGGAAAATAAATTTTGCAGTATAAAAACTCTAATGCTTGTGTGTTTAATTTTGCAATCCAAAAAAACTCTAATAAACAATGTTTATTATTTCTTGAAATAAACGTATATATATATTTGTGTGTGTGTGTGTGTGTGTGTGTGTGTGTGTGCGCGCGCGCGCGTGTGAACATTTTAAGGGATCTCATTTGTAATCATATATAAGTTTAATTACATTCTACATTACATTTAGATTAAACACATTCTTCTAAAATCGCGTCATGAATACAACCTTAACAGTTGATTTCCTTCAGAGAAATCTTAAAAAGTCCGTCACGCAGGGGCTGCGTAAACTAAGCAGATTTCCCTCGTGAAGTTTAGTAATAGATAAATTATACATACTGCTAACACAACACAACACCGTGAATAAATACAAACGGAAATAAATGTTTCATCCAATTTCAATAACCTGCCGACAGGAAGCGTCTAGAGTTATAGAAATGTAAACAAACGGGTCGGGCCTGCGTCACACCGGAAAGAAAAAACAATGAAATATATCAGAATATAACACATTAATTTTATTGAGAACTATTTACTTATATCTACTAGTGTGTATTTATAATGAGTCAGAATAATTGTTATCTCAATCAATAAAATTTTTAGTAGTTCAAAAACTTTAAGATGGGGGGGGGGAGTCACCAGGGCATATTTGCATGTTTCTCGTATAATAAAAGTCTCTTGAATACAATTTTTGGTATTTAAACTTCCAATATTGTGATTTATTAGGTAGCAGAGTATTGTTTACGTAACATGAGTAGAAGTGGCGGTTTGCTGAAAACTGAAAAATGCAAATATCTCGGTTAATATTCAAGATAGAGAATAAATGTACATAACAATATTTATAGTAAATGTAATTGTTAATATGATTGATTCTGTACAAGTTTTCGATCCGACGAATAGTAACGGAGATATTTTGAATTTTCGAAAATCCTCCCCTCTAAACCGCCCCTCCCCCGTGGTCCGATTTTCAGCCGTTAACGAACTTGATCTTTCTTTTTACATAAAACGATTAAATATTGAGTTTGGTGGTGTCGATCAAACAAAAATTGCGATCGCTAGAGCGGGTAACAGACTAAATATTCTATATATATATAAAATTGTAACCTCTGTCTGTACATTGATTTTTTTCGCGAAATTTTACGATAACTTTTCGTTTCACATGTCATAGACACCATATCTGCATTTTGTTTCTTTCGGTGTATGTTTGTTTGTTTGTTTGATTGTTTGATTGTTTGTTTGTTACCTTTTCACGCATAAACGGCTGAACCGAATTTTATGAAACTTGGTATATATATATTACTACTAACCCAACTTAGACTTTAGGCTATATTAATTTTCTCTGAGACGAACAGGAGTGGGGGTTATAATGGAAGCCTGAAATTAAAAATAGCGATATTTCGTTTTCTATTGGTTTTTCGGCAATATATGCACATAACAAAAGTTGTTTATTTTGTTATTTAGAGTAACTTTTGTTATATACACTTTTGTCGTATAACCGAAGTTTTAAAAGCGTTATACGCTAAAAATTATAGCGGGAGTCAACAATATTATTTGCCAAAAAAGACTCAACCGAACTAAATATAAAACTCGGTATGTGTATTAGCAGTGAGGCCTTCATTTAATAAGCCATACCAACATTTCTATGGACGGGCAGGAGTGGGGGTTATAAGGGAAGCCTGAAATTAAAAATAGCGATATTTCGTTTCCTATTGGTTTTTCCGCAAATATAAACATAGCAAAAGTTGTTTATTTTGTTATTTGGAGTAACTTTTGTTATATACACTTTTGTTCGTATACCTAAGTAATAAATGAGTTATACGTTAAAACTTTAGCGGGAGCCAACAATGTTATTGGGCACTGACGGCTGAACCGAACTTACAAAGCTCGGTATGTCAATTAGCATTAATTCTTCCATAATTATAAGTTATATTTAAAATTTTTTATGTTCGAACGGGAGGGGGGTTATAAGGGAGGCCTGAAATAAAAATTCACCATATTTACATGTATAAGAGACGGGAAAATATAAAAAATATCGAAGACAGTGAAGCCTTATCGAAGAAATATTCGATTATTAGCAAATCCACGGCAACGACGGGTATCAATCCTAAACACTGGGACGGGTAAATGTCAAAAATATTGTGCAATGTAAAGCTTGCCAAAAAAATACCAACACCATTCTGCCTCGAATGAATTCCCGGGCGAAGCCGGGTATCTGAGCTAGTATATATATATATATATATTTATATATATATATATATATATATATACATACAGTTTTTTGAACGGACCTCATTTTTCATCATCTACTAGGTAGGATCGTTGGACATTTGAAGAAAAATTTCGGAAATTGCGTCATGAGTACGACCTCAATAGCTAATTTCCCTTGAGGGAAATCTGCTAAAATGCATAATCGTAGTCAGTCACAATTGTTTGAATAATATACCGTTACAATCTATTTCATAGTTTAGTAAAGTTCTTTCGATATTTATTTTATAAAACTGGTTATTTAAAATATCCCTCCTGATATTCACATTCTTTTGAATTGTTCAATGATAGACTGTTGTCTTTAAATATTTTCTTCAGCAAATTAAAAATATCGAAAATATATAAGACTGGCTGTATAGAAGGACTTGTGCTGAAAGTAGGAGTAAAATTTACCGAAATGGCGAGGAGCTTGGGCTGGGTAATTTCCTGAGGCTGTTCGCTCTTCTTGCTATTATGATTTATTTGCTTCCGAGCAATCTCGCAGCTTGAGAAAGGCCTTCAGATTTGCTGTTACAAGCTTTGTCATTTCCCACAGCAAGTTCTTCTTACAAACAAATTTGTGAGCCCTTTATTGGATGTTTCTAACTATTCTGGGCTCGAGTGGAATTCTCTCCACTCACGCTTTTATAGGTATTATGAATGGAAATTCCCTCATGACACCTTCATGGTCTGATGCAGAAGGCCATGGGATGCCTCCTTATTTTTTTCCCCTTGGGAGTCAAGATTACCTGTTCAGGGGAACAATTACCAGAGGCATACTTTGTACATTTAGCAACTACAGATGTTATGAACAACTCATCTACTGAAATCGCAGTTTTCATAAATCAGTTGGTCAAGGAACATCAATTGATGCGGAGAAAAAAGTCCATCACGCAGGGGCTGCGTAAACTAAGCAGATTTCCCACGTGAAGTTATACAATAGCCCAATAACAAGTGTAGTAAGTAGTAAGGGATCTCTAAACTTATTCACGAGGGGCGAACAGTTACGAACACGGCCGCCAGAGCTCTCTTCGGAAAGTAACGAACAGCCGACTCCTGCCGACCACACACAGAATAGAAATGCAAATACCTCGGTTAATATTCAAGATACAGAATAAATGTATATAACAATATTTATAGTAAATTAAATTTGCAATAAGATTGATTCTATACCATTTTTCGTTCCGACGCATAATAACGGAGATATTGTGAATTTTCGAAAATCCCCCTCTAAACCCCCCCCCCTTCCACTGATCCGATTTTAGCCATTAACGAACTTGATCTTCCTTTTTACATAAAACGATTAAATTCCGAGTTTGGTAACGATCAAAGAAAAATTGCGACCGCTAGAGCGTTAACTTTTATATATATATGTATTTATATATACTAGCTCAGATACCGGCTTCGCACCGGGAATTCATTTGAGGCTGAATGGTGATGGTATTTTTTAGCAGGCTTTACATTGCACAATATTTTGACACTTAACCCGTCCCAGTGTTTAGGATTGATACCCGTCGTTGCCGGTGATTTGCTAATAATAGAATTATTTGTTCGATAATTCTTCACAGGCTTCGATATTTTTATAGTTCCCGTCTCTTATACATGTAAATATGGTGAATTTTATATCAAAGCCTCTCTTATAACCCCCCTCCCGTTCGAACCTAAAAAATTTTAATATAACTTATAATCATGGAAGAATTAATGCTAATTGACATACCGAGTTTTGTTAAGTTCGGTTCAGCCGTTAGTGCCCGCTATAGTTTTAACGTATAACTCATTTATACTTAGGTATACGACAAAAGTTGTATATTACAAAAGTTACTCCAAATAATAAAATAAACAACAACTTTTGTTAAGTTTATATTTGCGAAAAAACCAAATAGGAAACGAAATATCGCTATTTTTTAATTTCAAGGCTTCCTTTATAACCCCCACTCCTGCCCGTCCATAGAAATGTTTGTATGGCTTATTATAATGAAGGCCTCAACTGTTAATACACATACCGAGTTTTATTTAGTTCGGTTGAGTCTTTTTTGGCAAATAATATTGTTGATTCCCGCTACTATAATTTTTAGCGTATAACACATTTAAACTTCGGTATACGACAAAAGTGTATATAACAAAAAGTTACTCTAAATAACAAAAATAAACAACTTTTGTTATGTGCATATTTGCCGAAAACCCAATAGAAAACGAAATATCGCTATTTTTAATTTCAGGCTTCCCCCCCCCAACTCCTGTTCGTCTCAGAGAAAATTAATATAGCCATAAAGTATAAGTTGGGTTAGTAGTAATATACGTACTAAGTTTCATAAAATTCGGTTCAGCCGCTTATGCGTGAAAAGGTAACAAACAATCAAATAAACAAACAAACATACACGAAAGAAACAAATTGCAGATATCGTGTATATGACATTTGAAACGAATAATTATCCTCTAATTTCGAGAAAAAAATCAACGCGCAGACAGAGGTTACAATTATATATATATATATATATATATATATATATATATATATATATATATATATATATATATATATATTTTGCGAGAATCAGATGTGTGGGCGAATATACAAAGAGAGAGAGCCGCGTGAAAGGAGGAACAAAGACTAGGGGAACGAGCGAATCTAATTAGGGCCCGTATCTTCCTGGAACTCCTAGTCTAGATCTTTCCTTAGCTAGGGCCTTCTACAGGCATATAAGGGACTCTCACAGTACCCTGAGTTCAGTTGACGATCGACGGTCTTCCAGCGCTACAGTGCGACTTAGTGCAGTGCGGTAAAGTGTTGTGCCGTGACTGTAAGTAACAGTTTAGTGCCGTGTTTAAGACAGTGCAGTGCCGCGAAGTAAAGGACAGTGCAGTGCCGCAAAGTAAAGGACAGTGCAGTGCCGCGAAGTAAAGGACAGTGCAGTGCCGTCGTTTTATGTGAATTTTAGTGACCGTGAGTGAATTATTAGACTGTGTAATCTGAAGAACAGTGACACTATCAGTGTAATACTGTGAGTAGTGATAATTAACCAAGAGTATTGTGCATAGTGAAATAAATCGTGCAGTGAAAAACTGTGAAACTTGTGTGTGTTTAATTTTGCAATCCAAAAGAACTCTTATTACCAACGTTTTATTAATAGTTTTGTAATAAAAACTTAACAATATATATATATATATATATATATATATATATATATATATAATTTTGAACGGACCTCATTTTCGTCATCTCCTGGGTAGGATAGATGGAGATTTGAAGACATTTTTAGAAACTCGTGTCATGAGTAGCTTCCCTTAAGGGAAATCTGCTAAAAAGGAGAAGAACAGTCTAATTATTTCCGATCATATTATTAACCCAATGCCTTTATATTTTCTTTAGATAAACTATGCAGATTCCCTACAGATAATTTTACAGCTGATATTCGTCATAAAGTTTTGTTGAATGAGTCAAAATTATTAAGACAAAAAATTTCATATAAAACGGCCGGACGCTAGTCGAATTGCAGTTCAATCGCTAGGATGACAAATATTGAATCAGAGAAACCCCAGTCCGTTTTGGACCAATAACGAACATACACTTTAATTCTACATGATAGTAAGATTAGCTCATTAGACCAGTCAATCGAGGTAATCATTATGCCAATACTGTGATTCTTGAAGTTACTTTTTGGGAGTGAATATTACAATGTAGGATCGTTATATTTATATATCTTTGGCTAATTGCAAGATATAGGTTAGGTGTAAACATATGTTTTGTAAATTCCTATGATATAGGCTTTGGTTTTCTTGTTATCTGATGAAGAATAAAAAGAGACATTCAGATTAAACATGATAAACCTTTTTTGTGCTTAAGAACAGTTACACAAATCTCTGTGCTTATAAACAACTTTATTGAAACGTAGAGAAGTTCAATTGAGTACTTACAGGTAATAAAGTTGGCACCGGTTCATTGGCTTTGAAGTAAAAATCTTCTCTCATCCTGAATTACAACCTCGAAAATCAATGTGACTAACTTCCAAGAAATTCTGCTTTGATCAGAGAAGACAAACTGAGGCGGAAGATCTAAAAGGGCGAGGGGGGAAGTTTGGGTTTAGGAGACTTCCATTTTGTTTATTCTTACTGAATAAAGCAATTTCTAGATTTTCTTCAATAATGAGATGTTCCAATAATCCAGCATATCGCCAGAAGTATAACAGGTATGGTTGAAAAAAGGGTCAACACATTCAATAGCTTATAAATGTTTATTTCAGAGCCAGCTTTCGAGGCCCTGCCTCATTCTGTGTGCTCTGTTAAAATCAAGACCCACACAATAGAAAAATATATACAGTTCATGATTTTTTAAAATTTATACAGACCATTATTGTTTATAAAACAACAAAAATCTTATCCAGACCAATTAAAACAACTTTTTTTCAAAAGTTAAAAACACAATGAGTCATAACAGCATCACATTATTTTTAAAAATGTAAAAGCAATGCATTTATTTACAACCTATATATCTAAAATATGAATAAATAAATATTCTCCTATTCGCCCCAAAAAATCTCTTATACATAAATAAACAATCAAAGGCAAAGTAATATGAAGGCACCCACCCACCTTTCTCTGTAAATCGGCTATGTTCACTCACTCCTGGCTCCTATGCCCCGACTAGGCTACGCTAGCCCAGCGGCTGATGCAGGTACATGCCTCAGCACGCTCAATGTGAAAGGACAATCCTTTCACATTGAGATGCTTTGAGATGCTAGGGCGTCTTACTTTCATTTTGATGAGCTCAATTGTATCCATCTTTCTCCGTTTATTTATATTATGGAAGACTTGCACATCAAGGAAGGCTGGCTCATGACTTTATTGCACAATGTTTTTCATTCCTATTGACACACAAAGGAAGTGCAAGATATACGGTAGACTCCATATCTGTCTGAAGGTGGAACATGATCTTTAATCCTAATACAAGGGTAAATACAAAGGATGCTAATTGGTTATGTAGCCTTGTCTGCAACTTTATCTGAGAAGCTTATCAGCATCTTCACACTCCATTTTCTTCTTAAACCTTCGTTCCACCATTTCGTCCACCATGCTCTCCTGGAACCATTTGGAGAGGCCAAGTATTTAATAAAATTCAACTCTCTTTGGAAATCCTCATCAGAGAGTCGAACATTAATGAGCCTGTCAAGATAATTGGTGGCGACATAATAGGTTCCTCGGATTAAAGGTCCTGTTCCACCTTTAGACAGATCCGAGGAATACCGTATTCCTTTCACTTCCTGTGCTATACCCGTTAGGGAGTGTAATGAAGGATTGTTGTGTTTATAGCTCTTTGGAATATTTATATCTCTCTTTATAGGTTAGGTGTAAAACATATGTTTTGTAGATTAAGTAGACAGGCTTTTGTTCTTGGACAGTCATGAGTTGAATAACAAAGAGATACATACTAATTAATAATTCTAAATCTTTTTTTGTGCTTAAGAACAATACCATACATTGACCAAAGTGGCAGTAAGTTGTGAATGAGATTGAAGGAACATCTGACAAGAGGTGACTCAGAAATGAAAAAAAAGGTATTGTGCAAGAAGTCAAGAAAGTCCCTAGATCTGTAAATCTTGCACAATATAAATAACGATTGAGTGCATCGACTGTATATATTTTTCCTATTGTCTGTGTCTTGATTTCAACAGAGCACTGAGGATGAGGCAATACCTCGAAAGCTCTGAAATAAACATTTATAACCTAGTGGAGGTATTGGCCCATTTTGCAACCAAGGATTTATACAACAACAGCCATCAGCCAGAAGATTCAAGTGGGTATAACAGATATGTTCATGAACCACCTAACTAATAGTATGACTTTTGTCTAAACCGACAACGATTTTTTTTTTTTGAGCCATTTCTACGGCTTAAGCTTAGTCAAATTAGAGCATAAAATGGTCAATAAAATGGTCATTCACATATATTTTTTTTATTTATGTGCTTATTGCATTTGGTGACTCGGGTTTCAATCCCCAGAGATTCGGGAGACACAAGGTGAGTTCATTTGTTTTTTAATGTCTTGCTTTAGTTTTGAGGGGGCCTATATATCCGGAAGCTCTGAACTCTTAAAATAAATGTTTTTAAAAATTGAATATTATTTGTCATTGGTCGTACAAGGAAGTTTTAAAAATTCTGACAAAAATAATTTGCCTGTTGGTATCATTCTTTTACAATGCCAGTCATCATTTGCAGCTTTAATTAAAACTGTGTGTTTGTTGGGGCTCTGACAAGCCATGAGGATTGGATCTCGGTCGGATGTTCCGGACTCAAGTTTATTAAGCCGCCGGCTTACTGTGGGACTAGTGCTCCCATTTTAGAAGATAATCCTCCAGTGTTTACCTACGACTTACACTGTATAGCATCGTATTCAAATACATGGAAATTAAGTACTATGTCACTACAACGCTATAACCAGATTATGTGACTTCTTGATGACGTATAACTCAATTCACTAGATCAATTAGTTTTTAAATCTCTAGTTTTCCATAGAGCAAGGCGAACGGACTATATACTTAGGCCTCAAACAAACTTTACAAAAAGTCCATCAAACAGATGCAACGTAAACCAATAATACTGTCGAAATGTGATCCCACTTCGTTGAATGTAAAATGGTAGAAGGTTAATAGATTAAATCAAAAAGAAGGAAATGTATTCCACTTATTTATTCCTCATTCTACATGTTTGTTTCTACATGTTTGTTATTACGCCACTTCAGGATTTGTACTTATATTATAAAATGATTTGGTCCTGTTCCATGCAGAATGAAGAAAAAATAAGTATAAAATATTTCAATTGTATTTCATCTATTGTACTTCCGCCATTTACTTTCTACCCAAGCTAAGCAGATTCACACTTATTGGAATGAGAGATGGTGGATAAAGTTTAAATGGTAACAAAAACGTATGAGTGGCCTGCACTTCATCAGTGATTGGACTAATGGTTTAGGTGCCATGAAAAATGTCTAAATAGATCTTAAAATGTTTAAAAATAAATAGGCTCAAATAATAGTAAATTTTAACAGATGCTTCAAAACTTATCTGGAATGTAAACAATAACCTGCTAGCTGGTTACCAGTGCCAACGCTATCTAACGGCTGACTTGATGAAAATGGCGTAGCATTATATAGGTGGAGAACATTGCTGACAATATTGAAAATTTTAAAACTAATTAAGGACAATATAAATATCAATATAACACGAATGAGCTGTCTATCAAACAGAATCATTAATATAACACAATAGTTTAGGTATCTACATAGAGTAATGGAAAAATTAATTAGTTCATTATATATCTTCTCGTGAATCTACAACTAACACAACATTCCTCTTGGTCCGACTTAGTCCATTAACGAACTCGATCTTTAGTTTTACATGAAATAGTTTAATTGATTAGCGCATTGATCAAATAAAAATTGAGGCTTGTCTTTGTGAGCAAAGAATGCACATGGTTGACCTCACATCTTACGTAGCAAACATACGATTAAAACGAAACGTTGTAATTATTCTCGCAACAATGACGGGTTTAAATATATTTTTGAAATCCGCCTCACAATAACATACATAATTATCTCCATCAAATGAATTTGATTTTATGTTTGTCAAGATACGAAGTTTGATCTTGGTTTTACTCGAATTGTGGCCACTAGATCGTAGATAAGTTCGTGTGTGTGAGTTTTATATACGCGTGTTTTAGAAATAGTACATATTTCCTCAGTAACCGCTCAGTTTCTGAGAGATATTTACCTACATGTTCTATTACAGGAGTTTATCTTCATTCCCATTAAGATATTCTAATAACTTGCCAATACTTACTATCTGAATAACTTGTAGGTTAAATATAAAAATAAAAATAACTCTAAAATATAACCAAGAAGAGGTTATTAACATTACTTTCAAACTATGATTGTTCATTTAGATTTTTTTTTTTAGATTGTTTTTGAGTGATTGAGTAATAACTAGGTGGGCAGAAAGGCAGATAGACAGATATTTTGAAGAGATTGTTCTTGGAATGATTTGATACGTGAAAAAAATGTATCCACACCGTATTTAAATAGAATTATAGATAGTTCATCTAATATCCTGTTTTTGTATAACTTACTCAGAAATTTTTGTAGCGGCTTATTGCCTTTATAATATAAATAGGTATCCTGAACAGGCCAGGGTTTTTTTTATTCATTTCCATCCTTTACAGATGAAGCTTTTCCTATCATCTATATTATGGGTGGCAGATAAGGGCTCAAAATCGATGATCAAGGACATAGTCAATGTCAGTACCTCGACTTGTTACCAAGTGGTATGTTTCATGTTTCTGACATTTACTTTATCCATCATCATCGATGGTGCTTTTTAGCAGATTTGCCTTAAGGGGAATCAGCTATTGAGGTCATACTCATGACGCGATTTTCGAAATTTTTCTTAAAATGTCAATCGATCCTACCTAGGAGATGACGATATATATATTTGTCTGTACCACTCTAGAGGTCGCAATTAATGTTTAATCGTTACCAAGCTCGATATTTAGTCGTTTTATGTAAAAAGAAAGATCAAGTTTGTTAACGGCTGAAATCGGACCAATGGGAGGGGGAGAATTTTGAAATTTCCAAATATTTCCGTTACTATACCTCGGATTGAAAAAAATGTATAGAATCAATCTTATTACAAATTAAATTTACTATAAATATTGTTATATAGATTTATTCTCTATCTTGAATATTAACCGAGATATTTGCATTTTTATTAAATCCTTGGCGGCTAACGGACGAAGTGTTGTTAAACTTCACATGGGAAATCTGCTTAGTTCACGCATCCCCTGCGTGACGGACTTTTTTCTTCTGTCAAGGGTCTAAAGGCGTGGATGCTATTTATGGCCGTTAAATGTGGCGTGTCTCCCAGAAAAACGGGAAGGCCCCACGGGCCTGGAAGAGAAGAGCCTTGAGACACAAGTATGGAGCAGTTAGTGAGCAACAAGCAATCAAAAGAAATACCGACTTTATAGAACTGTATGGCGAGCAAGACATCGTCTGTGTATGACAAAATATTAACTGTGTAGGTTAGGGTACTTGGAGATGATGGAACCCAGCTGGTTAGCCAGGACAATGTTGAAAGGCAAACCAGGCCTTTGGCAGTGGTGGCTAGATGATCTGGGAGAATTTAGACCTCAAGGAATGTGCCAAATCGCAGCAGAGGACCAGGTCTATAGCTCCTAGAGGCAAGTTAGTTGTGGACGATATGTCACATGGACGTCTGTTCACTAGTAAAATTATAGAATAATTATATGTTTGTTAGATTGCTGAAACAAAGTGTAGCGAAAATTCTCTTACTAATTAAGTCGGCAGTTTTGATAATCGATAAGTACGTATGTGATGTTCTCAAATGGTCTGTGTTTCGCCTATTGAAACAATAGAGTTTAAAAAGTTAATGTAGTGTCTGTGTTTTTGTGTCTTCCTATCGTCTTATATTGTTCGTCCCTCGTACGCATTCACCGAGACGTCAGCGTGACTGCTACAAGTAGGACAGACAATATATTTGAAATTTATCGGATTGAAGGGAACAGTTGTATACCGCCCGCCATATAATTCCAACGAGGTCAACATCAGGCCAAGACAGCTGTTCCAAAGTGGTCCAAAACATTTAATTGATATTTTTATTGCTAGATTATTTTATTCTGAAATCGAATTTTATTTCACTATTTTCATATTGATACGATATAATTGATTTTGTTAGAACACGCCTATTTTGTTGGGAACCTCTGTACTTAAATCCTTCATTCCCTCCATCACACTCTGAGAATAGTCTCAAAAACTTTTTTAACTCTTGCTGTATATTCACAGTCATATCGAAAAGTATCGAAGTATGTTTCAATAATTTCTTAGGTGCACGGGTTAATTCCCCGAAATAATTTGCGGAGCCAAGGCATTGGTCGAATACTTCCAGAAACCTAGAGAAGAAGATTAGATTTCCACATGTGCAATAGGAATTTATGTAGTGAAGAATTCAATAAACAAAATCCTTAGTCCCACTCTTGCTAGAAAAGCAATTAAATCTACACGGTTGTGGAATGCTCATAATTTGTTCGCGCACTGAGCAGTCAAGTACTTTTTCTATCTCTGAAGCAGTGGCATCAGTTTAAAACTTTATCATGTAAGTCGTGAATAAAGGTATTCCTAGTTATTCGTGTCATAATGTAAATATTTTGTAGTTTATAAATTAAAGTAAAGTTTCTTTATTCTTTTAGTTTAATAATTCGATATTGTTTTAGAGGTAGACAGTTACAGAGGTGATTTGAAATAGGGATTCGGAGAGCAAGGTGATTAAATAAAAAGGCAGAGACGAGGTGAAGAGGAGCCAATCGGGACAGAGAAGGCGATGTGTAGCTTTTATTGCGGGCATTGGAGTCAATTTCCTCCCTCGTAGCTCTATGCTAGCTCCCAACACTACCTCACTGCCACCACTATATCCCAGCCACTACTTGCTCCCGAATTGAAACATATATATACCTCCTATTCACCTTCTCAAGAACCTTCTGTTCCAACAATTGTCCTACTCTCAATACACAACAGTTTCTCTCCTGGACATGTTTTGTTTTCAAGAGTTGAAAAAATAACTCTAAGGTCAGTGATTCTTCCTTCATTCTAAAAAAAACAAAAACACCCTCACACAACCTATTAAGGTCACAAATGATTACAAAAGTCTGGGGGTCGGTAAACTAAGCAGATTTCCCTCGTGAAGATTGATAACAGATAAACCTACATACTGTTAACACAACACCACCGTGAATATTAAGTGAATAAATATAAATGGTAATAAGAAATCTTTCCCCTGCCGGCGGGAAGCGTCTCAAATGTAAACAAACAGGTCTGCCAACGGCTCAGCGGAAAGAAAAACAATAACTGAAACATATCAGGATATAACATATTCATTTTATTGACAGCTATGTACTATATCTAGTACTGTAATTTATAATGAATCAGAATAGTATTTATCTAAATCAATCAAATTTTAGTAGTCCAAGAATTTAAGACGGGGGAGGGGGATCACAAGAACATATTTGCATTTATCTCGTATAATAAAGGTCTCTGGAAAAGAATATTTGGCATTTAAGCTTCGAATAATGTGGTTTATATAACAGAGTATTGTTTATGTAACATGAGTAGTAGTGGGGGTTTGCTGAAGGCTGAAATCTGTAAAATGCAAATATTTCGGTTAATGTTCAAGATATAGAATAAATTGAGAATACATTTAATTTGCAATAAGATTGATTCTATACAATCTTTCGATCCGACGTATAGTAACGGAGATATTTTGAATTTTCAAAACATAAAATCACATGATATTATGAAGAACAATATAACTTGCTTGTGTAACCCCATCCTTGCGTACCTCCACCAGCCAGCCCAAATCCCCAGCACTGGATCCCTTCATGCTACACCTGGTGTTACCTAATGGTATTGCATTTGACAGTACTGAGGGCGGAGCGGGTGTGCCTTGAATGTACTTTGAAGTTAATAAAGAATAGTTAAGAGTGGCCGACTTATCCTTCCGTTGATGATGAACTTCCGCCAGCCAGCCCAAATCCCAATTGAATTTATTCAATAAAAAATATTTAATTTATGATTAGGTTTAGTCGATAAAATGCATATGGAACAAGTAATGTGCCATAGCCAATGTGCTACTACTACTACCTTATATCTCATAGAAACATTATTGCCTATATTCCATACTAATTGTCTTAACCTAAGGAAATTTTCCTTTTGGGATTTATGATAATCTTTGCATTGGGATAAATAAATAACGTAAGAACATATTCGGAATAGCGCAATGCCTAGAGTATTTTTTAATTAAAAAAAGTCCGTCACGCAGGGGCTGCGTAAACTAAGCAGATTTCCCACGTGAAGTTTTACAATAGAGAAATCTGCCTAATAACAACTGTAGTAGTAAGAAACCTCTAAACCTAAAAAACATTATTTAGGGCGTAATAACCCAGTAGTTTCTAGCCCAAAAAACAGTTAACCTAACCTCTAAACCTATTCACGAGGGACGATAGTTATGGAAACGGCCGCCAGAGCTCTCGTCGGAAACTCCGAACATAGCCTATTGGTGACACGCAGAATACAAATGCAAATATCTCGGTTAATATTCAAGATAGAGAATTAATGTATAGAACATTATTTATAGTAAATTTAATTTGCAATAAGATTGGTTCTATACAATCTTTTGATCCGACGTATAGTAACGGAGATATTTCGAATTTTCGAAAATCCTCCCCTCTAAACCCCCCCTCCCACTGGTCCGATTTCAGCCGTTAACGAACTTGATCTTTCTTTTTACATAAAACGCTTAAATATGAAGTTTGGTAAGGATCAAACAAAAATTGCGACCGCTAGAGCGGTAACAGACAAATATATAGATAGATAGATAGATATATATATATATATATAGATATATATATACAGTTTTGAACGGACCTCATTTTCGTCATCTACTAGGTAGGATCGATGGACATTTGAAGAAAAATGTCGAAAATTCCGTCATGAGTACAACCTCAATAGCTGATTTCCCTTAAGGGAAATCTGCTAATAACACTTATTCTACTAATACGTTCATTCTTGATGAACAAACAAGACAAATCGAGATGTCGATGTTGTAATGTACCTCTAGCTGTTAAACATATGCTGACTGACTGCAAACAACACCATTACATACAGATACCACACACTTTTTATGAGCTTCTGACATAAAGAAATCCATATCTAGATAGTATTCTCGAACAATTAAAAACAATACACTTTTAAACCAAAATTTAAGCAAGTGATATATTTTTAATTTAAATTTTACGTTTCTATTTTTTTTAATGTTTTTATAATATTTTAATCTATAATTGTTTCAGTGTATCGGGTTATTTGTTCATTGTTAATATTATTATTTAGTTCCTAGTTTTAATTGCTAACATTTTAAAATTATTTTAACCTAATATTATTTATACGTAAATAACTTTTATAGATTATTTCGTTTCACTTGTTCCGTTTCGTGATTTGTTTAGTCTTGTTTTATTGCTATTATTATGTTATAAGGTGTCTTTAGAACTCGTTATATGGTGTTATATGATGTCTCGTCATTTATTCATTTCATTATATTATTTTACATTTTACAGGGAAAATTCCTTCTTGCTTTTGAGCAAGTGTACTCCTGTATGTATCAGAAATATGGGGCCCTGGTTATTCGGGTGTGATTGAGAAAGCTCAATTAAACTTCTTTAAATGACTTATGTGTCTCCCTAAAAACACTCCTAATGCTTACATTAGAATAGAATTTAACCGTTCACACACCCGACTGAAAATTTTCAAAAGGATGTTGAATTGGTGGAAGGCTCTACAAGAGAAGTCGGCAGATGATCTATCAAGACTGTACTACATGCGCCTAAAGGAATTATCTGCCAATTATTCAATGCCATTTAATTGGGTGAATGAACTGGAAGGGTATCTTGGGTGCATAGGAGGGAGCTTGGAGGAATTGGAAATGGCGGAAAATATTAATGGAAAAATAAAGACATATTTAGAGGCTCTCGAGAACCATTTAATCTCGTTAGATATAGAAAGAGTTTTAATCAGCACATATAGCCAGTACTTTAGAAGAATTAGCTCTCTTGGCAGAGGCGAGGAGTACCTGTACCAAAATGTGCCATTTTTTAAGAACAAAGTTATATCTCAAATCCGTTTATTAGGTACAAAAAATCAAAGATTGATAGTTGGTAGGACAATTTACATATTCAATCCAGAAAAGCCATGCCCCCTTTGCGAAGATAGCCAAGACACCGTTTCGCACTTCATCCTTACATGCCCCATTTTAGCAGATAGAAGAAACCACCTCCTGAAAAGTCTCGACATTCCACTGCAATCCATGGATAATTTGTTTGACCTTATGGACAAGAATAAAATAAACTACATATATGTTTTCATACTTAAAGGTCTTTACGTCAGAGGGGGAAAAATACAAACAAAAAACCAATTAACCAAACAATATAATAATTAAAATAAAATTAATGTTTTATGTTTTTTTTCTATAGTAATTATTGTATATAGTTTGTGTTTTTGTTATTTTTTTAAAAAGAATTCTCTGTTTATGTTTATATAAAGAAAAGATAAACGAAAAATGTAATCATGAACATGGGCTGAACCCTTGCTATCAAATTGTTAAATTTTTATAAGCAATAAAAATATTCATTCATTCATTCATATTATTTTACATTTTACAGGGATCTTGCTTTTGAGGTCCAAAAAATAAATAAATAGAAATTGACGACCAGGATAAACAAAAACACATCGAATCTATGAAATGGAAGGTCCTTTAAAGTGTTCGTGTGTGTTTGTGTGTTGGGTTTAAAGAAAATAAAACTACCTTGACGGATCATTCCATTTCCAAGAAACACACCTTCAATTTTGAAAACGTTCAAATAATCGATAAAAACTGAATTAATGTTATTCGAAAAATAAAAAAGAACGTTTACAACACAAAAAAAGAAAAAAAAAACAATAAACAAAAAAATTGAAATTAAATACCTTAATCATAAATTTACCACATTTTATCTTAAATTAAGCGATTTTACATTGTGACGAGAAAAAATATTTTAAGATTGGACGTGAAAAGTATTGATCCATAGTAAGCTGAATTTACTAACTTCGGGAAACTCAGCAATCTCCCCAATGAGGAAGTGTCATTTTAATAAATGTAAGGAGAATGTCGGAACTGTAAATAAGCAATATGTAATATGTATGTATTAAATTTAATAAATATATTATTTTAGTACACAATTATTAATATGGTAATGTAGCAATGAATTATCACAGGGCTTTTAAAAATTATTGTTATTACTTGTTGAAAAGAAATGGCCGAAGAGATGGTAGCTAAGCGTCGAAACATGTAGGGAATATTAAATAAAGTTTGCAAGAAGAAAGGCGTTTTTTTTCGTAACCTTTGCCATTAAACTATTAAGAATATACAAGAATATTGGGTTCAGAATAAGAAGTATAAATATGTCTGTTGTTTCGTCACTGTGTTCTTTGCCTAATTATTTCTTGTCATTGTGGTTTGTATACCAGTTGTTGCAATAAAAAAAATAACAACGGAGTTCTATTTGTTTGTTTTGAGCCTTCAGTAAACATTTACTTTTATTTATGTGATTCAGCAATTATATAATATATTACGGAAAGTGCAATCGTTGTTTTAATTTCGTACTGAGGGAGAAACTCAAGATAACGTTTTGTCTATTTTCTTTTTTTTTGGGGGGGGGGTGAAATAGTTGACGTATTTATTCTTAAATATTTATTATTTTTTATATTTATTATACTTATATATTTATTTAAATGTTGTGTGTGTATGAAGAATTGTAGTTTAAATTAAGTCTGCTTAGTTTACTATTGTGCTCCTAAGATTGTTATACAACTGTTCCCCTGTAAATATGTTCTATTTAAATTTAGGTGAGATTGGGAATGTGAATTCATGAGTATTCCTGACAATATTTTTCCAATAATTCCCTTATCATCCAGTAGCACTCTTCATCACAAAGCCCGCTCCCCAAGGATCCTAAAATGGAAAATACTTTCAATTCACCCCTCTCCCCTTCCCCCTCAGCAACTGGAAACTGAATTCCATTATACTTTATCAATCATCTTAATGAGTAATTTAAAAAAAAAAAAAAAAAAAAAAAGTAGTTTTTCATTTTTTCTGTCATGAGCTGTCAGCGTCTCACAGTTGTTTGAATGCCAGTTTACTGCACGTTTTCAATAAAGTGACCTTTGATGATATAATAGAAAATCAACTTGCTATTTTCATGGATTATTTTTTTAAACGTGGTGAACCATAAAAATTATTCGTTCAGTCGAACTGCGAAACTCTCTAAATCAATTTTTATGAATAGACCCCAACAAATTAAGGCCTATTAAATAGAAATAAATAAATAAATGGATTTTTCAGGTAGGTATTTTCATTAAAAAAGCCAGTCTTGAGTGAAAACATTTCTTTTCCCTAGAGCAGAAGGGTCTTTCAAAGGAATACACCCGCCGTTGAATGCTCCTTGAGACATCAGCTCAGTCTACAGTGATGCTTTCTTAACGAACATCGGATTCCTCTCTCGCTATCTTTCAATTTAACCAGTCTATTTCGGAAAAGTACAGTAAAAGGCGCTCCTTATCCATTCTCACAAGAGGTCTGTGTGCTTGCGTGCGTGTGTTTGTATATTCTAGTGTATATGCGTGTTTACAAGTGGTACTCGATTTTTTATTTCTGAATATTTTTCTGCTTATTTCCTTCTTCTTTTGCATGACTTTTCTTTTTGTTTTTAGTTCTTAGTTTCTTAATACTGATAACCTCTATAAAAGTTATTTATTAACGTCCACTTTTTGCAACCAAGGCTAATTGGGACGGGTTATCTACAGGTTACCATCCTTTTCTACCCAGGGTGGCACTCATGATTTTATTTAATGAATTCCATCACTAAATAAATATCTTTATCCAGGTGGGAATCGAACTCGCCACTCTAATCGAACTGGCCTCTATAAGAATTGTAAACTGCTGTTGTAGATCATATGTTTTTTGATAAGTGTATAATTGGAAGATAAAAGAATGTATGAGGAAAATGAGGAGAATAAAATTGTTTGTGGTTAAAAAGTAGAAATAGTGTAAGCTAATACAAATAAGTTATATGTAAATACTAGCCAAGGTACCCGGCTTCGCTCAGGAAATCAATTGAGACGGAACGATTTTATTTTGTTTTTGGCAATGCTTCTATGTGTAGACCTGCTTTTCCCGTCTAGGCGCACTTTTCCCCATAAGGGTCCCTTGGGCGACTTAAGGAAAAAAAATTTTAGGTTTGAATAATAAATGAACATAAGTCTCTAATCATTCCCTCCCACTGTTTGACACACCGTGAATAATTCAAATCATAATCATGGATAAGTTCGGTTCAATAGTTAGTGCCCAACAAAATTGTTGGCCCCCGCTCTAGTTTTTAGTGTATATCTTGTTTATACTTCGTTATACGACAAAAATGAACATAACAAAAGTTACTTTAAATAACAAAGTAAACAACTTGTGTTATGTGCATATTTGCAGAAAACGAAATACCGCTATTTTTAATTTCAGGCCTTCCTTACAACCCCCCCTCCTGCCCGTCCCTAGAAATGTTAGTATAGCTTATTATAATAAAGGCGTTAGTTCTAATAAGCATATCGGGGTTTATTGAGTTCGGTTGAGTCTTTTGTGCCAAATAAAATTGTTGACTACCGCTATAATTTTTAGCGTATGACGCCTTTATACTTAGGTATACGACGATAGTGTATATAACAAAAGTTACTCTAAATAACAATATAAACTACGTTTGTTATATTCATATTTGCCGAAAAACCAATAGGAAACGAAATATCGCTATTTTTAATTTCAGACTTCCCTTATAACCCCCAATCCTGCTCATCTCAGAGAATTTTAATATAGCCTAAAGTCTAAGTTGGGTTAGTAGTAATATACATACCAAGTTTCATAAAATTCGGTTCAGCCGTTTATGCGTGAAAAGGTAACAAACAAACATACAAACAAATAAACAAAGAGACACAAAAGAAACAAAATGCAGATATGGTTTCTATGACATGTGAAACGAAAAGTTATCGTGAAATTTCGCGAAAAGAATCAATGTACAGACAGAGGTTACAATTTTATATATATTTAGATAGATAACAACTGCCAATTTCAAAATAAAGATTTTCCTATATCTTAACTAGCTACAAGCTGGAACACGAACATAATGTATTTAAGAGGGAGAAAAACAATTTATAATTTTTTTATATTGCTTTGCTAGAGTAGGCCTTATAGGAGATAGCACCTTAATATGTTTATATAAATTTACTCGGGAATATAAACTGGAATTGTTTGATCATTTTATTTAATGTAATACCATAATCAATGCTTAAAGTAAAATAATTTCATCATTATTGTTAAAATATTATTAAATTTGGCCCGTACTATCGTGTAATTTAAATGGCATTGAGTTTACTGTTAGAGTACTCCGATTTTGCTTCCTATCGAAAAACGATTTTCGCTCCACTAAAAATTAGTAGCACCTATGTGGCTGGAGGTCAACAATGAAAAGCACTACTTTATTCTATTTACTTACTTCATTTCCTGAGTTATTATTGATTTGATCCCCTAACCCGTGAGTATAATAAGAAAAATGGAGAAAGACATTTTATAATGTATGAAAGTATTGCTCCTGAATAGGAGTCTAAAATGCAACAAACATGTAAGCAAGTAAAATAAAAAAAGAAGTAAACGGCCAAAAGTAATGTTTTATTTTTTTCGCCTTCAGCCACAAAAGTCGCGATTACCGATACTTTTCCGTTTTTCACAAATGTTAAAGTCAGTGTCATTACTATGAGATTATTTGAATTGCAATTAATTTATCACTTATATTTCTATTTACTGTAGATTAGATTGATATTTCACTGTTTTAAAATCAATTTCTAAAACATCAAAAAGTGTTTGACCTTACGTTTTAAGAGACCATTTATCAGTTAAAATCACGCGAAGAGTAAAACATAAAAAATCTAAAAGAATAACTAATAATCACGTCGAATGGTATTGTGCTGACGGCAGAGAAAACAGGCAGAAATTGCGTTCGTTTCATTCCCTCAAGGATTCATTTCGGCTAATTCGCTGGCGGGATTGAATTTCAACAGTAAATAACGTAGGAAGGAGGAAAAAATCCTCTGTTGTTTGATTTAGGTCTGGAAACTGGAATAACTTGGAGGAGCGGGCTCACGAAACTTACCCCCTCCCCTATCTCTCCCAATCTCTTTCTCTCTCTCTCTCTCTCTCTCTCTCTCTCTCTCTCTCTCTCTCTCTCTCTCTCTCTCTCTCTTTCTCTCATTGAAACATATGATTTCTAAATGAGAGACCCCACACAGCATTTATTTTCATTTTCCCCACCGCTGACCTTTATCTTCTATTTGTCATTATTATTTCTTCTTACTTTTTGTTTTGTGCCAGACTTGATAAATAGGAACGGGCATAAACGAGTTTCATAGCTTCAAGATTATTCCAGTCATTATCGTTGGAGCTATGAAGTACAATAATTTCCAAAACACTTTTTTAATATCACTTGAAGCTGTCTGTGGCGGTGACGTGATTTTCCAAAATGTAAATAACTTCTACCAGGTCTATATCAAAAGTTTCTATCAGAGAAGTACATTCTGATTCTTGTAAAGCCACCCTCAAGATAAAAGCGGCAGAAAACAATAATAATTCTTTAAAAGACCTATATTATATTTCGCGTTCAACAAATTAAATGAATGCATAACATTTTTTTGGTGTAAATACTCAAACGTTTCCAACATATAATTAAAATTAAATAAATAAACTATACATTATAACGGACCTATTTCCCCATCAATGACCCACCCAAATAGGAATTAGCCATCAAATCAGTCGACCGATTCCAAAACAATTCGATATATCATAGATAAAGGAGATTAGAAGGAAATATATTCACCTACTATGCTCCCTACGTCATTGCTGAATCCGTCTTGAACAGATGAGCTAGTTTCCCCTGCTTATCTACTCATAACATCTGGTTATCTTCTCTCCTGATAATCTTTGCCTTTGATATTTCGTAATTGTATTGGTGTAAGGTAACACTCATAGGGGCAAATCATAGGAAAGACGGAAACCTCCTTAGTTTGTCAGTTAGTGCAATTATGAAAAAGCCTATTGTAATATTGGAAAAATATAGTGTGTTGTACTAACTGACAACGCCGAATTTAGGGGTGTTTTATAGAAAACGAATGAGTTCTCAGCGAAGAACTCCGAAACAATAAAAGGATGTGGTAATATAATGTCTATGTTAGTAGATATCTCTTAAGAGTGAGTGTGTCTTAACACTTAAGTGTCCTCACTTCTTGTTAGATCGTTACCAAAATTGATATCCAAACGCTTTATCCAAAACTAAGGATCAAGTTCATTAATGGGTGAAATGAGACCAAGGGGGAGGTTTAGAGAACTACCTCCGATCTGTGTCGACAATGCCTGCTCGAAATATTTAATAAACAATATTAGTTGAAGTTTTAATTTTCTATGCTCTACATCCTCTGCTGTAGTGACATCCCGCAGGTGGAAAATTCTTTATTAGCTTCATTCCTCCACACTCAAGACAAAAAATAAATTCTTCCATACTCGACCTCCGAACAGCAGCCAACCAGGTCTGAAGATGGTTGGCCCCGATAAAACGCAGGCCAATATTTTTGCTCTTCGTCGTTTCAAGAACGAAGGTCTTCCTAAACTGATAATTGAACGTCACTCAATTCCTTCGACTCCGAAGGACCAAGCATCCGCTATCTCGGAGTACATTTTGACGCACGACTTACATGGCTGCATCATATCCACATTAAATTGCAACAAGCACAAAACACGACTTTCATAAATATACCCTTTAATGAACAAAAATTCACCACTGAAACTGACTTGCGCAACACTACTGTGCAAAACACTCATACTCCCTATATTAACATACCCGTACGCATGCCCAGTCTGGCTGGGCATCAGCAACACACACAAAAAGAAACTACAGTCCTTCCAGAGCAAAGTACTTCGAATAGCGGCAAATGCTCTCTGGTTTGTTAGGAACAGCCAAATACACAGGGAATTGGAGGCTGCTCCTACTTCAGTACATCTTCAACAACCTGTGAGGGAATATCATGGCAGCCTTCCGATGTCAGGTGGAGCCACTCATTATAATTTAGGTGCAATGACTGAAGGACGACTACGTCCGAGGTTGTACCAAAATATCTTAATTTTATAACAAATCTTATAATAACACTTTGTGCATAATACTTGTGTATTGGTCCAAATAAAATTTCTTCTCTCTCTAATTTTCTACAACTATTGTTCTAAGCATGATTTCTCTATTTCGAATATTAACATATTAACAGTTATTTGTTATTTGAAAGTTTTAGCCTTTTCACTTTAAGTACCTCAATGATGTTTTGGTAATAACACATATAAATAAATTTTGTGTAAGAAATAATTCTAGTAAAAGTGTTGTGAGTTCTGGAGTCGAAAGGCTCAGAGTTGGTTCATTAGCAAGTTCGAGTGGTGGCAAGAGTTGTTGAGGGCTTAATAACGAGGTAAGTTACGCTACGGTATAAATCAGCATTCATTATGTAAATTACAATCGTTCTTGTTCTTTGCCACGGGCAGATTGTACTACAAGGACGCAGGAATAGGCCTATATCTTGTGTACAAAGGGCTCATTTGCATTATAATGGTTTTATATCATCGCTATTATATTTCTTATCTTATCTACTCAATATGATATGAAATCGATGAGAACCTTATCAGAGATTTGACTAGCACCCTTTCTGGGGTATCTTATGGCGGAAGACTTAGATTTTTCATAATAATAATGGCAAACATGATTATTATGAATACATCAAGGGGAATAATGGGATTACGTTTATTCTTTTTGATTTAACAGAAATATAGAATTTTAAGGTGCAGAAAAAAGACGTTCAGGTTTCACCAAAACTTTGTTATGATAGATCATACATTTAGGCCTTCAGGTCATTTACAAAATTACATGGATATTTTAATTAGTAATTATCAAAACATATACCAGCAACATATATAATTTTCCAATAAGCCATGTGTACAAACCTAATTTTAAAATTATCCTCCAATATAAACCCTTAGCCAGTGTGGAAATTAGAAGTCCGTCACGCAGGAGCTGCGGAAACTAAGCAGATTTCCCACGTGAAGTTATACAATAGAGAAATCTCCATACGAGAGCCGAACAGTTACGGCAAAGGGCCGAACTAGCTTTTGGCGGGAAATTCCGTCATACGTTATCGGCCCAAACTTAATAAAATGCCAATATCTCGGTTAATATTCAAGATAGAGAATAAAATAAATAAAGTAAATTTCATTTTCAATAAGATTAGTTCTATACAATGTTTCGATCCGTCGCATAATAACGGAGATATTTTGAATTTTCAACAATCCCCCCTCTAAACCCCCCCCTCCCACTGGTCCGATTTTAGCCATTAATGAACTTGATCTGCCTTTTTGCATAAAACGTTTAAATATCGAGTTTGGTAACGATCAAACAAAAATTGCGACCGCTAGAGCGTTAACAGACAAATATATATATATATATATATATATATATATATATATATATATATATATACATATAATTTTGAACGGACCTCATTTTCGTCATCTCCTGGGTAGGATCGATGGACATTTGTAGAAAATTTTTAAAAATCGCGTCATGAGTACGACCTCAATAGCTGATTTCCCTTAAGGGAAATCTGCTAAAAACAATAACAGTTCAAAAATATACATATACCATACATACACACACACAGACTCACACGCACACACACACACACATATGTATATATATATATATATATATTTATATATATATAAAATGTTGAACGGACCTCATTTTCGTCATCTCCTAGGTAGGATCAATGACATTTGAAGACATTTTTCGAAAATTGATTCAAGAGTTTCACCTTAGTCTTCAACACTTACTGGTGCTAAGCTGATGTAGCGGTAACATAACCGATTTAATAAACCTATATGATTATTAATTAAATAACTAATTAAATATAATTGGTTGTCGGCAAACTTAAAAAAAAATATATTTCTATTCATATTTCATAGCAAGTATACTAAATAAAAAATTATTGTTTTTAAACGTTCCTTTCCCATTTGTTTAACGAAGAACGTAAAAGTACCGAGCACACTTTTTTACAGAATTTTTACAGAACACACTTTGTGGTTCACTGATGGGTCTAAAAACGAGAAGGGAGTTGGATCAGCTGCAGTAAGAGAGGGAAATGTAATCACGCAGACACTGCCTCCTTGTTACAGTATTCTAGGAACCGAGCTCCAAGGTATTCTATTGGCCATCAAGAACACCCACACATCACTAAGCAAACACGTTATCATTTGCACGGATTCCTTAGGTTCCCTTCAAATACTAAACAATATTTACACAAATCACCCAATAGCCCAAAAAATAAAACATGAGCTTACCATTCTAAATAAACACACTACATTCTACTGGTTACCAGGACACGAAAACCTAGGACTGAATGAGACTGCCGACTCTGAGGCCAAAAAAGCAGCTGAAAAACTTGATTATGAACAAATAGATGTACTACATGAAGATATTTCAAGACAAACAAAACACCTCATCTTAGATACATGGCAAACCGACTGGACTAACACAAGTACTGACAACAAACTTCGAGCTATAAAGAACACTATTTGCATGTGGCCATCAAGTTTCAGAAACTCTAGGAGAGAAGAAGTAGTTCTCTCGAGACTTAGAATCGGCCACACTAAATTAACACACTCATACTTAATGACAAACACTGACAGACCTACTTGCTCAACTTGTAACACTCCCTTGACGATAAGACATATACTGACAGAATGCCGAAAACGACAACACCAGGACTTCCTCTACGACTTACAAGAACTATTGACGGAAGGCAGCCCACACATTAACAATATATTCTCATACTTACACAAAATTGAAATATATGATAACATTTAACATGCATTAATCATCCACCAACTGTATATGTATTTTTTTTTTATTTTTTTTTTTATTTTTTTTTTATTTTTTTTTTTTTATTTTTTTTTTTTAGTATTATTGCTAAGTTATGTGTTACTATTACTTGTTGCTAAGGTATTTGTTATTGTTGCTTGTTGTTAAGGTATATGTTATTATTACTGGTTGTTTAGGTATTTATTATTGTCCCTTGTTGTTAGTGTATTTGTTATTATACTTTTTGCTAAGGAATTTGTTATTATTACTTGTTGCTAAGGTATTTATTATTGTTACTTGGTGTTAAGGTATTTTTGTTATTATTTGTTGTTAAGGTATTTATTATTGTTACTTGCTGTTAAGGTATGTTTTTTTTTGTTATTGTTACCTGTTATTACTTTTGAAAGGGCAAATCACCTTCGATGTGGTGTCCATTAATAAATAAATTGAAATTGAAGAACGTAAAATGTTCAAATCGGGTCACCGATTTTGGTAAATGAGATTTATCTGTTAATAAAAAAAATTATCCATTACATTTCTCTTCTGGTAAAAGGGTGGTTTGATCTAAACTTTAATACATTATTTCTGGTCTGATTCTTTTTTATCCTTTCTGTGGAAATCCTATTCTTGTCTCGCATTATGCCCAGAAATCTTAATTTTCCTTCTGATCCTTTCTCTGTAAATTTAAGATTCTTGTGGAGACCATTAAATACAGAAAGGGTCTTTCTACACATGCTCTATTAATACTACAGTATATGCCTTCGACGTATTTCAGCAATAATTTAATGTTTGCCTCTAATTCCTTCAAAGTTTCCTTTATGAGATCATTTAAAACAACATAAGAGAGGTTTACTAACAATATTCCTTCCATTGGCAAGCCAGAAAGTTGTCTTTAAATGCTATCATTAAACACGAGAAAACTGGATATTAATTAAAATATCCCAAATACTAAATTAATATACTATTAATATAGTATTTTTATCAATATAAATTCAGATGTGGACAAGGAATGTTTGCACTGAAATAATAAAGAGTGTTGATGAGAACTTAAGACTTTTTAAAGTACCTTTATAGGTTTCAGTCACGATAAGGTTCAAAAAATGGAGATGTATTTAATTTAAAACGTGTGTTGAGACAGAAAATGTAAACGTGCCAAGCATTGAGGACCTTTAAAATGAATACCAAAATTTTGAGAAACGTCACTCACTCTTTAAGGATTTTCCAAACAAAGCAGGCTATTTTTCTCGAAAACAGCTAAACCAGCTTATAAAGCAGGTTATGGTACATATAATATAATTGGAGGAGAGGTGGTGGAACGCATTTTCCATGGACAATAAATTATTAATATGGCCAGAGATTCCACTATAATTCCATTATTGGACACATAAATGTATTCTATTTATACTATAGTTCGTATTATAAGAGGGGAGCATAAAATAATGAAACGCATGGCATATTGCTAATGTAAAATGCTTTTAGCCGTCATTTCGGTCTTCAAGCTGCAATTATAATAATGCATTTAGTTTTGTATTTCTTGTCCTTCATACGTGAGCAAATAGTATAAATTTATATAGCTAGCAGTGTATTTAATACGTTAATAAATGTTTTGTTCTATCTAAAGAAAGTGTAATAAAAGTAATATTACACAATTATTATTCTATACATTTTTCTCTAACTTCATTATTAAAGTTATTTGTATTTCAGCCTTAAGTTAATATCTATTTCCAAGGTGCCAATTTTACTTTAGGCTATTATATAATTAAAAATCTCGTGTCAGTTTTAATTTTACTGGGTTGTCACGAAAATTCACTGATCTAATATATGTCATATTTTAATTTCACGATGAAATACGGGACTAACGATTTTGTCTTATTTTTTATTTATTATTTTCGGTTGGCATTATAGACCTTAAAAATCCTTAGCCGCCCCCTAACGAGACTCGAGGGATTAGAGTTTTTACGTTGTGAGTAATCAACTCGACTTACAACCTCCGTTATCCAGGGAGGATTTGGAATGAGTTGTCTCCAGTAGGCTGACGGGCCCCATTGTTACCGGAGGATCTGTGGCCAGTTCATGCTGTCAGCCTTCCGTAGACGTAATCTAATATAAGATTAGATATAAGGATTAGATATTATATAAGGAGTCATAATCGATAATTATTCCGAGGGTCTGTAAGAGACGTATATACTCTTTAGACTCCCACTGATCCATGAGCACTGCGACACTAGCGAACTCGTGAACTAATTTTCTTCCTTGGCGGGGATTGAACCTTCACCTATTTTTACCTTTAGCTTGATGGCGCTAGTGGTAGATGTACCCATGCCTTAACCCACTCGGCCAAGGGCGCCATGCCTAGGCATAACAATGCCATCTACAATACTCCATAAAAACTATTTTGCCTCATGCCCAAAATATAAGTACCTTTTTTGCAGTACTTGGGAAAACTAAACTGACACAGTATATTTTGATCAACAGGTTGACACCAAGCATTCATACGACATCAAGAAATTTAACCGGTAGCCTAATAGGTTTATTTAGAATATATTAATGATATAAAGTGTGTTATCGTTTGCATGAGAAAAAAATTCTTTCCCGGGAAAGGTGATTTACGCGAGTGATTTAAGGGTCTTTTCCTAAACAAGTATTGAAGTCGATCACTATTTTGGAGCCGTCGTCGTCTTCAACTATGCATCGATGACCAATTGAAGACTGTAGTTCTAAGATCATCAATATGATGAGGGCCTTATTCAACACAACAGCAGTCTTCATGAAAGTATCCCTGACTTTTTCCTGTGTTGGAGTTTTGCTAGACCTAAACCTTGCAAGATTAACTAAATTGCGCTCTTGCATAGTATAAACTTGATTATCTGCATTTAGTACTGAAGAAGGATTCTGAATGACACGAAAGTAAATTTTAAAATTGATAGTAAACTAGCGATAATTTTATCCCCTCAATGAGATTCACCGATTGAAAAAAAACCGAGAAAAAAACAAACAAGTGTGGAGAATAATAAGTTTTAAAAAAAAAAAAATTTATGCCATAATATGGAAATTAATATATAGAGTGGAGTAAAAAAAAACTTTAAATTTGAATATTAAAAATGTTATTTAACGTTCGAGAATTATACTGATGTATAGACTACCTTACATTTTAGATTTTTAGTAAATCTTGTAAGTCACTTGACATAATTAGTTGATAAAGTAGCCTTGAGTTTATGTTTTATAACTAGAGTAGCAAAGCAATACGTACATGTCCGTATCTTTTGTTGTCACCAGTTGTGATGAGTTAAAACGGTGATGAGTAGGTGCAATATGAGCTCTAGCTATAGTATCTCCTTAGCAAGTTTCCTCTATTCCACGATTTTGTAATTGTTTTAATATGTCTTAATTTGAAGATGGCGTTTGCCATTAATTCAATGATTACTGCCGGACATTCGACCGTTGTAAACGGTTGCTCAAGTCAACTGGGTTAAAAAAAATGAATGGTCGATTTACATAGGGACTTTGGTTTGTTGGTAAACTCCTGTACTCCTCTTGATGTTCAGCTTGCCATAGTTAAATTTAATGATTTTAAAATATTAACAATAGTAATGAAATATGCAACATAATGAATTAAGACAAACACACTAACACTCGCAGTCTAAAGAGCTTCGGTTGTGTTCACCCATTGTAATAAGAAGTCTCTTAGTTTCATTTAGTGACTTTTAACCTACACGCTTCTGTTCTTTTTGGTGAGTAATTTTTACACCATATACCTTGATATTTATACATAAAAGGAGAGTTGATTTTTACGAACTCCCCTTTATAATGGAAAAACTCTGAGGGTTTCATTTCACATTATTTCTTAAGTGATATATTTGTTGACTACGTGAAATGTTAATATATATATATATATATATATATATATATATATATATATTCTATTTCATAATATGGTATTTTTAGTTTATGAGAAAATCATTTAGTCTCTTTAGCAAACACTTATTCATTATAATATTTACAACCACTTATTCATGATCGAAAGATTCAATTACAGCTAATTAACTCAGGATTCAATGAGCTGTTTATTTTTGGGCATTCCTACACATCATTAGTAAACATTTCGATGTACTATGTCCATTAGTAGTAAAGATATAAGGGAATACATTTGACGTTTATTTGGAGTTTTCAAATTGATTGTTTAAAGTGTTTATTGTTGTTGGAACTTTACAAAACAAAAGTAGACAGAATCATTGGAGCGTATAAAAAGACCCAATATCTAATTGTAACTCTATCCGATAGACACTGAGAAATCTGCTCAATTACAGACCTCAATAATTTCGTTTCACTCGTACAGGAGCAGCAACAGACTACCACCGTTGTAATTAAAGGTTAAAAGAACAATAGCTTCTTAACATTGTAAGTACTAGATAAAAAAGTCCTAATATAGACACATTAAAGTATTTGAATCATCTTTTAGACTAGTAGATAGATACTACGTATGCACAACTTTATTATGCCAGATCAAGAAGAATTAAATATCTCACAAATTTTAATTGCGGAGCGTCTTTATTTGATTGTTGTAATGCATTGTCTGATACTTTAATTTCTATTCGAAGAGCCAATAGAACAACAATGACTAATAGAATTTTATCTTCCATTATTATGGGTTACATAAACCGCAGAAGTGTCGTTATTGACCTCACCAATACTATTTGTAATCTTTAACAGGTGGATGAGAATTCACAAAGATATATAATGGTCTCCTTCATATGTTACCTTGGTGAGTAATACGTTTAAAATTTGTTTATTTAAACAAAATATTTGTTTATTTAATTTGTCAAGTATTATCATTAGATTCATGAAATAAATACAGTTAATCATAAATTTCATTATGAATAAATATAGTGAAAGATAAATGACATTATTAATTGACGAATTATTCATTCGTTAGTAGATAAGAAATATAATATAGTCAATAAATACTCAAAGTACCCTTCTAAATTTGTTGAGGATGATTCAGTAAGGATGACGAAGGTGTGGCGTATTCCGGAACCAGGGATGAATATACAAGAAATATCCTCTAACATCGGATTGTTGCATTGGTCTCGAAGATTTAGTATTTCTGGCTTACTTCCACTATTTATTAGTGGTTTTGTAGTTCAAATTCCTTCATGACCCTTATATGTTTTTATATACGGTCCCTACTTACACCAATCCAATAAACACCCTCTCTGCTTATACCAAGCCTGTATACACTATCCCTGCACACACCAATCCTATATACACGATCTCTGCATACACCAATCCTATAGATACCTTCCCTTCATATACCAAACCTGTATACACAATCCTATATACACGATCTCTGCATACACCAATCCTATAAACACCTTCCCTTCATATACCAAATCTGTATACACGATCTCTGCACACACCAATCCTATATACACGATCTCTGCATACACCAATCCTATAAACACCTTCCCTTCATATACCAAACCTGTATACACTATCCCTGCACACACCAATCCTATATACACGATCTCTGCATACACCAATCCTATAAACACCTTCCCTTCATATACCAAACCTGTATACACTATCCCTGCACACACCAATCCTATATACACGATCTCTGCATACACCAATCCTATAAACACCTTCCCTTGATATATCAAACCTGTATATACTATCCCTGTACACACCAATCCTATATACACGATCACTGCACACACCAATCCTATACACACGATTGGAAGTACGTAGAATAGGAAAAGTGCTGATAAGCCTTTTGCCTTAGACTCTGAACCTCTATTGATGAGCCTTGAGGCCTGTATACACTATCCCTGCACACACTAATCGTGTATACACGATCTCTGCATATACCAATCCAATAAACACCTTCCCTTCATATACCAAGCCTGCATACACTATCCCTGCACACACCAATCCTATATACACTATCCCTCACACACCAATCCTATATACACGATCTCTGCATACACTAATCCAATAAACACCTTCCCTTCATATACCAAACCTGTATACACTATCCCTGCACACACCAATCCTATATACACTATCCCTGCACACACCAATCCTATATACACTATCCCTGCACACACCAATCCTATATACACGATACACGAAGTATGTAAATTAGGAAAAGTGCTGATAAGACTTTTGCCTTAGACTCTGAACCTCTATTGATGAGCCTTGAGGACGCCCATCAATCCCCAAAGATTATTAGCTTTGAGGTTAGTCCCCATCTTGTCGATGACAGTACATGGCTTATGACGTTTTCAATCTATCGTGGCATGTCACACATGTGACAGAGTCTTGTGTCATTGATTAAATCTGTTTCGATTACGCAGTCCCTGCGTGACAAACATTTACTCATAGGACAACAGTCTGCTCCAGGCTTTCCTAGTAATTAAACGTATTTTGTCTAAAAATCTTCTGTTCTACTTTTTCCAGCTTATTGTTTTTTATCCTTCAAATCAATTTCTAGTGATCCTAAGACTTTTTCTCCTTCATTCTGGGCTCCATTTAAAAAGTTGTATTGGCTAAATGCTGACATCCATTCTTTTTATATAGCCACTTCAAAAGAATTTCTTTTTTGTTGCCGACAACGGTTTCTCGTGTATACACATTCTGAGGATGATTTTATTATAACGTGCCTCCATTGGAAGTCAGTTTCACCTTAAAAGACCTTGGGGTCAGTTACCATATCCATGCAGAGAGAGTTTCCGACGCGTTCAAAAGAACATCCTCAATCATTGTCCAAAATAGTACCCTCGTCTTACTACTTCCCTCCCTCCTACTACCCACCCCCCTTTCCCTCCCTACTTGTTCACTTAAATAGCGAGAGTACCGTATAACAATCATGTCCATTCACACCCTCTGACGGTTTGGAATCATTTTTTTTTATTCACATTTATGAACAAGTTCGATTTAAGCCATTCTTCAGCATTTAATGAGAATAATGCCATTTTAACGAGTTAGGAAATTGTCATTAGCAAACAGGAATCCTGATGTAAATGATAAATGACCTACTAAGCATTATTAATGTTGAAGTTCAAAATAAAGTGTTGTTTCAATGACGTTAATATTTATTTCTTACATTTAACGTTCACAAATCTCATTCAGAATTTTAGGGTTCGACGAATATTGAATACCTTATTAGAATGTATGAACTACAGCATTAATAAATGTTCTCTATTCAGTTTTAGGATTATCAGTGGCAACTGTAGTTGACTCTAAGCCAACAGAATATACTGATTCGTACAAAACAGGTAATCAAAACGAAATATCTGAAATACTAAATAAAAGCTATCATATGTTTTTCTTAATTATAAATTGCCCCACATATAAAGTAGTCTGTTTCACATCATCTGAATGTTTTATATTTGATGGAGGTGGGATTAAATTAATTATACATTTAAAGGAATAAAAAGGGGATCTTCGGGTCTCACTAAAACTATTTACTATATTCACAGCAAATCTTTCACTCTTCTGGGTGCTTGTAAAGCTAAAATACAGAGATATTTTTATTATTTATAATCACTACATTATTCCTAAAATCTTTATATTTTTCCTAAGTCAATACAAAACTTCACACAAAAACCTGGTAAATAAACTATATAACTTATGGTAATGCGCTTTAAACCAATGTGGTAATTGTCAACAACGACGTTGTCTCTGCAAACTCATTTTCGAAAACTTTCTTCAAACAAGAGATGACGAGAATAAAGTGTTTAACTATGTCGAATTTGGTTCCGGTCTAAATAAAATTGCGACCTTAAGAGTGTTAACAGGCAAATATACAAATCTCTGGCGGTCAAAAGCTTTATTAGATCTGTATCAAATTCGATATTTAAACGTTTTATGAAAAACTAAAGGTGGAGTTCGTTTACGGCTGTAATCACACCAGTGGGAGGGGGGAGGGGGGTTAAAATGGAGAATTTCGAAAATTCTAAATATTTACATTACTATGAGTCGCATAGTATAAAACCAATCTTATCGTTGTATGTTGTTACACATAATTTTCTTTATATTGAATATTAACAGAGATATTTGCATATTTTAGTTTTCCACCTACAGTAAACCCACTCCTGACCATAGCACATTAACAATACGCTTTTACATCATTAACCTCTTTATTCAAAGGTTAAATAACAAATATTGTTTTCAACGGACCATTATTATGTGAGACATGCAAATACGTTGTGTGATGATGCCATCAATTAAGATTTTATGCGCTTAACTGGAAAATGTTTATTAGATGTATATCGTACTCAATATTTAATCGTTTCAAGGAACACTTTTCCCCACAGTCCTTGATGGCTGATATCGGACTAGGAATAAAGGTATAGTGGTGGGAGGAATTAGATAATTCTCTGTATCTCCTTTATTATAAGTCGGATAGAAGAATGTTATAGAACCAATCTTGTTAAACTATTCATACTTTATAATTATTGTTGTATATATATGTGTATATATATATATATATATATACATGTACCTCCTCCTTTTTAGTTCTTTATTAGCTAGTTTTTTTTGGAATATTGAATATTACATACCTTATTAATAATATTAGATTTGTTTTTATTAAGCTTTAGGAATGGCAATGGCAGCTGCGGCTGGCTCAATGCCGGTAGAATCTACTAATACCGGTAATATATAAGTACAAGCTCAAATAAAAGATAAAATTTATCTTAAGTTTATAGGTTTTTCATAGTTTTAAATTGTCCCAAAGGTAAAAAAGAGCCTCTTGACGTTTCGCAGCTCCTGAGTGTCCTCTACGCTGACGCAGTTGGAATAAAATTACTCATTCATGGTAAATCATATACGTATAATTTTTTTATTTAAATTTAGAATTATTTGTTTAATGGGATTTTCGCTGATTCCTGTTAAGGGCTATTGTCCTTGCCTTGTAGATGAGGAAAATAGGGTCTGATTAGAATAATAGTGGAATAGGGGTATAATAAAAATAAATAATTTTTAGGTTTGACCTTAATCTCGCCTGGTAATCCTATAGTGGCGAGTTGGATTCCCTCCTGGGTAAAGGAATTTATTTAGTGACGGAATTCATTAAATAAAATCCTTAGTCTCAAGCTGGCTAGAAAAGGGTGGGACCCTGTAGATAACCGTCCTAATTAACCTTAGCTGCAAAAAAGTGGACGTGAATAAATAATTTAAAAATGTATTACTTTGTAGTTACTTTCGGTTCCATTTGTCCATAATTTGGTTTAGCTGCTGTCAGTTTTTTTTTTTCAAAAGTACTTAGTTTCCTTCTCCCATAGGTTTCTTTCTTTTTAAAAAAAATAATTGTATAGTTACTAGATGCAAACCCTGTTTCGCTGTATATATAATTTCATGGTAATCTAAGTTCTTCAATTTTTTTTCCACGTATCTTAACAGATACAAAAATCTAAGTCTTGTTTCATTTCGGCATGGTATCGGACCTTAGGCATTAATATGATTTGAATGTTGAAGTTGATATGCATATCAGTGTATACCCAAAATTCTAGGCGCCTCAGAAATACCACTAATGAAACAGCTCCTGTGTCACATACTTATATATTTGGTGGTCTGCCACTATTAATTGTGTAGCTGTAGCTACAAAACAACGTTGTATGGATAATAATAGTAGAAACATAAAGCATTTGAACTCGCGAAACAGTGGCAAAACTGGATTTGACTAAGCGGTAATTTAAAACACCTCTGATGAGATACAGAATATAGTAAGGCTTTTATTTATACCAGCTACTTTTGTTTAGATATTCTGGAAGTTGCAGAGGCCGAAGGAAAGGTTCTAACCGATGCTGATGTTCAGGAGAAAGTTGATGAAATGTACAAAAAATATCTTCTGAATCCAGCACCCCTGGATCCACCAGTTTATAGATTCTTCGAAAAATTAACTGATTTTGTTAGTGAATTACCGCAAAATAAAGGTCACAAAAGACATGGAGTACAGTACATGTAATTAATTTATTTGCGTAAATTAGTTTTAAGTAATACCAGAAGTTTAAAATAAACTGTAAATGATTATGTTATGAATACGCCTTTTTCCTCATTCCAACTCCTTCAATGTTTTGGTTCTTTAATGTAGTTAATTTAAGGTAGGGATGCTATGGCATAAGTTTATGCATAAAATTTGAGTCAAAATGATAAGTGAATGAAAATTTGTATGTTAAACTTAGGAGGATTATTATATATAGTGATACTAGCCTCTTGCTGGTTGGTAAATGATACCTGTAGTTACATAAAACACAAAGTTAGGATATTGCGTTATTATGGCAATTTCGGCGTCGATGATAACTAATGTTTGTCTGAAGATTATCAACTGCAGCTTGGACTATACATAGAAATTAGTGGTAAGGATGTTTGAGGTTACACATACATATTTATTGCATTTGAACACCCATCCTTCTTGCCCATTGTTCTTTCTTGTAGTGAACTAGGAGGACTTAACTATGCAGAAAGTTAAATTTCTGCGTCAACTCTTTTTCGATTTTATTCTATATATAATAATACCGGATTTTAATTTGTTTTTCCTAATTTCAAATACGAAGAATACGCAGATGCCGAGGTAAACAATAGAAAAATACATATTATATGAGAACTTAAATTTGTACAGACGTTCAGTCTGTCAGTCAGCTTGTGGCCCTATTTGTTTTGTAGAGTTGTTCACTTTTCAAATATCATATTCACGACATACAAGTTTCTGGGACAGTACAGAAATAAGCTGGGAGCATATATAAATGTCACAATAGTCACAGAGACTGATTCTTCTATTCCCTGAAGGAATCCTTCCAATTTAAGTTTAACGTAGGGACCCTCTGAACATTAACCAGTTATAAAGAAAAATTTTTTTTTGTTGGAGAAAACATTTCATATGAATTAAATGGCAAAGTATGAGGCAAATTAAAAACATTAGGTATTCTACTGAGATAGCCATTGACACTGATTTTTAAGGAACATCTGTATTATTGGCAGGTTAATTGTATCATTAACTAGATCTATGTGGAATCGTCGCATTTGTAGAATGATAAAATTAGTTTAAATAATAAATTAATTTACATTACTTCGAATAAGTTCAATGTAAAGTCATCAATAAAGATCATGTTTCCAGAGCCTTCAATTTACACTGAATAGATACAATATTCAACATTTTACCGATTCATATAAAACTAAAGATAAAATTTGATAATAGTTGTAATCGGACTAAGAAAAGGGATGAATTAAATATTTGAAATACCCCTGATATTTTAAGTTGACTGAAAAAAAGTTCAGAATCATTTCGTATCTGGTAATTGTTCTATTCATTTATCTTTAACTCAATTATTATGAGAGTTATTTGAAATTTTTGTCTACAACATTGACTAAACCCTCAACACTACACTTTGGATTTTCGCATAAAGAGAATGAAGAGTCACGTTTACATAAGATTCGTATTACCGAAGAAATAGAGAATCGTATTTGAAATGACATCATCAGCTTATCATTCCATCGTTTTAGTTTATGGTGCACCTGTGTTGACGGACTTTTAATCAGTTCACCTAAAGGTAATGGATGGCTTAATGTTTTTGAAACTCGTTTTTGGGATCTTTATATATATATGGTGAAATGATCCTGTAGTCAGGGTTCAGTTAAGAACAGTTATTGCAGTAATGCAGTAACATTAACCCACTACTGTGACCTTACCTTGAATTGGTTTAAACAATAGGAGATAATACTATAAAGTTATTAATTATCTTTTGTTCAGTTCTTATAAATGCCGATATAAAATTTCTTGATCGTAATCTGTACCTTTTATTCCCTTTTAATACTCTTCGAAGTCTGTTTCACAATGTTCATGAGTTCAAACTTCATAGGTAAGTGAAATAATAGCATCTTTGTTTTTAAGGAACGTACTAAATATAACCATCGTGTAATTAATTCTGTACTTCTGATAGTTTATGGGTTTCAACATTTTCTGTTCTAAGCATCTTCCATACAGGGCTTACTGGGAAATAAAAAAAAAACACTAAATAACCACTCACATCACTTCAGTTTGACTAAAACATACTTTACAAATTAAATATCATTTACATAAAACTCACTTCATTCCATATGACTAGTCTTCCTTTTATGACTTATTACGAAAGTACATAATTCTAAAGAGATTACGAAAACCAAATGCATGGAAATTAGTATATATGTATATATGTCCGATGACTTGATAACTATTGAACGACATATTAACCATCAGATGAAATCCTGAATATATGAACGTTTACAGATTTGTAGATCTAATTCTGATAAATAGTAAAAGCTGTTAGAGGGAGCGAGACACTAGAAGCTGAACGGTGATCGGAAATATATAATTAGCACGTCGCTATCAACATGGTTATTTTAAAGTAGTGTATGTTCCATTTTTGCAATCCGTCTCATAATAATGAAGATATTTCGAATTTTCTATTCCGAATTCTTTAAACGTTTTATTAGCAGATGTCCCTTAAGGGAAATCAGCTATTGAGGTTGTACTCATGACGGAATTTTCGAAATTTTTCTTCAAATGTCCATCGATCCTACCTAGTAGATGACGAAAATGAGGTCCGTTCAAAACTGTATATATATGTCTATCTATCTATATATTTGTCTGTTACCGCTCTAGCGGTCGCAATTTTAGTTTGATCGTTACCAAACTCGATATTTAGTCGTTTTATGTAAAAAGAAAGATCAAGTTCGTTAACGGCTGAAATCCAGTGGGAGAGGGGAGGATTTTCGAAAATTCGAAATCCTCCCCCTAAACCCCCATTCTACTCGTCGGATTTCAGCCATTAACAAACTTGATCTTTCTTTTAGCAGATTTCCCTTAAGGGAAATCAGCTATTGAGGTCGTACTCATGACGCGAGTTTCGAAAATTTTCTTCAAATGTCCATCGATCCTACCCAGGAGATGACGAAAATGAGGTCCGTTCAAAATTATATATATATATATATATATATATATATATATATATATATATATATATATATATATTTGTCTGTTAACGCTCTAGCGGTCGCAATTTTCGTTTGATCGTTATCAAACTCGATATTTAAACGTTTTATGCAAAAATAAAGATCAAGTTTGTTAATGGCTGAAATCGAACCAGTGGGAGGGGGGGGGTTTAGAGGAGAGGATTTTCGAAAATTCGAAATATCTCCGTTACTATACGTCGGATCGAAAAATTATATAGAAAAAATCTTATTGCAAATTAAATTTACTATAAATAATGTTATATACATTTAATCTGTGTCTTGTATATTAACCGAGATATTTGCATTTTTCTGTTTTCAGCTTCTGAGATGAGTTCGGCTAACTTCGGGTCTAGTCGTGAGTTTCCGTCAAGAGCTAGTTCGGGCCCTTCCCGTAACTGTTTGACTCTCTATTCTGAAATTTCTCTATTATAAAACTTCACGTGGGAAATCTGCTTAGTTTACGCAGCCCCTGCGTGACGGACTTTTTTACATGTCGTTAAATGTCGAGGTTGGTAACGATTAAACCAAAAAGTCCGTCACGCAGGGGCTGCGTAAACTAAGCAGATTTCCCACGTGAAGGTTTACAATAGATAAATATACATACAGGTAACACTACCGTGAATGCTCAGTAAATGTACAATGCTAGGCTGAATTGTAAACAAACAGACAAGCCAACCTCGTAGTGCTGCATAGATAGACCGGAAAGACAAACAATTAATGGAATATATTTGAATATATCATATTAATTTTATTGAAAACAATTTACTATAGCTAGTGAGTGGTGTAATTTGTAATAAATCAGAATCAGTTTTATCTCAATCACTCAAATTTTAGTTATCCAAAAACAAAAGAAGGGGGGAGGGTCAACAGAACGTTTTTGCATATATCATACAAAGTAAAAGTTCAATGAAAACAATATTTGGTATTTAGGCTTCAATTAATATATTTTATTATATAAGAGAGAATTATTTATGTAACGCAAGTAGAAGTGGGGGTTTACTGTAGGCTGAAAACTGAAAAATGGAAATATCTCGGTTAATATTCAAGATAGAGAATAAATGTATATAATATCATTTATAGTGTATTTAATTTTCAATAAGATTGATTATAAACACGTTTTCGATCCGACTTATATTAAAGGAGATATTTCGAATTTTCAAAATTCTCTCCCTCTAGACCCCCCCCTCCTCCTGGTCCGATTTCAGCCGTTAACGAACTTGATCTTTCTTTTTACATAAAACGACTAAATATCGAGTTTGGTAACGATTACACAAAAATTACGACTGCTAGAGCGGTAACAGACAAATATATAGATAGATAGATAGATTGATATATATATATATATATATATATATATATATATATATATATATATATACAGTTTTGAACGGACCTCATTTTCGTCATCTCCTAGGTAGGATAGATGGACATTTGAAGAAAAAAATCGAAAATTCCGTCATTAGTACTACCTGAATAGCTGATTTCCCTTAGGGGAAATCTGCTAATAGTGACCGCAAGAGCGGTATCAGACAAATACCTATCTATATACATATATAAAACTTAGAATGGACCTCATTTTGGTCATCTAATAGGTAGGATCGATAGACATTTGAAGACATGTTTTTGACAATACCGTCATGCGCACCTTAATAGTACCCTGAGGGAAATCTACTAAAACTACTGAAACTGTCTACTCCTGTAGTGTTCAGATTAAAGATAATTTTTTATTTGCTTCTAGCCCTGTCCATGGCAGCTGTAGCAGTATCACTACCAATTACTTCTGTAGATGATTCATCTCAAAAAGGTAATAATCAAATACAGCGTACTTGGTTAAGTTTCAGCGTATTTCTTTAAAATGTAAATTTAATTGTCGTAGGGAATGAAAAGCCTGGTGATACTAAAGCAGTACTAGGGTTCATCTTCGCCAATGAATTAGGGCTCAAAATAATTTTAAATGGTAAGTATATCATGCAAACCTATTAAGTATTTTAATTACATTTCATTTTAAATACAGACTGGACGTAAGGAATTAGTTACGTAAGCGTATATACTACGAATTTTGAAATAAAAACTAAAATTTCCTCACTATTAAAAAACATTATTCCACTACTATCTTACTATTTCAGTCACGATATAAATTATATAGTTTTCAATGCTAATGAACTATAGCCTTCTTAATGTATGCTGCACAAACATTTTCCATATACTACATTAACTTAACCAGAACTTCATTTAAGAGCTTAAGTTTACTATATACATTCAGACTTACACTATCTCTGATGACAACCGGATGTCGCCATTTACCTCCAAAACTGTATATTTTAGTGCAATATTAGCAGATTTCCCTTAAGGGAAATCAGCTATTGAGGTCGTACTCATGATGCGAGTTTCGAAAAATTTCCTCAAATGTCCATCGATCCTACCCAGGAGATGACGAAAATGAGGTCCGTTCAAAATTATATATATATATATATATATATATATATATATATATATATATATATATATATATATACTAGCTCAGATACCCGGCTTCGCCCGGGAATTCATTTGAGGCTGAATGGTGATGGTATTTTTTAGCAGGCTCTACATTGCACAATATTTTGACATTTACTCGTCCCAGTGTTTAGGATTGATACCCATCTTTGCCGTGGATTTGCTAATAATAGAATTATTTGTTCGATAAGGCTTCACAGTCTTCGATATTTTTATATTTCCCGTCTCTTATACATGTAAATATGGTGAATTTTTATTTCAGGCCTCCCTTTTAACCCCCCTCTCGTTTGAACCTAAAAATTTTAATATAACTTATAATCATGGAAGAATTAATGCTAATTGACATACCGAGTTTTGTTAAGTTCGGTTCAGCCGTTAGTGCCCGCTAAAGTTTTAACGTATAACTCATTTATACTTAGGTATACGAAAAAAGTGTATATAACAAAAGTTACTCCAAATAACACAATAAACAACTTTTGTTATGTTTATATTTGCGGAAAAACCAATAGGAAACGAAATATCGCTATTTTTAATTTCAGGCTTCCCTTATAACCCCCACTCCTGCCTGTCCATAGAAATGTTGGTACGGCTTATTATAATGAAGGCGTTAGTGCTAATACAGATACCGAGTTTTATTTAGTTCGGTTGAGTCTTTTGTGCCAAATAAAATTGTTCACTTCCCCTATAGGTTTTAGTCTATATCTCGTTTATAATTCGGTATACGAAAAACGTGTATATAACAAAAGTTACTCTAAATAACAAAATAAACAACTTTTGTTATGTGCATATTTACCGAAAAACCAATAGAAAACGAAATATCGATATTTTTAATTTCAGGCTTCCCTTATAACCCCCACTCCTGTTCGTCTCAGAGAAAATTAATATAGCCTAAAGTCTAAGTTGGGTTAGTAGTAATATACATACCAAGTTTCATAAAATTCGGTTTAGCCGTTTATGCGTGAAAAGGTAACAAACAAACAAACAAACAAACAAACATACACGAAAGAAACAAAATGCAGATATGGTGTCTATGACATGTGAAACGAAAAGTTATCGTGAAATTTCGCAAAAAAAAATCAATGTACAGACAGAGGTTACAATTTTATATATATATATATATATATATATATATATATATATATATATCTATATTTGTCTGTTAACGGTCGCAATTTTTGTTTGATCGTTACCAAACTCGGGATTTAATCGTTTTATGTAAAAAGGAAGATCAAGTTCGTTAATGGCTAAAATCGGACCAGTGGGAGGGGGGTTTAGAGGGGGGATTTTTGAACATTCACAATATCTCCGATATTATGCGTCGGATCGAAAAATTGTATAGAATCACTCTTACTGCAAATTAAATTTACTATAAATATTGTTCCATATATTTATTCTGTATCTTGAATAATAACCAAGATATTTGCATTTGTATTCTGTGTGTCGGCGGCAGGAGTCGGCTATGTTCGGGAATTTCCGCCGAGAGCTTTGGCGGCCGTTTCCATAACTATTCGTCCCTCTTGAATAGGTTTAGACATACCTTACTACTACTAGGTGTTATTGGGCAGATTTATCTACTGGAAAACGTCACGTGGGAAATCTGCTTAGTTAACGCAGCCCCTGCGTGACGGACTTTTTTTTTTATGTTTTCATTTTTACAATTCGTTCTTTATCATTGAAATGGACATCATGAAATGATTTTTACTGATATTAGTGGATATCTATGGAACATGTATAAAAAAGTTCATTGCTAGATAATCTTTAAGGAGATCATCTGGATTGAGACCGTCTGGCCGGATCTGACCTAACCACCGTTTTTATGGATTCCCTTGGACCATCGATCCTATCCAGAATATGTAGAAAATGAGGTCCGTTCGAAACTAATATATTCGTATACGTTAGTATAATTTGCCTGTAACTGCTGTACGGATCGCAAATTTTATCTTATGGTAACTAAATTTGATATATAAGCATTTACAAGTATCTAAAAATACACATTCCTCCGTACGTGGGCGTGAAAAAGAGTATTTGTTTAATTAAATAGGAGTACAAGGAGGTAATGCAGTGTCTACATCAATTATTTAATATTTGAGGAAATGCAATGTATTATCTATCTGGGGTCTTTTGTATTACTAACGAGATAAAAAATCGGTCTAGTTCAGGTCAGTGTCTCTTAAGAGTAGCCTCCATCATTCCTCATAGCTCTTGATAATAGCACGGATTGTGCCAAAAGGCCTAGTGCATGAATGTAAAATCTACATTGTGAGATGACTTTTCTTCATCCCTACAATACATAGTGAGTTTATGTATACCATCGAATGGGAATTAGCTCAGTGTATGCAGCCGACGCGTGACGGACTTTTTTAAAAGATATATCTGCCTTCACAGAATCAGACTTCACCACATAATTTTGGCAATTACACGACTTGGATTTCCTTTCTATATTTCAGAACGTTTTATTGTCCCTACATATACCAGACCAACCGTGAACAGTCCTGAAACACCGTTTATTATTAACTAATGGAGTAATTTAGGTGACAGTTTGGCTGAATTTACTCTAGATTGTAAGCTACGTATTTTACACAACTGACAAACATAATTATTTCAGCTAAAGCTGATCTTTCGATCCCTATATCCACTGCTATTTCCTCTTCTTTTTTTCAGATGTTTTGAAAAAAATACTTGCCGAAGGAAAAGAAGTGACCGAAGAAGACATAATGGAGAAACTTAAGCGTGCTTATGAAAAGTACGTTCCAAATATAGAAGATTTGGAAACTGAACATTTTGATATTTCTAGTAGGTTGAAGAAGTTCTTTAATATTAAACCAGAGCCTAAAACTGTTGGAACTCCATAGAAATAGAAGCCATATGCCTGAGAAAAGCATAAGATGGCTTCTGCGTAAAACAAGCTTAATTGAATGAGAAATGTTGTTATACGCATTGTAATGGTGGTAATCAATAAAAAAAAAAGTTGTGTATTTTTTATTTCTTATATTAAAACGTAAATATTTCACATATAATACTGAATTTCTCTCTTCTCTCTCTTTCTCTCTCTCTCTCTCTCACTCTCTCTCTCTCTCTCTCTCTCTCTCTCTCTCTCTCTCTCTCTCTCTCTCTCTCTCTCTCTCCCTCTCCCTCCCTCTCCCTCTTTCTCTCTCTCTCTCTCTCTCTCTCTCTCTCACACACACACGCACACACACACACACACACAGATAAGAAATGATTAATATAAATTACCATTAGTCGAAATAAAAATAAAATGGTTTCTGGTAAGCCAATAATATCAATTTTAGAAAATATAATTCTTAACGAAATCTAATTTTTGGATACTTAAATAAATTACCACGTTATAAATGATTCTAACATATTAGTGATTTCACACAAACTAAACGGTCTTTACATAAAGACAGATAAAAAAAAAAAATGATACTCTCAACAATAGTGAGTTTCCAGACAAAGGGTTGGCTATACTCCTCCTCAGATAAGATTGGTTGTTTATATTTTCACCTTTACATACAGTAGTAGAACAGTTGAAAAGGGAAATGGTATTGAAGTAGGGGTTTTACATTAAACATTTTTCTATCCGACTCATAATAAAGGTGATATTTTAATTTTAGAATCCAACCCAAAACCTCTATCCCCTGTGTCTATTATAGTGGTTAACGAATTTGATCTTTCTTTTTGCATATGATATTTAAATATCGAGTTTAGTAAAGATCAAACGAAAATTGCGACCTCTAGATCTTTAACAGGCAAGACATTTGGAGACATTTTTCGGAACTCGCGTCATGAGATAAACTTCAAAGTAGATTTCCATTAATGCTATTCCTAATAAATAATTCTCTTCTGTAATAAATACTTGGCTGTCAAAAGATACGCCTTTCGGGGAAAGGCGAAGACATTTTATTTACTGGATATTTTTTCTTCTTATTCTAAAGGAACGTGCCTTCTTGCTTCGACACCACATAAGGGAACAATTTATGTTTTATTTTATCACCTCAAGAGTGCATTGAGACAATGAAGTGAACTATAGATGATAAGAAAGATAGTATCGCAACTATCTTGATACTTCTCCTAAGCAAGGTGATTGCGTCATACAGTATACATGATGTTTTCGTAAAAAAGGTAGTTTGTTTTCCAATTAAACGCACAAGGGAATACAATTTTAAGGGCTTCATAATATTTTCCTTCACTTTAGTGCCTTTACTGCGCTAAAATTATTAGCATTATATTTTTCAGAAACACGGGATGTGGCTATTAAATAACGAGACTGACGCTGTAAAACATTTTATTTTTATTTCATACATTTTTACTTATTATCACCTTCAATATACATCCCTCCTTTATCCCTACAACGCTCCATGCGAACCTTCCATTGTTCGAAACAGTGCTGGAAGTCTTTTTCTGTCAGCTCCTTCAAGACGCGTGCCGCTTTCTCTTTCACAGCTTCAACAGACTCAAATCTTGTTCCTTTTAATACACGATTTCACCTTAGGAAACAGATAGAAGTCGCACGGCGCAAGATCCGGCGAATAAGGTGGATGGTCTAACACTGGGATGCTGAATTTGGCTAGAAACCTCTTAACAGACAATGCGGAATTAGCCGGCGCATTGACTTGGTGGAGAACCCATGACTTGTCCTTCCACAATTCAGGTCGTTTTTCCCTTATTCTTTCGCGGTGTTCAGCAAGAACGTGAAGGTAGTAATGTTGATTAATCGTTTGACCTTCAGGAAACCAGTGAAGGTTCACAATGCATGAATATCGAAAAAAAAACAATCAACATTGCTTTGAATTTTGATTTGCTCATTCGAGCTTTTTTGGCTCTCGGTGAAGATGGGCTCTTCCAGTGCATGGATTGGCGCTTTGCTTCAGGATCATACATAAAAAACCATGATTCGTCATATGTTATTATCCTTTCCAGTAAGTTTGAGTCATTTTCAATGGCATTCAAAGTGTCAGTACAATCATTTTTGCGAGCTTCCAGTTGTTCAAATGTGAGAATTTTAGGCACCATTTTGGCACACACTTTTTGCATGTTAAAATTGTTATGTAATATTTGTCGTACGGATTCTTTATCAATTCGTACAGTTTCAGCAATCGCACGAATACTTAACCGACGGTCAGATCGAATCAGATTACCGTTTTTTTCGATATTATCATCCGTTTTCGACGTGGAAGGGCGACCCGGGCGTGAATCATCTTGAACGTCTTCTTGGCCATCTTGAAAACGCTTAAACCACTCAAAAACACGTGCACGCGATAAACATTCATTGCCATACACTTCTTTCAATAAATTATAAGTTTCAGTAGCGGTTTCTCCAAGTTTCACATGAAATTTCACAACAATTCATTGCTCTACTGTTCCACTTAACATTTTTCCGGCGAAACAAAAAAAACAACTCTAATGCGAACGAAGGCTACGGCTGTACTGATTTGTTTACAGAAGCGAGAGGCACTATATTCGAAAGAGGAAGCTTCACGATAACAGCTGTTAGTTGCTGGCGTTTGACGCATGCGCACTTCTTCTGTATCAGCGTCAGTCTCGTTATTTAATAGCCACACCCCGTAAGTACTTTGTTATTAAGAGGGAACTTTGATCAAGGACAAAATCCTTAGGAGGCATACGTGAATAGTATTCATAGACTGATTAAGTATAGAGCACAGACTGATGGCTAATTATAGGAGTAAGGTAGTTTATGCAAACAAGCTACAACTTGCGCCAGATTTGCTTGTCTATGGCTAGCACAATGTCAGCAACACAAAGAGCAGAGTGTACACAAGCATGCCACAAGGAGGGCTTAATATACTCTTGATATCTCAAACCAACAACAATTTAACAACACAGTGAAAGTCGGAAACATGAGCAATTTGGTAGAAATTCCTCAATCTGATAATCAAATTTGCCTGCCATATTTACTTACATACTTAGTAGCAAGTTGCGTTGAAGTGATAACAAAAATTTAATTCTCCATAACGGGCCCTTACGAGAAAATCTATATTTTTAATACTAGTCACCAACCCGTTTCAGTGGGATAAAAATATGTGCAGAAATAGTAGATAATGTTGTTTTTCGGGTTTAAAACACGGAACCTAGATAAACTGTAATGTAGGAAAGTTAAGGTTAAGTTAAGATACAGCTAGTTGAAAGTATAAGACGATTTAGAGAAGAATTGCAATACTTCGTAAAATAACGAGAAATACCACGCTCCATCTGGCGCCTCTTATTGCCAATTATTGATGTCAGAAGATTAAGACTATGTTAACAGGACTTATAATTAAAGATGCTTTGTGGCTTGGGTGGTCTTAGAAAAAATCACATTAGTGGGCGTGGAGATTGCTGAAGACTGAAAACTACAAAAATGTAAATATCAAATTTAATATTCCAATTAAAGATAGCGTGCATTTAAAAAAAAATGGTCTTGTTAAAGTTTGGTCCGACACAAAATAAAATTGATATTTAAAATTTTTGTTTTCTCCCCGTTCGATTATCCGTTTTCAGACGTTACAGAAGTTGTTCTTTAATTTTACAATAACATCTTGCAGTTTGTTAACTATCAGACAAAAATTACGACCACTTGAGCGGCAATGGAGAAATATATATAATTTTTTTAGGTACCTCATTTTTATAATCAGTTGGGATCCATGACCAATTGTAGGACTTTTTAGAAATTTGCGCAATTAGTACAGCCTCTATAGCTAATTTTCCTGGAGAGAAATCTGTTAAAACCTTTTATTAGCTTTAACATTAGCCTATGAAAAAGCCTATGTTATTGAGATGTTTCAGTGAATGAATAAAGGATAATCAGATATTTTTCTTTTAAAACGCACATCATTTTTATAATTATGATTATTACGATTATGATGAACTATATTCCATGTTTCTTTTAATGGTCTTCCTCAAGGGGGTTGTACTTAGTTCAAGAGCATTCAAAGGATTCACACTTTGAATGATTAAAACTGCACATCCTAACTATAAAATTAAAAAGTACGAAGGCGATGTCTTCCTTTATACCACTACTGAAGATGAAATAGTAATTATGAAAAATGCATGAATTAGAATTTTTTGTGCCATAAATCTAAAAATAAATTACGAAAAATCATGTTTGATACATTTTACTCGTGATAAGAAGCCTTTATCATTTTCGTGATCTTTTTATGAATTCATAAATGCAGTTCTGCATATGTATGGCCCCTCAATTCAACACCAATAAACGACCGATTATCTCTTTTTGTGCCAACGTAGTAATTAGCTAACTGATTAATATTGTTTTCTGCGTAGCAAATCATTTTACCAAAATTAAACACTTTACTGTAAGATTCAATATATAATACATCCATATTTTCAAAATATTCAAATCAACATAACATAAAAATTTAATATCATCTCAATTTTTAAAAGTTCATACCCCATTATAAAAGCTGATAGATACCATATTAAACACCAAAAATACATGCACAACTAACTTCTACACGTTAACAACACTTTATTATTCAAATCCTTATAATTTTAGAGTACATTTTTCATGGCTGAGGTCCCTGGAGTCGTCATACTGATATAACTCTATCACCAATATTACGACCAATGTAACATCCCCACGTATCCAGCCAGAGTATGCTTACAAAATGTATTCATTTTCAAATAAACCGTATATGAAATTTTTGAGACAATTTGCGAGATGGACTTAAGTATTTTCTTTACAGTGGGCACCAGGAAATGTAGCTCTTTTTGCAAATGAAATTGTGAATAGATTTCCTAGAGGTCCTTTTATGCTTTAACTATTAAATTATGAAGTGGCCATATTAAACACCATTCAATTTTTAACCGAAAAAGGTGAGTGTCGGGGTTTACATAACATGATCTCTCTCTCTCTCTCTCTCTCTCTCTCTCTCTCTATGGTCCCATTAAAATCATTAATTAAATAAAAATAGGTATGGAGAGAGGGCAAATTACTAATTTTATTAGGTTGTCATCTAACCATGGAAAAACAAATCAATTTTTAAAAATCCTGAAAACAAAAAATTATGAAGAGGGACGGAAGAACATGCTGAGGCTTTCTCGTCCATTCTGCCTGAGACGAGCTGGTATCAGGAGCAAGTATTCTTTCTTGTAGCGAAAATGACAACCAAGGTGATAACCATCAGTAAAGTTATGTAGTGAATAATATAAGGTGTTAGCCTCTACCTGGTGAGACCTTGACAAGAATGATAATCATTGAATAATCATTTAATTATAATCAACTCACTCATTGTATTCATATTGCTATTTCTAATTTTGTTGTAATTATATTTTTATGTCTCATTTACAAAAAGATAATAAAAATATTATTGCTTATAACATTGATCATCCCCATTGTCTAGAATGCTGAAGAGTCATCCATTATTTAATTATTGGTAACAGTAATTATGAGGTTTTTATTGAATTACTCCTGTCAATTGCCAGCTAGCAGGAAACCTTCCCGATGCTGTTCTTTAAAATCATCCTTGGTGAGTGGCAAGACCATTTCTATAAACTCCTAAAAACATTGTAACTCAAAGAAGCGTTGTCCAGGTTTCCACAATTTAACTTTTTAATACAAAAATGATTTTATCTGTCAAATTTAATATAATATTAAATTTAAATAGAGTTAATAATTAAATAATTTAAAAATGTTTGACTGAATAAAATTACGTTTATGTCGTCTAGCACGTTTGTATCGCCAAAGCAGATTCTTTTCCCCTGTGGCCTGTGACTTTTAATGTATCTCATATACACATTTGACATCCCTGCGTCACCAGCAACTCTCCTAGCTACCTACGAAGGTGACACAACAGTCCTTTCATTTGATCACACGTCATTCATGTTTGATCATTACTGTGTCGTTGAACCTCCAACTTCACCTAACCCAGATTGAAAAATGGTTCAAAACATAGCGCCAAAGATAAACGAGAGTAAATCTCACCATATCACTTTTTCCCTTCGGCACAGTCCATGTTCTTTTGTTCATTTCAATAATATTCTTCTATGATCAGCTAATTGTGTACGATACATTTGGGCAGCTGACTTATTTGGAAATCTCACACAATCAACTTAACCTACTGTTTGGAGTACTCTAAGGACTGCTAAGTAGCAGATCTCACCTGTCTATATAAAACAGACTAACAAGTTACTACTTAAACCAATATGGACATACGCAATAGAAGTGTGAGGTAGAGCAATACCTTGGAACATCAGACGTATCTAGACTTTCCAATCCAAAGTCCTGCATACCATAGTAGATGCTCCATATTATATTTGAAACCTCATCCATCATAAAGATCTTATTATCCAATTTGTAGAGGACCATATCCAGAAGATCTTAAACCTTTCTAGAACCACTCATCCTTATATCTCTCCGGGGCGCCTCAAGTGAAAATGGACTAGAGATCTACTGTAGCAGTGAAAATTGAAATTACAGCATTGGCTATTTTCTTCTTCCACTGCATATATTTTTGTAATATTAACAAATGAATTTATTGCAAAACTTAATTCTCTTAATAAAAAATAAATAAAATTTAAACATAAATGTCTTTTAGACTTTAAAAAAATGTTCATTCAGAACAACTGTGTGATATGGCGAGAAATTAATAAATATTTAGAAAAAAAAATACAAATTTTAAACTATTTACTATATTATTTAGTTTCAAGGCATGGTATTTCGCAAGTAGAGAAATAACCTATGACCCCTTCCGCCCTAACATCATTATTGTGGGAAGTTGATAGAAAGTAGAGAGTAACATGCTCATTGACGTCATTATTAATAAAAATGTCCCTCCAGGAAAAAAAAGAACGAAAACACTTATTGGAGCTTATGATATCAAAGTTATATTGTGAAAAAAGAAATTTCAATACAAATAAAAAATCTTGATTAGCTAATTTATTTATTTAAGAGGCCGATACTAGTATTCCAAAGGTACAAAACAAATACCGACATCCACCTGATCATTTGGGACTGATGAATACTGAGCAGCAACAAACGTCTGAAAACCCACTCAGTTATATTCTCCGGAAATGCATTAACAGTATGTTAGAAAAGAAAATGATACAACTCAGTAAACCATAAAATAAAAAGAAATTTACCAATGGAAAAGAAATTTTAGGAGGGACTTTTTAATTAAAATAATAAATAAAGCTCTATACTATATTACATGTAGACGAAAACAAATCAAATAGAAAGCAAGGCATTAATTTACACATTGTTGCATGACAGAAGAAGAATTTAGAGTCTCAAGTAGCTAAAACGAATCAACATTTTTCCGAGAAAATGTAAATATATGTATTAAGGCAATAGCAATCAACGCACATAATAAATTCGTACACCCTAAGTTGAGACCCATTTAACTTATACAAACTAAACAATTGCCTTCAATCGGTAAGTAACTTAACACCAGCGCTTGAAAACATTACTTATAATTTATGGTTAAAACATTTTAGCGGGGAATACATGCTATTAGTAATTATTTTCTTTGAAACATAAAACTCCCAGTGGCTGAAATATTATGAAAGAGGTTAAATAAAAGTCTCTTGTGTACACTTGGAAATAATATTCTGTTATTGGTTTTTTAGTCTCGCTTCAGAGCCTGTATGTTGGACAATGCTAAAATTGGGTACGATATTATCTTCAAATGTAGTGAATAAAAATGAATCTGTTTGGTGAAGGCTTATTTTTTAAGCTCTTAATGAAATTGATCTTACATCTATAATAACATTCCTGAGAATTTTATATTTTAAACAAAGTGAGAATACAATTTCAGAAATGCTTCAACCGGAAAATGGACTGCCTGAGGCTGATGAATTGAGTAAAACAATGTTTAATATTGTGAACAACTCCATCATACTTGTATCTCTCTGACCCAATTTTGATAGCATACTGACCACCTCGTATATAGTTTTACATGTAGAATACATTATTCTCTAAGCCATAAAAATTGCAAATGCCGAAGCATTGACGTTAAATGGAACGTTCTCTGCTTCACAGCATTCTGCATTCTGAATTTATATATGCCAGCAAGGCTTCTCTTCTCTACAGCATTCTGCACTGTGAAAATATAAATGCCAGCAAGACTTCTCTTCTCTACAGCATTCTGCACTGTGAAAATATAAATGCCAGCAAGACTTCTCTTCTCTACAGCATTCTGCACTGTGAAAATATAAATGCCAGCAAGACTTCTCTTCTCTACAGCGTTCTGCCATGTGAATGCATATATGCCAGCAAGGCTTCTCTTTTCTACAGCATTCTGCACTGTGCATTCTCTTCTCTACAGCATTCTGCACTGTGAAAACATAAATGCCAGAAAGGCTTCTCTTCTCTACAGCATTCTGCACTGTGAAAATATAAATGCCAGCAAGACTTCTCTTCTCTACAGCGTTCTGCCATGTGAATGCATATATGCCAGCAAGGCTTCTCTTCTCTACAGCATTCTGCACTGTGAAAATATAAATGCCAGCAAGACTTCTCTTCTCTACAGCATTCTGCATTGCGAATGCATATATGCCAGCAAGGCTTCTCTTTTCTACAGCATTCTGTATTGTGAATGTATATATGCCAGCAAGGCTTCTCTTTTCTACAGCATTCTGCATTGTGAATGTATATATGCCAGCAAGGCTTCTCTTTTCTACAGCATTCTGCATTGTGAATGTATATATGCCAGCAAGGCTTCTCTTTTCTACAGCATTCTGCACTGTGAAAATATAAATGCCAGCAAGGCTTCTCTTCTCTACAGCATTCTGCACTGTGAAAATATAAATGCCAGCAAGGCTTCTCTTTTCTACAGCATTCTGTATTGTGAATGTATATATGCCAGCAAGGCTTCTCTTTTCTACAGCATTCTGCATTGTGAATGTATATATGCCAGCAAAGCTTCTTTTTTCTACAGCATACTGCACTGGGAATATATAGATAGCTGACAGTATGGCTTCTCTGCTTTACAGCATTCTACACTGTGAACGTATAGATAGCTGATAGTATGGCTTTTCTTCTCTACAGCATTCCTCACTGTGAATGTATTGATAGCTGACTGTATGGCTTCTCTGCTTTACAGCATTCGTCACTGTGAATGTATAGATAGCTGACAGTGAGGGCTTGTCCTTAATAGTATCCTTAAAGGAAGTGCTATAGATGCCTCTAGATCGTGCCCACCACAAAGTCTTGGTGTTGATGGTGGTGAACGTTCATTACACCACAGAAACTGAATAATGTGACAAAATTTATTTTAAAATTAAGAAATAGGCAGATATAGAGCTACATGTTTATACCGCAGCGTAAAACAGAGACAACACATCTCTCTCTATAAATAAAACTCTTTGTTTCTAATTATATTAAAATTTGGTAAAGGTATTTTTTTTACGTTTTGAGATTTAGAACAATGGGATAAAATGTGTAAAGATTATTGGACCTCCAAATAATTCATGTTGACATTTATTTTAGTTGGCATACAGACTCTCAAAAAGTAGGTTTTGAGTAGAACAATATCCATAGTTACTATTGTAAAGATGTATGTATGTCTCCTATTTTTACAAAAGTAATTTTTATATAAAGAGCTATTTTTCTTATTATATTCTGATTTTCACCAATAACCACAGAATATATTTCCCAAACATATTTAATACAAAAACATTTTGCTAAAATCTTATAAGCGCATGGATTTTTAGTTGGGATGAATTAAATAAACCTTTTTTTATTTGTTCTTATATGTTCGTTATATTTAGTCATAGGAGTCCTTGTGGCGGCTTTGGCTGAATCTGCGCCTTCCCAACCTGATGAAGAAAAAAAAGAAAATGCCAAAGGTACTGTATATTAGTACTGAAATCGTGAAATGTAATCTTTATGTGATGGTATCTGTATAATTATATTGAGGAATTTTTGCCTAATCTAATTGAATATAAATGTTAGTCTTTTAATTTTTAGACCAAATTAATATGGTTTCGGCATATTATAAATGTAAAAAAGTTAGTATTGCTTTGGAAATGGAAAACTATCCCGCAAATCTTCGGAAAAACTAGGCACGTGGAATGGCACACTGCTCATTACATTATCTATTCTCTATTTTACCCCTGGTGAGAAGCCTATGGAAGAAGAATATGTAAGTTGGACACGAGATATTTAATAACTCAATTACTCAAGGTTTAAATCAGGTGAGTAGAACACAAAACTACAAGATTCCAATAACTCACTCAAGGTTCGACATGCAATAGAAATGTATAGAGGAACAATTATTGTAAATTAAATGCTCAACAAGATTGGGCCATATATCGTTTTTGATCCAGCTCATAACCTAGATATTTCGAATTTTCGAAGTCCCACTCCAAACCCTCCTCCGCCAGGTCCAATTTCAGCCATTGAGAAATGTGATATTCTTCGGGTGTTTCAGAGCTCCTATACTCATCGTCTTTCTTGAACACAACGATTATTTTTTCCGCCTTTTAAATACCATGAAAATTAATGCTTGGATCTACATCATTGTGAACAAAACAAACTTTTTTTTTTTTTAAATGTTTGTATTTTTATTTTTTTATCAGGCCAATAATAATCCGCAATTCTCCCATGGGCTTTAATTGCTTTCTTCACATTTTTCTCTAACTGATGTATCAACCAAGATATTTGTATTTGTCTGGTATCGTCTTTGGTTAAAACCACTCCTACTCATGCTGTTTTTATTTGACGGAGCTGTCCCACTACCTATTTATTAACTAGTTTATGCTTCAAGTACATAGCATAGGTTTCAAATTACTAGAGAATACGAAACGAAATGCGAGCAGTGTGCCATTCCAGGGTGTACAAAACCTGCCTGAATTTGTACACATGTGCTTTTTTATGTGTGCACATGTATTTACTTTTTTGTTTCAGGGAAGAGTGTCCTTGCTGAAGTTTCAGAAATGCTAGGAGTTCTCTACTCCAATGAAGACGGACTAAAAATGCTTCTACACGGTAAATCTGTTCGCTTTAATTAATAAGTAGTGCTGGGATTCAACTAAGAATCGAAACACTGTTTAATCGTCAACAAACATTATTGACCTCCATCCACATTTCTAAATCAGTTGGATAACACACTAAAACTTGTGTGAATGCGTCGGAACGATTTTCAAGTTTTACGCAAACGGACAATCTACCGTATTACAGTATTTGATCTTCACAGGCGATATTTTATTTCTCTTGTCCATGGAAAGGAGGATTCTATGACCACCTCTATTATTAGAGTATTGTCTCTGACCCCTTAAGCTCTAGTGGGCAATTAATTTGGTCGTTATAAAGCGTTTAATATGAAAATTGGCTCAAGGAAAGGGGAGATTTAAAGAGGATGGGATCAAAATTTGAAGTATCGGTACTGAGGATAGACAAATTGCATAACCCATGTTCTATAATTGGGAGTTCTATGCATTTTTTCTCTAGCTTGAATTTTAACATAAATATTTGCATTACTTAGTATTCAGCCTTCAATAAATCCTCACTTCTACTTATCTCATATTGACAATTAACTGATTACTCGATCATGAAACGTTCTATTAAAGGCTGAAATATCAAATGTCGTTTCCAATGTTATTTTACTATGCGTGATTTACTCAAATATGCACAGTGGGCCGGCATTACTTAAAGTTTTACGTTTCAAACAATAAGTTTTTTTTTTTTTGTAATCAATACCATATTCGATATTTAACTGTAATTATAATAATACATTTCCTTTATTTGTTATTTATTGAATTCCTTAATCATGGGGAAAATTTTTTTTTGAGTTAGAATTTATTAAAATGTTGATGGAATACTTTAGTGCGAATTAGATGAGTATGATAGCTAAATATTTCATATTAGGGGAATATGTGCACTTAAAATTTAAAAATTTCAGTAAAAAAAAAAATTGATGATAAGTAACAATAATTATAAAAATTTTCTTTCAAGATATTTTGAGAGCTGCGCTAGCCGAAGGAAAGACTATCACTGAAGAGGACTTATTGGAAAGATTGAAAAATGCCTACACAAAGTACGCTCCGAATCCTGTCAATACAAATACTAAAATGTCTGGATTAATGAGCAGATATAACTACTTTCTTCAAGGCTTGAAGAAAAATGAATTCCAACCTTCAGAGATAGAGTGAGATTGAGATAAATGTTCGGAAAATCATTTTAAATAAACCATTTTAAGTAAAAAAAAATTACTATTCGAAATTTAAAAAAGGTTTATGAGAACACCTCTACCTTGAAAATGAAACCTTGTTTAAATTTGAAACGATGTGCAATAAAGGATTTATTGGAAAAGAGGTGTAACTTTAAAATCCTTGATTTAGCCCTGTTGATATCCCTTAATAATCTTATCTATTCATCAAAAACACATGCTCAATTAAATTACTTTTAGCAGATTTCCCTTAAGGGAAATCAGCTATTGAGGTCGTACTCATGACGCGATTTTCGAAAATTTTCTTAAATGTCTATCGATCCTACCCAGGAGATGACGAAAATGAGGTCCGTTCAAAATTATATATATATAATATATATATATATTTGTCTGTTAACGCTCTAGCGGTCGCAATTTTTGTTTGATCGTTACGAAACTCGATATTTAACCGTTTTATGTAAAAAGACAGATCAAGTTCGTTAATGGCTGAAATCGGACCAGAGGGAGGGGGGATTTTCGAAAATTCAAAATATCTCCGTTATTATGCATCGGATCGAAAAATTGTACAGAACCAATCTTATTGCAAATTAAATTTACTATAAATATTGTTATATAAATTTATTCTCTATCTTGAATATTAACCGATATATTTGCATTTTTATGAAGTCTGTGGTGGGGTATAGTTATTATTATGTCGGCCATCTTCGTCATTTCTCGGCTCAGGCGGAAGCTTCTTCTAACCTGGCGTTTTTAACCTTACCTTCCTTACTTTGTGAGATTTATGCAAATACGTATAGTTCATCCTCCCCCCCCCCTTCTTTAGTTCTTGGACTACTAAAATTTGAGTTATTAAAATATAAATTATTCTTACAATTCAGAAGCCGTTTCAGTTGGGTATTTATTTTAATTAACTGAAAGATTTCTCATTATCTAATCACGGTGGTATTGTGTTACCAGTGTGCATATTTCTCTATTGTAAAACTTCACAGGGGAAATCTGCTTAGTTTACGCAGCCCCTGCGTGACGGACTTTTTATCATATTAGCTTAGAAGAATTTCATGTGATTTTATCTTCCTATTACCTACCTATTTACATTAAATATTACCCCATTTTACTCATAGATGCAGCTGTAAGAATGACAATACTTTTTTTCAATCCTACTCACTATAATGGAGACATTTAGAAATTTTGTACTTATCCTTCTCTAAACTCCGATTTTTCTAAGCCTGATCGGAGCCATTAATAATCTTCACAGTTTTATACGAGATGTTTGAATGGACGTTGGTAACGATCAAACAAAAATTATGGCCATTGAAGCGAGATGACTGCCTTATGTGTGTGGTTGTGTGTGCATGCTTGTGTATAAAACACACACACACACACACATATACGAACGGGCCTCATTAGCAGCTTTTCCTTATCAGCTGTAGAGGTCGTACTCATGACGCAAGTTTCGAAAAGCTTCCTCAAATGTCCAACGTCCTACCTGTGAGATGTCGAAAATGAGGTCCGTTCAATATTATATATATATATATATATATATATATATATATATATATATATATATATATATATAAACACACACACACACACACTTCTCTGTCACCACTCTAGGGGTAACAATTCTTATTTGTTCGTAACGAAACTCGATAAGCGTTTCACGTTTCATACAAAGGTCGAGTTCGTTAATGGCTGAAACCTAACAATAGGAAGGAGGGGGGGTTGAGGGGGGGGGATCTCCATTATTTTACATTGGATCGAAAAATTGTATAGAGCCAATTTTATTACAAATAAAATGTACTATAAATATTGTTATATATATTTATTCTCTATCTTTAGTATTAACGGAGATACTTGCATTTTTATTTTTCGGCCTTTAGTAAATCCCCTCTCCTACTAATGTCTTATTAACAATAAGCTGTTATATCATGAAATACTTTATTTGAAGCCCAAATACAAAATAATATCATTGAACTCTTCCGTTTTGAGGTTGTAGCAGCTGTTACTTCCCTAACGGTTGTCCACCTGACACAGGGAGTCAGTATTGCCAAAAAAAAAATGAAAGAATTATTAATTAAAATTAATTAGCATAAATCTACCTGGATACACTGCTGGTAACGAGACAATAGTCTCCCTTTTAGTGTGTTTACTCCAAGTTGTGTGTGCATGTGTTTCCACTGCTAGCGGACAGTTAATCCGACATTTCTTTTGATTTTCTTATTATTTATTACAAGAAGTGTGGTTTATTTACATTATTTATTTTATTATTATTTTGCAATATAGTGCACCTTTTAATTTCGAAGTTATTATTATTCTTTTGACCCAGTGCATTAAAAGGTAAATGCAAATACTTGGCGCTCGTGGGGAATCTGGTCCGGATGCCAATTTGTGAAAAACACTACACCTTTAATTGCTGATGCGATGTTCACAGTTTCAGAATCACTATTAGATAAATTAGATATGTGTTTTGAAAATGAGTTTATACTCAGATGAAACTTCAAATCATTCAGAAGTCACGTATATATTACAAATAAGTTCGTCAGATCGAGTTGTCTTGTACATATTTACAATTGACATGTTGATGACAACTATGGGCCTCGATAATGTAACATGATCCCCGTTCACAGGTTTTGCTAAACGACTCACTTTATTAACTCTTGGAATCCCTAACAACCTTGGAAATTCGATACCAAGTTAAATCTGTGTAAACAATAATTAAATTAGTAGGAGGTACCCCGTGGATGCTTTTAGACTCTCATTCTATTTATAAACTTATCAATATTATTCGCATGATTTGTGTTGATTGAAACTAAATTCGGATATCCTGTTGAGGATTGAGAGAGCGAGTTATGCTGTAGCAGACAAGAGTGGGTAGGTGGAACTGTAGGCGAGGTGCCTATCCAAGGTGCCATAATAAGGATAAAGGAGGGAGAGCGCCGATGAGCCATGGCCGAATCTTCTCAAAGGATCTCGAGTTAATTCCGCTAGAGGGCCTTCTTCCACCTACTGAGCAAAGCAAATTCTCCGCGCAGTTCAGCGAGGGAAGGCCTACCTCTCTGTGTATATATATAATCTAGAGACTCCTAAGTAGCAAATATATTTTTGGGTAATAACGTGTGTAACATATAGTCCGTAAGAGATCTCAGTTCTGAGGGATGCACTTAACAAGAGACTTGAGAGGTCAACTTCCGTAACAGCCTTAAGTTAAACAAAACTTAGGTATATAATATAAACGATTCTGGTCTACCCTATTCCCAGTAAATGGATTCACAATATTTCTTCTTCCTTATAAAGTGTTAAGTAAGGTGATGGGGTACTGGTTGTATGTCTATATATATTAAGCGATATTATTTTCAAAAAATTACCAAGTAATAACGCTAAAACAACAAACATACCACATATAACTCACAACAACTACAACACAATTAAGAGTTACCATCACAAATGCACACAATTTCTAACGTAACATGGACAGACAGGACATTATTTAACAAGATTAAAAGTCTTGATTTAATAAAATTCAAGACAATGACAAATGTACTTGCAACTCACAGACAACACAAATATTTTTACACATACTTTATGACTGTTCAACATTTAATCAAAACAGATGAAGTTAAATAATGAACATAATTTTAAAAGGAGGTAATTGGCCAAAACTACTTTATATTATATTTAACAAATATAATAAAATTTAAATTATTTATTAACGCCCACTTTTTGCAACTAAGGCTAATTGGGATGGGTTGTCTACAGGTTACCACCCTTTTCTAGCCAGGGTGGGACTAAGAATTTTATTTAATGAATTCCGGCACTAAATAAATTCCTTTGCCCAGGTGGGAATCGAACTCGCCACTCTAGGTTTACCATGTGAGAAAAAAGCTTTAACTCACATGGTTAACCTGAGCCCCCAAATATAATAAAGAACTTATAAAGTTTATCAAAAGTATGTATGTAGCAAAGATACATTAGAATGTAAAGTTGATTGTGAGGAATGAGAATTATAATTCAATATATCAACCTTACATAGGCTCGCAAATTACTATAAACATCGGTTGAGTTTAACTTTAATTGATTTGTTTTTTTTTGTTCTTATTTTATTTATTTATTTATTTTTTCCTATGAGGAGAAAAAAACCAAAGCAAAAACGCTAAAACAAAAGATGGCGAAAGAACAAAGTTCACATTTTAACCATTCAATATTTTTTCATGTGTCTAAATGATCCAAGGCTTGCCTAGTGAGTGCTTCTTTAAGAGCGTAAAACTTAAAAATAAAAATCACTGATTTAAAAAGAAATACATCCAGAAGATAGGCCCCAACTTGTCAAACGGTATTCAGCATTGCATATTAGTTGACTTTTGAACATGTTCTATAAGAAAAACAATCAATAAATAAATCTTTTATCTAATGAATTACTATTCTTCCTTATCACGGCGAAAAATATTTCTCTCAAATATTTAAGTAAGTTTGTATTATTAACAACAATTTTCTGCCTTTTAAAATATTAATATTATTTTATTATCCTATTGAGTATTTTCTTTTCTTTGTAAATAAATTGTTTAGGTAGTTTTCAAATTACAATTGACATTACTAAAAGCATTAGAGTGGGAGTTTAATTTTCTGGAATGTTATGAGAGTGTACCATATTTGTTGAGGTAAGCCCCCTGGTATTATACCTTCTACTTCCACCTAACTAGCTAACATTTATGGCTAATGTCGTCAATAACACAGGATCCACGGTAAAAGATCTAAGCACTGAGGAATGAGCTCGTATGAGAAACTTCTGGGGTATCATCCTTCCACTGGAGCTTTAAGTTCAACCCAAGTTGTTAAGTAAGTTGTAGTTCACCACAACCTCATTCCTAGTAAATGGATCACTATATTTCACATGACTCTGTTGCTTTTAAAGTCAGATGAAAGGACCGTTAAATATATATTAAACATCATTTATATCAATTTTACCAGTTTCTGAGATAACATTGTTCTAAGATTGCAGGATGCTCAATCATTTGAAGCTGCAATACGACAGATTTAGACAAAAAAAAGGTTTTGTGAAGGGGGCCATCTTTATTTAAACTATCTCATGCCAGCAATAGGAGCTATGTCCCTTTCGCAAGCAATGGATTCAGGATCGTCATGCGACTACTTGGGCTTTGTCCTCGCGATTACAGATTTTTTATTATACATGTATTTTATAGATTCATTATTCTTGTCGATATATGACTGAAGTCTAACGGCGAAAAATAAAAATACTCCCCATTAAGTCAGAAAAAAAATTATTTCGTATATTATATCATTTAGAAAATAAAGAAAAAGAGAGAAAAAAAATTGAACTATCTATTAGAGTAAAAATTTATTATTCTGAAATTTTTTTATAAAAAGAGAAAATATTGATATATAAAATTAACCTATTACGAAATCGTTACCATGTAATATACCATGAATGATATATATTTATAATAAAAAGTTTAAACGAAATTATTTAAATAAGATAAGCTGGGAATAGATTTTTCCGAAGATATTAAAATGGCCACAATTTCAATAAGTAAAAATATAATATACATAATTAGAAGGAATTAAAAGTTTTAGCATATAAAAACATTGAAAAAAGAGAGAATGAAAAGAAGTCGTGTTAGTTCTGTGATTATCTGGTAGAATGCGTATTACACGTCATTCCCAAACGAACACTTCTTTCACTTAAATCATTCAAAACTCTCAACAATAATAAGCGAGGTACCTCAAATTCGACAATTCTCTTCTAAGCAAAAAGCGACCATGAGGAACAAAACGATACCTCCATCTCGAAAATCAACCGAGCTATTTGAGCTGCAGACTTGAAATAATAGAATTTAAAAAAACTACCCTAAGGAAATGTGTTGGTATTGTGTTTGACAAATAAGCAAACCAACTTTTGGTTTTTTTCTTTTTCAATAAAATCAATCATATTTATATCATATTCGATCGGTATCATTATTTTCCATTATTTGTAAACAGTCAAAAATAGGTATATTTAGGTATGAAGTTACTACTACAAAAAATGTATGTCTCATACTGTAGCGTAAAAAAATGTAAATATTCATTCTTGGTCAAATACCTCAATAATTCATAATAATAAACTTTAAAAACAATAGATTGTAAATGAAATTGAAGGGCACTTCAAATTGGTTTTTCGTGATGACTTGAAATTGAATGATGCGAGAAATTGGTGATAGACACATGTGAAAACATTGTGAAAATATTCATTAAATTGTGTCGAACAGAGAGATTCATAGTTAGCTGAACATGTCACGTGATTTTTGTGTTCTCACGTGCGGTACGGTGCCTAGACAAACGTTTCATTAGTCTCTACCTTGCTTCCTCAATGCCCATGTATCCTCCATGTACGATATTTTAGAATGCAAAGTGTTGTTTTTCTTATTAGCGCATTTCACTAAATTGGAATATTAGAATACTATCCAAGATTGTGATTTACAGTATAATGTTTAGAAAAAAGAAAGAAATGAAGTTGTTTAGAAACCGCTTTATCCTACAAGATTTGACAATAGAAAAATAAAAATGTCTCTGATATTACTCCAATGTATAGGTTAGAGTTTTACCTACTGCTGGAATTTTGGTTTGCATTGTCATAACAGATTTTAAAAATTAAGTAAGGGCACAGAAATAAGTTTTTTTAGGAAGAGGTTCCAAAAAATTATGGATAATTGCATATTCCACAAACATGGAAGTGCCGCGCACTGTCACTCTTCCAATAACAATAATGACAGAGTGAAAAGGCTATAAAATATAATTATTAACCCGGAACAAAAAACTGACAGAATCTTAATTTATCGTTCCTGTCTGGAAGCTTTCCTTCCTTAATGGCAGCCTTAGGGTCGAGACCTGTAGAGGTAGTGTACCTATTATTGCCCTCAGATAACTAACTATCTATAGTTACATATCTTCTTTTAATTATTCATTTTGCCCCATTACTCATTTTATGAAAACCATAACTTGTTCTTTTTATATATTCAAAATAAAAAATATTCCATACTATTTATTGTTTGACTTGTTGATGATATATGTATAGAGTTAGAAAAAAGTTTTATTCAAATTGATGACTTATTTATCAGTATCTAATTTTAATATTTAATGTAGTTATAGTGAAAATTTTGTAAACTGAATGTAATGGGGTACACTAGCCAATATTGTGTATTTTTTGTTGTTTTAGCACCATTTTAGTTTTACAATAAGAAAATGTATGAATCGCTTAAATTGCGACATACCTAAATAAATAAATCAAAAAAAAATAACCTGGTGTTTTAGCGAGAGCGGTAAGGCATCGTGCAATATATTGTAACCATTGTGGGAACACTTTTTTCTTCATACCCTGTGCTTGTGTATATATGTATTCCTATAATACAATAATAAGTAAAATACACGCACACGCACACACACACACACCCACACCCACACACACACACACACCCACACACACACACACAGGCAGGTGCGCGCACACACTCACACAAAGTATGAATGCCCCTCATTTTTTCATCTTAGGTAGGATCAGTTTTGATCTTTGGTAGGATTTGAATTTTTGAGGGATAGAGTTTCGAGGTCAACCTCTGTACATGATATCACTTAAGGAAAAACTGATAAAAACTAGATAAAAAAATGGAATCAATAAGATATATTGGTTCCTTCCTTTGTAATCGACAAAAAATATGTTCATGTATATGAAGTAATTGTTTTCTCCGAAGATATAAGTAGAGAATGATAGCTCATTTATGATTCCGTCGGTAGTTTCAATTTAAAATGAAACTTGCACTTACATGCACTTTTACTTTTAAGTTGAATATTATACCCTCGTAGGAACAAATCATTATGAGGATACATATTTCAGATCCTGGGAATAAAATATTTGAAACCGCATAATAAATTAGAATTATTTAATTCTTAGATATTCCAGGAAATAATTATACCCTCAGGTAAATTATATTATACCCAAAGGTTTATTGACGTTTGCGATCATAAAGTCTTGTTTATATGGTGGTCTCAAGCGGCTTTATTGTACCTTAATGGTTACGGCCTACAATAGCCTTACAATGCAACAGCTTCTATTGCTATCATTTTATAACAGTAGTATAAATGCGACGTGGGTTATTCGTAAGCATTAATGATTCGCTTGGATCAATTTGCGTCGGGCGCTCAATTCTCCCGTGAGCAAGGATAATTTATGGTTCAGCTCACTAAATGTAAAGTTTATCAAGGAGATATTGCGGGCTCTAAGCAGATTTCAGAGAAAATAAATATATTTTACTAAAAGGTCTAGAAATTTAAGCTGTACATGAGATGTTTATTGATGGAGTTACTTTTGAACCCCAGGTCGTTTACAGTTGCATCAAAACAACGAAATGTCTCTGTTAGAGGCAAAATGTAAGAGAACAAATTGTGGAATATTAAATTTATTACAAGACTGGTTATGCGTCATTTTTCTATAGTGGCCTTTGGTTTTACTAAGCCTCTAGGGCTCCTCTCCTCCTAGTTCAATTTCGTTTAAAACATTTAGTTTTATTTGAAACAGTGAAATATCGAGTACTATATCGACTAAATAAAAATTGAGGCCTCTAGAGCATAGTTGATTGGTTGTGTCATTTGACGAATTTATCGCTCCATCACAATAGTAAAGGCCCGATGAAAGCTATACATCGAATTGAAGGTCTGAATAAACTTTGTCGGGGTATATTTGGTTATTGCTTATACGAGATGAATGGAAGGGGTTGTAACAAACCCGGAAAAAATACTAATAACTAGATTAATAACGGAGTCAGGGGGAAAACGTATTTAACAACAGTAATAGAATATTAAATTTTCAACAAAATTGTTTATTTGATGTCTCATAATATCAGAAATGTTTAGAATTTTTCAGATTACCCCCCTCTAATTCTAGTCTGATTTCAACCTAGGTTTAGTTCTGCAAATATATACTTCTGGACTGACCATTTTTTGACATCACTAAGATTGTTGGACATTTGAAGACATTTTTCTTAAATTGTGCCATTAGAGCAGTTCCATCAGGAATGGCTTAATTTTTTTAAGTGGGATCTGTAACCCAACTCTCACGGTAAAATAGTGTGGTGAACTCTAAATAACCCGCCGCAATCTGCCATGTTGTGCAAAGTCTATAGTAATTTGTTTTTTTACAACAGTTGTAGACTTGTAGTTTTTGAGAAGATAAAAATGATTTTGATGACATTTTCTTAGTGGTGCGATTTCTTCAAACCTCTAGGATATTTCAATGGAACATATTCCTCTAGAGGTAGATTGTTTTAAAGAACAGGTCGTTTTTGTTAGGGTTCGTTTTATAAAAATATTTTGGATTACGTTGGTACATCGTTCACCAAAAAGCAGCTGAAAAATTTTTAATGTCTTCCACTGGAGTCGCAAAATAATATATTTCGTCATTTTACGGCTTAACAAACGGCCGCTTTGTCATTTCAGTTGAGTAAAAATGCCCACTTAATTTGACTTTAATTATTATATTCGTTTACACATCTGATTGACGCCGAAGAGATGATTTTTTTTATTTCAGTATTACATAAAGGTATAAAGATGAAGGCGCTTATGATGTTACGGCTTTTTAACTATGAGCTAGGAATACATTATACTGAAAAGTCGACGTTTTCTTTCTTAAGGAGCGATTGTAATTTTGGAAATAATAATAATTAACTATTACTACAATTTTAGGTTTGCCTTCAGAAGTAATTTTTTTTCATGAATTACTACTGAAAAATTTAAGTTGTGAGCTTGATTTCTTATATTTCATTGTAGCCACCAATGAATATGAATATATATATATATATATATATACTGTTCGGTTCAAGAGGAGTTCTCCATCAAAAACCGTCAAGATATTAATAGAATATGGGCTGCAAAGATGATCTGAAGGACTTGTCTACACCTATCCTAAACTCATCTATAATAATTGTGAATCATCATTTATATAAAAAAAAAAAAAAAAAAAAAAAAAAAAAAAGATGAAATATTAACCTGCACTCTCACCTGAGATACCTCCCAAATTTCCTCCATTAAATTTATAAAATTCCAAATTCCCATATACAATATAAACAAAATTTAAAAAAACAAAACAATAATATTACCAATAAACTGGCAGATTAGGAGGCTGACCAATACAGGTAACCTCAGAAAGAGGGCAGCTTATTTTGTTTGTTTGTTACTTATATATATATAGTTATATTGAAAACAAATATCTGTAGATGTGCATACGATGATTTGGCTTACCTGAATATGGGTGTTTCTTTCCATATCTCCAGATTATTGCTAATGTAAATTGTTCTTTTGATTTTGACCTAAATTCTTGAATATGCAATGTATTAAAAATGGAACTGGAATGTTTACTGATATACACCAATTTAAGAAATATATAAAGTCCGTCATGCAGGGGCTGCGTAAACTAAGCAGATTTCCCACGTGAAGTTATACCATAGGAAAATCTCCATACGAGAGCCGAACAGTTGCAGCAATGGGCCGAACTAGTTTTTGGCGGGAAACAGTCATCCCTTATCGGCCCAAATTTAATAAAAATCCAAATATCTCGGTTAATATTCAAGATAAAGAATAAATGTATGGACCAATGTTTATAGTAAATTTAATTTGCAATAAGATTGGTTCTATACAAATTTTTGATACGATGTATGGTAACGGAGATATTGAATTTTCGAAAATCCCCCCCTCTCACTGGTCCGATTTCAGCCATTAACGAACTTGATCTGTCTTTTTGCATAAAACGTTTAAATATCGAGTATGGTAACGATTAAACAAAAATTGCGACAGCTAAAGCGTTAACATATATATATATATATATATATATATATATATATATATATATATATATATATATATAATTTTGGACGGACCTCATTTTCGTCATCTCCTGGGTAGGATCAATGGAGAAAAATCGCGTCATGAGTACGACCTCAATAGCTGATTTCCCTTAAGGGAAATCTGCTAATATTATAACATTTATAGAAATTCCTATTATCATTTCAATATTTAATAATTAATTCGTGTATCTTTGAAACAAACCATTGTATAATTATCATAGCTGTATCATCTGTTTATCGGGTTCGGACTGGCTACATCCAACTATAACTAATAATGTAATATTAACACAGTTTTCATAATTCGAATGTTGCTGTATTTGGGAATTAGGTCTTTATAACTGTAAGTCATCCCATTAAGTTCTTTATTTAAGGACAAAGCCTTTTTTCCTTTAACACCCCATCATCAGGCGCAAAAAAAAAAAAAAATCTCCATCACGCAGGGGCTGCGTAAACTAAGCAGATTTCCCAAGTGAAGTTTTACAATATAGAAATCTATCTAATATTAACAGTAGCAGTAAGGAATCTCTAAACCTATTCACGAGGGACGAACAGTAACAGAAACGGCCGCACTAGCTCTCGGCGGAATGTCCCGAACGTAGCCGACTTCTGCCGACCACTTGCACAATACAAATGCAAATATCTAATATATCTAATATTCAAGATACAGAATAAATGTATAGAACAATATTTATAGTAAATTTAGTTGAAATAAGATTGATTCTATAAAAGTTTTTGATTCGACGCATAATAACGGAGATATTTCGAATTTTCAAAAATCCCACCTCTACACCCCACCCTCCCACTGTTCCGATTTCAGCCATTAACGAACTTGATCTTCCTTTTTACATAAAACGATTAAATTCCGAGTTTGGTAACGATCAAATAATAATTGCGACCGCTAGAGCGTTAACAGACAAATATATATATATATATATTTATATATAATTTTGAACGGACCTCATTTTCCTCATCTCCTGGGTAGGATCGATGGAAATTTGAAGAAATTTTTCGAAACTCGCGTCATGAGTATGACCTCAATAGCTGATTTCTCTTAAGGATGAATCCTATATACAAAAAACTACATACCAACATCAACCTAACATAAAAACGTTAAAATCGGAGTCAATCACATAAATTTAATATATTATATTTTAATTGCTTAAAAATATCCCTTTCTCCCACAATTCCATCAAAACCATTTGATCTTATCGAAATTACGGTATGCAAAATTAAACTGTGTATGGGTAAACTAGCAACATATCTTATTAAATGGCGGCTAAATTTATATTTATTTAAATTCACCCGTCTTACCGTTATAATATTATAATTTCTGATTGTATTCAGGTGTATGATTTAGATCGGATTTTATTTGTTTTTATCTACTATGTTAGTTCTTAAGGTAACTGAATAATCGGTCATGATGACAAATAGAATTGTTTCAATCCAATAAAGGAACCTATTATATAAAAATGGTTTAAAGATATGCTATCTAATTTTTCATTTTATGAAGGCATTTGTGCTCAGCTGAGTGTTGTGATGAGTGTTGGTGCAGGGGCTAGAGGAGTAGTATAATTGCAAGGGGTGTTTAATCCTAGGATGCAATCCGGCCGCATAGATGCTGCAAGGAATGGCGGAGTTAGGCACTGCAGTGGCATCCCAGCTATGCCTCCTTCACTATAAAGATATAATCAACATTTACTACATTAGTCCAGTCTAACCTTTAGCCTACTCTCTCCAGCTCATTTCATTCTAATTATTATGCAATGGTGTATTCACAATATAACAAATAAACACCATAAATATTATAATGGCATTTATTGTATCTACAATTGCGTCAAATAAAGTACAATTTTATATAAAATACTCCTAGACATTGATTTGTTCAGATACTATTTTTAAAAGATGACTTCAGTTATCGAAGGTTCCTAGCCATGGCTGTCATAAGAGTGGCCCTTTCACACAGACACTCACTCACACACACACACACACACACACACACACACACACACACACACACACACACACACTCACGCACACCAACTCACTCACTTAGTAAATTACAACAAATTTTCTGCTTAACAACATATTTCGGAGGCCTTTATATCATCAGTGAAAATATACAGCAAATCTCAAGCTCATTATTATAAGACGATTTGTTCAGAGAGATCCCCGGCCTTCCTTCCTGCTTGAGGCTGACTTCGCCCAAGGCTGCGGTACCCGCATTACTACTGCAATGAGTACTTCCTAACACACGTTTGGTCGGTTTACATCGGAACCTCTGATGGTCTGCCTGCAGAGGTGGAGGGTTTTCCGTTACTGCGAGACTGATGACAACTCATGTTGACTCTCGCTAGAGTGTCAAGTGTGGTAACTCGCTACCGCCACCTTTTCAAGAACTTCCAGAAACCTATCGTCTTTGTCTTTGGACTGGACGGACGGATTAACGCTACTTCAGCAATATGATCCACGACTGCACTGTTCTTTAAGTTCCGGAAGGTCTGCAGTAGCAAACGCTTGCTTTATTTGCTTCAGTAGACCTCTAATCCAGATCAAAAGATCACCTGAGTCCCGCACAGGTAAGTCTTGCAAATCATGGAGAAATGTTTGGCAGTCACCGACCTGGTGGTCCGTGATATATAAAAGGAGTATTATTGGAATCGCCTTAATATGATCAAAAGGAGGTGGTAGCTCAATCATTTCATTCAGGTTTCTTAGCACTGAAGGAATAAAACTTCTGCGTCTTGCTTAAAAACTGGTGGCAACCGTATCAGCTGAGGTGGTCTATCGTTAGTAAATCGCATGGCAGGTGAACGGCATTACTACAATATATCTCCAAACTTACGTGGCAGTTCAAGTCTCAGATTGCACCGGGATCACAAATTCAATGTTAAACAAATAAATACAGTCGACTCTCGCTATCACGAAATTCCACGGGACTGCCATTTTTGTTCGTGTTATGTATAGTTCGTCTTAGGTATAGTTGGAGTTATAGAGGTGAACTAAATGAAAATTCGTGTTACAGAGGTAAAAAAATGTACTGTGATTTATTCCCTACATCTTCTACGAATCTACATAATCTTAAAATTTTACGAATATTTAAATGAATTAAAATATGTATATATACATAATTAAAAAAAAACGGTAAAACACAGAAAACAGAAAATATAATATTAATTCCACTGATTAATAAGTCCTTAATCTTCCTTTGCTTAAAACTGAAAAACACTATCAGTCATAATGTTGATTAAAATAAAAAAAAACTTTGCTGTATCCCTTACAGCTTCAAAATTAAGCATTTAACTTGGTACAGTATAATAAAAAATACTTACAGTAAGTCATAAATATCGTGTAAAACAGAGTAAACAGTACCGACCATATTACTGCTATCCCACTAGTAGTTAAAATAGTCCGTTATCTTCTTCTGTTTAAGACTGTTAGCAACACGTTTGTCAATCATATGCTCGATTGAAACAATTAAAGAAAACACACTGTCTGGCACATCACTGGTTTTTTCTAAAAACATACGTAGAGTACGTACTGCAGCTTTGGCTTATTTAGATGTGACGTCTGCTGGTTCTTCATCCTCGTAATCTTCGTCAGAAGGAGCGTCTTGAACCGGAAAATTAGTTCATGTTACGTATGGTAATTTCTACGTGTTAGACAAGTTTTTCCAAGGGGATTAAAAATAATTCGTGATATCGAGGATTTCGTGTTATCGAGGTTCGTGTTAGCGAGAGTCGACTGCATAAAGTTTAAACTCAACAATTTTTAAATAAACTTCTATAAACTTGATGATGTTTTAGTAGAATTTTTTTTTTAAGAAGTCACGAAACATAACCAATTAGCTAATTTCTCCAAAGGGAAATCAGCTATTGAGGTTGTACCCATGACACAATTTTCAAAACATTTCCATAAATGTTCAACGATTCCTAGCTAGGACATTACGAAAATGTGGCTCGATCAAAATTATATATTTACAAACACACACACCAGTATATATATTTGTCTGTTACCTCTCCAACGGTTCCAATTTTTGATCAAGTCCAACTAAAGATCGAGTTCATTAAAATCGGCTAAAATCGGATCAGTGGAAGGGGGGGGGATTTATAGGGTGGAAATTCGAGAATATTTTTATCTATATATTCTGCTCTGAGAGGTTGGCTGACCGGTTTAATTAAAATTCAGATGCTTTCTGTTGTGGAGGTTATTATAATGTAAATTGACTGAAAGGTTTCTCATTTGTAATTGTTCACTTAATATTTATTGCGGTGTTAAGTGTTACAAGCCTGTAGATTTATCTATTGTAAAACTTCACGAAATCTGCTTAATTTTGGTAGCCTCTGCATGGTGGACTTTTATTAGTACAGGCGTTTATTAAATTGAAAACTAAGAGCGGATTGGCAGTATAATAGTGCTTGGTACTTGGTTAACGTTTGATCATCAGAAATATCTTAAAGACTGCGAAAATTGATTTTAGAAATATTAATAAATTCCTGACACTCGTGCAGAATAATGTTTTCAATCATTCCTGTTGAGGAAGATATTTGTAAAGTACAAGAGCTCATCTTCAAGGAAGAGGGAGAATTCATTTGGCAAGAAGTCGGTTCGACGATAGTTAAAGAAGCGTGTAAAGGCTTGAAGAAAGGACAAGAAAAGACTCTGACAAATGAAAAGGTTGTAGATGAAGAGAAGGAAAGGATACAAAAACCCCGAACAAAGGGACGCCCTTGAAACAATGATATTCCAAACAAGGCAGTTGGACAGGCATTACTTCTCTCATTTTTTTTCTTCAATTTTCTCTTTTGTCAAGCCAAAATTGAACCTGATTTATTGAAATAATACATTTTATGCTCTGTCATTGCAATAAAAAAAAAACAAGTTGATTATCTATAAAAGTCAAAAAAGTTTATTTGTTTTGTTTTAATAATTGAGTCAGGGTTAAGGGGTCTTCTTACATTATACCTTTGTCAAAACTATTATTTAAGTAGAATATTTATTTTTTTAAAAAAAGAAATTTATCTGTTCTTAGTGAATGGTTGAAAATCATATTGAGCGTTGAATAAAGGCCACATATTTATCAAATTATTTTTTCTAACTATGACTAAATAAGTATCCTTACTGGGCAATTATTAACGGTTCATTAGTGGGAACTACGATTGTCTCATTACTAGGTGAGCATAAAAATGACTTTCTTATGGATAAGTATGGATATGGCTCATTACTAAGTGAGTATAAATATGGCTGTCTGCTGGATAACTATGATATGACCCATTACTAAGTGAGTATAAATATGGCTGTCTGCTGGATAACTATGATATGACCCATTACTAAGTGAGTATAACTATTGCTGTCTGCTGAGTAACTATGAATATGGCCCATTACTAAGTGAGTATAAATATGGCTGTCTGCTGGATAACTATGATATGACCCATTACTAAGTGAGTATAACTATTGCTGTCTGCTGAGTAACTATGAATATGGCCCATTACTAAGTGAGGATAAATATGGCTGTCTGCTGGATAACTATGATATGACCCATTACTAAGTGAGTATAACTATTGCTGTCTGCTGGATAACTATGATATGACCCATTACTAAGTGAGGATAAATATGGCTGTCTGCTGGATAACTATGATATGACCCATTACTAAGTGAGTATAACTATTGCTGTCTGCTGAGTAACTATGAATATGGCCCATTACAAAGTGAGGATAAATATGGCTGTCTGCTGAGTAACTATGATATGACCCATTACTAAGTGAGTATAAATATGGCTGTCTGCTGGATAACTATGATATGACCCATTACTAAGTGAGTATAACTATTGCTGTCTGCTGAGTAACTATGAATATGACCCATTACAAAGTGAGGATAAATATGGCTGTCTGCTGGATAACTATGATATGACCCATTACTAAGTGAGTATAAATATGGCTTTTTGCTAGGTAACTATGAATATGACCCATTACTAGGTGAGTATAAATATGGCTCTCTGCTGGGCAACTACGAATATGACCCATTAGTAAGGGAGTATAAGTATGGATTTCCGCTGGTTAACTATGAATATGACCCATTACTAAGTGAGTATAAATATTGCTGTCTGCTGGATAACTATGAATATGGCCCATTACTAGGTTGAATATAAATACGGCTCTGCTGTATTATTATGAATGTGACCTCATAATTTGGTGAGTACATATACGGTTCAATATTATGAAGTATGAATGTATAGTATATTGTGGGTATGTATGAATATGTCCCATTACAGGGTAATTATGAATATGCTTCACTTTTGGGTAAGTTTGAATACGGTAAAATTTCATATTAAGTAAGAATATGTACATTACTGAGTAAATATGTAACTACTTGGAAAGTATGAATATAGTATGAATAATCCTAAAAGAACGACACATATTAAATATGATTCATGAAGAACAATGAATTCGAACGCATTAATAAAATTATGTTTCATCCTACTCTCTAAACTTATATATTTTTATAAATACAATGTCATTAATTTTACCATTGGATTACATAAAATCCTGACATTTCTCTTTTTTGTACCGTTTTAAGTGATATTAAATTAAATGCAAATTAAAAATATAAATTTATTGCTTAAAATTAATCTACTGAAATTTATATAAGATATACATTTTTCCCTTGGTATGATTTATTCGGGATAATAGAAGTCCCATCTATTTAAATAAAGTACTACTGTTTTTGTTTTTAATTTGCGAGAATGTGTGATGAATATTTGTAATGATGTGTAAAAATAAATTTCAATAATGAAATTTGAAGACGAGGCTCTTATATAATACACTGTATTACGTATTGCAATACATTACTCAAGAAATTGGTGTTAATAAAACGTTAAAATATATTTTTAGTCCGACCAAAATTTGTTTCCTAGTAATCTAACTGTGATAAGTATATACACAGTTACGTTAGTTAAAAATACCTAAATACATTACAAGCTTCGCATTTTAATAAGAAGCAGTTTCATTAAATACTAAATCATTCAAATAGGAAATAATTGCATATTATTATTATTATTGTTTATTAACTTCCACTTTGTGCCATTATGGCTAATTGGGACAGGTTGTCTACAGGTTACCACTCTTTTCTTTTCAGGGTGGAACTTAGAATTTTATTTAATGAGTTCGTCACTAAATAAATTCACATTGCCCAGGCGGGAATAGAGCTCGCCACTCAAGGTTTACCATGTGAGATTAAAGCCAACGCTTTAACCTGAGCCCACTAATTCCATATTATGTATCAGTATATAAATGTAAAGTTACTAACTGGCAGATGAAAGGTTAACATTGTTTACTCCAAAAGAGACTGGGACAAAATTTGTTAAAAAGTAAGATTTCATAGGCGCTCCAGGTTGTTTGGGGTAAACTCCTTTTCCGTTAGAAAGCATTCTAACCTATTTCACAGTTTCTTTTTTCTATCTCTTTATAAAGATAATTTAGTGGAAGTTTCTGTATTTATAAATATTTCACTCTAACAAATTACTCTATTTAGAATGAGGAGTTTGTTCATTTTATGCATTGCCAAGTGTGAATTAAAAATAAAACTGTGTTCAACCATTTTAATGCAGTTAAAGAAAATAATGGGAAAAAGTTGGGCCAAAAGACATATGGACTTATAAGAATATATAACATTACAAGAATTAACATTATTGAAAATTTCAACTATAGGAGTATTAATGATAACAGTGCTTATGCTAATTTGTCTCGGTTTGTTTGGAAAGGGGTATGTAATTTTAGGGTTGGTACTGCTTGTTTGTTTGGTGTCCTAAAAAAACTTGTTTATCAGTTACTGTTATGATACTTGGTGCGTTCTGAAACTAATTCTAAGTGCATTGCGTTCTATAGTAGTCGAGAGGGGTATGATATTGATTTGTGTAATAATATTCAGCTGCAATTGACTCGTGATTGACATCATCCTCATTACGGCGTCCTATATTGCAATATGTTACACCTCAAGGTTAGATGTATGATATCCAAATAACATGCACATGTAAATCCCATATTAATCATATCTATTATGTTGTAAACAGTGAATTCCGAAATTAATTATAATTCACATTACATATTCATTTTCCAATAAACATATGAACACTCATATACAGGCTTAGCTATATCTATTGTTACTTGAAAGTATTATTAAAAAAAAGTCCATGTTTATATACTAGAATGAGAGATTAAATCAAATTTTGAGAATGAAAAATTTCGTAATCAACTAGTGTTGGCAATCGTGATTATTAGGGATAGGAAGATATAATGTTTCTTTTAATTCCATTAAGTTATCAAAGTAAAATGGCAAGGCCTCAGGGCTTGTCAATATCCCCTCAGAATTACTGTAAGTAAGTAAGAGATGATACTATCATGGAGCGGGTTTATCAGGTGATTTATAATATGTGGAAACGGATTACCTACCGATCCGAGTGAAGCAAATATTTTTTCCATAGTGGTATTTAAAAAAAATAAGTACCTTTGCCACTCGCCATTAAAATAGTTGCCATTTGTTGGAGGTTAGTGGAGAGACTACTGGGTGAGCCTGAAGATAGACTCCAGATGGATCACCTCTTCTCAATTTAGTTGATTTGGATACCCACTGACAGGCCTGCGTGGGCGGGATAATATCTCTTGAGAGAGCTTGAAGATTGGTGGGAATACCCTGGAAGCCTATGTGATTGTTGGAAATGGCACAGGCAGGAATTCGTTGTCAAGTATGAAGATGTCTCTCATGGTTTTGATTTTACCTTTGGCTTAGACAAGGCTAGCCATAATTACCTGAGCTGTTTAACCTCGCCTTGGACGTCGCATAGAAGCTTATCCTGCGTAGCCCCCGCAAGGAGGAATGCCTTCAGAAAAATCCATTAATGATTTATTTGCTTTTTCAAAAATTCAAAGTTCAGCCATTAATTAGAAAAAAAAAAACATAAATAATATTTGGAACACACACACATACACACACACACACACACACACACACACATATATATATATATATATATATATATATATATATATATATATAATTGTGTTGTTGGTTTCGACCAGGTTATATATGGTGTTGTTGTTTCTTGGAGTTTTGTATTGCATTTTCGGCAAATATGCACATAACAAAAGTTTGTTTATTTTGTTATTTAGAGAAACTTTTTTTTTTATATACACTATCATCGTATACTGAAGTATAAAGGCGTTATACGCTAAAAATTATAGCGGGAGACAACAATTTTATTTGGCACAAAGACTCAACCGAACTAAATAAAACACTCAGTATGTGTATTAGCACTAACGCCTTCCTTATAATAAGCCACACTAACATTTCTAGGAACGGGCAGGAGTGGGGGTTATAAGGGAGGCCTGAAATTAATAATAATGATTTCCTATAGGGGTTTCGGCAAATATGCACATAACAAAAGTTGTTTATTTTGTTATTTAGAGAAATTTGCTCAACACTTCTTTTCAATATGAACTACCAGGTACCTCACCTGGAAAAATTAATTGAAATGTATGTCAATATTTTCTCCTTAATAATTCATATCTATGCATAATGCACAGGAGACGGGAAATATGACAATATGCAGGACAGTGAAGTCATAAATAAAAAAAATAATTTTATTATTAACAAATGCCAACAACGGGTATTTACCCTAATCACTGAAACGGGTAAATGTCAAAATATTGTGGAAAGTAAAGCCTTGCCAAAAATATACCATCACCATTCAGCCTCAAATGAATTCCCGAGCGTAGCCGGGTATCTGAGCTAGTATATATATATATATATATATATATATTTCCCTTAAGGGAAATCTGCTAAAAATACATAAGTATATCTACTTGGACCCACTCAGAGGGAAATAGGTCAAGTGACTCGCTGGGAATGGCTGAGAGATTGCTTCTTTTGCGGATCGTCTCTCATAAATCATATTGACCAATTCAGCCCCACTCACATTTGCCACTCCAGTTACCTCTATAAAAGCTTACATTCATGTTTCCACGACCCATCATTCAATCTATGTACTCTCTGTATTTACGTGTAAGTTGATGACTTTCGAATACCGATGGTCTGCTTCCTATACATGTTAACTCTCTCTAGTAATTGGTGAATCCAAATAAATCAATAAACACACCACACTTTAAATGGTGAATTTAATGCTCATATGACCTTTATTCATGAACTCAATAAAAATGAGCTCTGCCTCAATATCAAACAAACACAAGTCATCTACGAAGACCACTAAGCATCTTATATGAATAATAATAATATTCGCCCATAAGAAATGCACCCTCGTACAGGTGGGTTCCCAAAAATGTCAATAGCTAATAGGTTAATTCGCCCTTAACCTACTCATATGATTGCCACTTGATCCGAGTTCGCTAATCGCTAAAAACTTCTAGGGGAAATTCTGAAATGCAAGAATGTTTCTTCGGACAGTTACTACCATAGGCGGCACCATTTGATTAAGAAGAATTTAATATTCGGAGTGAAAAAAACAAATACATCCCTAAATAAACCATTACTCGAAAATGATCTATTGTTGTAAACATAGGTAGTTCTATTTACAAGAATATTGACTCGAGGGAAACTAATAATTTAGAGTGTAGGTATTGTTAAATATATATTTAGAGAGTAATAGCGTTAACATAGATAACTGAATTAAAAATAATAGCATGGAGCTCGTGTTAATTTTAGTTAAAATCCGACACGCTGGGACTGACCAAGCTATTTCCCACATGCTAAGATAACTAATCGTCATTTCATAAACTATTTCCTATTTCTCCTTTTAGAAAAAGCCTGTATAAATAAGAAATGGAATTTGAGCTGGGAAAGGGATGCTTAGGAATTCAGTTGATTTAAGTGAAAATCACATGAGTTTCACATCAAGCGGTTAAATGTCGTGTTTGGTACGGATGGAAAAAAAATACTAGTGAAGTAAGAGACAAATAACTATAAGAATTCTTATAGCGAGCCTTAATTCTGGCGTCTCCTAAGTAGGATCGATGGAAAATTGAAGATATTTTTGGAAATAGCACTATAAGCATGCTGATTTCCTTTAGGGGTAAAACCTGCTCAAAAGTCCAGCTGAATTTTCAAAATAAAAATACTGAATTGTAAATGACGAAGAAATATAGTTTACATATGAAGTTTATAAAAGGTGTTCTTACATCCAGTAGTTGAGTGATCCCTCTTCAAAAGAATATCAACAGAAGAGGAAAGAAGAAAATAATATGATGAAGGTAGATGGAGGAATGGCTGTAAAGGGAAGGCTATCGACAGGTGATTGGTAGGTGTAGGGTGGGGAGGGCAAACAGGCTTGTAATTACTATCGGCTGCTATATTGCTATTGTAGTCAAGCCCATTCCTAGTACCTTCAATTATACAACTTGATGAATAACTACCACTTCCACTCTGTTTACATACAGTCCCTGCTATACAGCGGCTAGTCTTACGCCTCTCTCTAGCTACACAATACAATATCATGAAGGTTATTTTCCATATTTTCTCTACTACCTCCCTATAATATATATACGGTGTTGTTTCCTGGAGTTTTGGTCAATGTTGGTGAAAAAATCTTAGTTTACGCCAATATTTCTATAATATTTATTTTCTCTTCTTCGGGGCTATAAAAATACAGGTACTACTTTATATATATTGCACCGTTCGCGGAAGACTGAACTCCGCAAAGAGTGAAGCAGACGCGATCCATTGATGACGTCATCCACAGCCACTCATCCTTGCTCCCAGCTTATCCAGCCACGAGGGAGACCGACAGGAAAGAGCAAGAACACGGGAACAAGATGGGAGCCTAGTGCGGCACGTAAAGGAGAGCTCTCATCATCGAGGTGAAAAAAACCCTCAAAATGCACGAGTAGGCGAAAAAGGGCCCGCCGGGCGATGAAGCTGAGAAGCGGGGAAGAACCAAGAAGGAGAAGAACCACGAACAATAAATTAAGTGAGTACTCACAGTTCCATAACAACTTCGTCACACATCGAAGCCAACTGGCACAAACCCAATAATGGACATCATTCAGCAACCATCACCAACCAACCCACAGAAGCTCACCAATTGGAATATTATTAGATTTTAAAAGATCAACAATTTCATTTTATTATTTGTTCTTATTATTATTAATATTACTTAATTATATCTTATTTATATCCATTCATTCTTTATAATTTACACCGCCCTCCTTTTACTATACAGTCCACTCTCTCAAATTCACAAATTGGGCGAAGGGACATCACCCTATACATCCATTTATCTAATTATACTGGAGTGTAATAGACGGTGTTTGATATTTCTACTTACCAAGACTAAAGATTCTTAAAAACTATTGTACATAACGTGTTGCACTTCTAGTTACATTAGGAGTACTGTTTATAACCTTGCCTGGTCTGTTACACTAAGCAGGGTCACAGCCTTATGTCTTTTTTTTTGTTTTTTACCTCCACTTTATGCAACTATGGCTAATCGGGACGGGTTATTTACAGGTTATTACCCTTTTCTAGCCAGTTTGTAATTTTATAGCCCTGAAGAAAATAAAATAAATATTCTCGAAATATAGGCATAAAGTAAGATATTTTCACCAACATTGACCAAAACTCCAAGAAACAACAACACCATACGGGTATATAACCTGGTCGAAAACAACAACACAATTATATATATATATATATATATATATATATATATATATATATATATAAAATTAGGATCGAAAAATTGTATTGAACCAATCATATAGCAAATTACATTTACTATAAATATTGTTCTATACATTTATTCTTTATCTTGAATATTAACCGAGATATTTGCATTTGTATTCAGTGTATGATCGGCAGGGGTCGGCTATGTTCGGGACGTTCCGCCGAGAGCTCTGGCGGCCGTTTCCATAACTACTCGTCTCTCTTGGCTTAGAAATACCTTACTACAACAATTGTTATTGGGCAGGTTTAGAAATACCTTACTACAACAGTTGTTATTGGGCAGATTTATGTACTGTAAAACTTCACGTGGGAAATCTGCTTAGTTTACGCAGTCCCTGAGTGACGGACTTTTTATTTACTCTTTTTGATAATTTTAAAAACGTTTCACTCATGTAGCTATTCTGACTTTATATTATAAATCAACGCTTATTTTTTAATATCTTATTATATTTTAAAGTGTATTAACGAAATATATTAATTATCAGGTCCATAGATAAATACCTTAATCCTTCACAATGATTTATTTCGGTGGAGCACTTTGAGAACACAAGCCTCTTTTTCATCGCCCAGCTTCGAAGACCTCAAAGAACAGTAGAACAATATAAATTATCTTCGTAAAACAAATTAAGTGATGGACTAATATATAATTGTAAATTAAAAATATATTAAAATAAGAGGTATAAATTGCGCAGGTTCAAATATAAATACATGCATTCCAAATTGATTCACAGAATTTAAATTTAAAATATAAACCAATGCAACAGCCATATTAATGAACGATTGCCACACATAATAAATCAGTAACAAAGAAATCCAAAGGCACCAAAACGTAGATATAAAGACGAGTGAGGCCTTACCTTTTAGAGTGAAACACTCGTCCATCACCATATAACATTCCAGCATTGTGCGTTTGATATGAATTATATTCAATCTGTTGGTCATGACCGTTGTTTGTTAAACATTTTATGCTCATATGAGTTTCACTTAGAAATACAGAATGTATAGTGAGATGAGACCAGTACTGTGTCCTACCAGCTCGTGGCAAATCTGCTTAGTCTTTTTATTTTATTTTTTATTGATTCTTGCACTTATGTTTATGGGCAAATAAATGGATTGGAATATTGTTTTATTAAAAGTACCTATCATTCAAATATGAGCTTACTAAGAATTAGACGTTTTCAACGAGTCCAAACCGTTGGTCTTAACAAAAACCACGTAACGCAGGGGGTGCGTAAACTAAGCAGATTTCCTACGCACTGGATGACAGGACACAGGTGATCTCATCTCAATGTACATTCTCCATTTCTAAGTGAAAATCAGATCAGATGAGTAGAAGCGGAGGTGTATTGAAGGCTGAAAACACGAAATTACGAATAACAAGCTTAATATTTTACAATTAGTAACGAGAATATGTGTTGAGAAAAAATTGTAGAGCATAGTTTAGCAGGATTGGGTCTATAACATTTTTGATTCGACTCACAATAACGGAGAACTTAATTTTATATTATCAATAAAAAGAAAATAATTTTATCCTTCTGCTAATTAAAATTTACAACGACTTTAAGCTTTGCTTTGTGAAAGAAAATAATTCTTTTAATAAATCTGTGAAACAATAGTTTTCACTATCTTCTCGTCCCTGGCTGGGATAGAAAAAGAGTTCAAACTGTAAATGGATAACTGTTTTACATAATTGTAATTCTTTTGAAACCTAATAATAATTAGGGAGGTAAAATGGCCATAGCCTACTGTGTATAGTAATATAAATGAGGGGAGAGGCCGGTCCCTGGGGTCTTTAAAGCAAGATTAAATTCCTTTATGCAGCTGAAGGGGTAGCGGTCTCTATTTTCCGGCCTTGGTCGTTAGGAAGAAGAAAAACCTTTTTACCTTTCCATTTGCACTAATGAGTTTTCTATTCGTCTCCCCTAATCCTTCCCACTTTCTCTATCTCCCTTTTACAGTTTATGCCTCTCACACCTATCACAGGGCTGACCATTCAAACATCCTTTTTAAAGTTAGATTAAACAGAATCAATTAGGACTCCAGTTTTCATTAGAACAGGCATTTTATCCGATACATACATTACTTTTCCATTCCTGTAATTACTAATTTCTGTTTAATAATTACAAATCTGTTGGTAAGTAATAATTCGTTTTATTTGAGTTAAATAATGACAAATTACGGAGTATTTACAAACGTTCTATACAGTCAGTAAAATCTGTAAATTATAACGGTAATTGTTTTTAAGCCAAAATAAAATACAGAAAGGTATAGGACACTTCCTTGTTCTAATGCAATCATACATTTTGAAATTACCCAAGGGAAGGCAAAAGTGTAAATTTATAAAGTAATGTGAGACATCATAATCACCTTCTTTGGTTAGAGAAGTACAGGCCAGTGCGAGAAAACTCCTAAAGAAGATAACATTTCGTTAATGAAGAGATGACGCCTTATAAAAATGATTTCCCAACAGCTACCAAAGTGAGAGCCCTATGGAAACAAAATCATAAATGTAGATACAACTTGAGATGTTCAGTGAAATAAAGCTTCAATTATAAACATGTGGGGAGCAGAGGGGGCATAAGGAAGGCTGAAAACATTTAAGAAAGTCCGTCACGCAGGGGCTGCGTAAACTATGCAGATTTCACACATTTCCACATTGGCAGTGACAGTTGCATCTCTCTAGGCCTATCCTTCACTCTGGCGGTAAATTTTAAGCTCTTGTAATTTTAATATTAAGATAATATGTAAAATAAAATTAAAATTTGTAATTTATTCTATTTTAATCATAAATATATTGTTGTATCATTGATAGTCATATTGATAGAGTTTTATATGCAAGACCAGTTTTGTACATTTTTTAAAAAAAGTTTTAGATCATACTCCTTATTTATTGTGCATTATTGTTTGTAGCTCTGATGATGGGAATGTAAATTCCTGAATGCGCTAAGTGTTTTTAAAAATAAATTCTGAGGAGCCACAAAACTGTGTCCTGAATAATAATTACGTTAATATTCCGGTGAGAGAAAAAATTGTAAATCAACACCTAAAGTACAAATGTTATTAATAATATTACCTATTTACCAGGTTTCATCTTATATTTGCGACTGTACATTTCAGCACTTCAATAACCCACCATTAATGTATCTTAATTTTTACTCGAAACGTGTAAATAAAGAGTTTGCAAAAATTAAACATTAATAAATTTGAATGTGCCTCATTTTTTTGTAATTTCTTTTTTATGAATGAACAATGGACGTTATTTTTCGAAAACTATTTGACTTGAAAATATCCTAAAAGTTGACTTACTGACAATGGAAGTCAACCGACAGAGGGAATAGACTATAGAGCGTTGTTACAAACAAATGTCCGTCACACTGGGGACTAAGCAGATTTCCTACGTGAGCCATGAATTTGTATTTATCTGAAAAAGTAAACGTACGACGAGAACAATATTTTGGTATTTAAGCTTCAAATAATGTGCTTTATTATATAACAGCTTATTGTTAATATGACATGAGTAGGAAAGTCCGAAATTCTTCCCCTTTAAAGCCCCCCCCCACTTGTCGGATTTCAGCTATTAATGAACTCGATGTTTCTTTTTACATAAAACGATTAAATATCGAGTTTGGTAACGATTACAAAAAAATTGCGACCCCTAGAGCGGTAACAGACAAATATATATAATTTTGAACGGGTCTCATTTTCATCATCCGCTAGGTAGGATCGATGGACATTTGAAGAAAGTTTTTAAAAATCGCGCCCCTTAAGGGAAATATGCTAAAAATGAAAACTATTGATACATCAACTACCCATTGATGACTAGGTTATTAGCATGAAAGGAGCTGGCGGTATGTTTTTAGTAAGCAGATTTCTTATGTGCAGCTATTGCATAATGAAGACATCATCTAGGCATTGTAATTATTACTTGTCCCTTAGTTATTGCGCCATGTAAACAAAATTTGAAACATAAACTTACTCATAATTGATTGAACAAAAACGCTAATAACCATACAGGTATTGAAATACCGTATAGGTTAACATTTGTAGAACATCACGTACTGTATAAAGAATTCCGGCTACACCATTTATTGTAACCGAGGCATAGCATTGGAGGTATTTCAGAATTTAAATTAAGCCCTATATATTAAATGTCACTTCTTCTAGTTCGATTTTGACGATTAACGAAATTAATCCTCATTTTTACAAGAAAAGTTTAAATACCAATTTGGAAACGATAAAATAAAAACTCTAATATCAGACTTATTGTAAAGTATAAGCATTAATTAATTGTATTAGATGTAAATAAACCCAAAAGTTTGTTGCCGATTTCCATTAGAATACAATTCGTTCAATACCTAAGTTAAATTGGAAAATGTAACTGAAATATTAATAGAAAAGGTTTAATAACTATATTTTGTCCTAAGGCTAGAGAGTTAAAGTCTCCATTGAGCTTTACTATATCTACTAACCAAGGGAATTTCCCGTACTTCATAACTTTATTCTATATATGATTTTAGCAGATTTCCCTTAAGGGAAATCAGCTATTGAGGTCGTACTCATGACGGAATTTTCGAAAAATTTCTTCAAATGTCCATCGATCCTACCCAGGAGATGACGAAAATGAGGTCCGTTCAAAACTATATATATATATCTATATATATATATATCTATATATATATATATATAGACATATATATATATATATTTGTCTGTTAACACTCTAGCGGTCGCAATTTTTGTTTAATCGTCACCAAACTCGGTATTTAATCGTTTTATGTAAAAAGGAAGATCAAGTTCGTTAACGGCTGAAATCGGACCAGTGGGAGGGGGGGTGTAGAGGGGGGGATTTTCAAAAATTCGAAATATCTCCGTTATTATGCATCGGATCGAAAAATTGTATAGAACCAATCTTATTGGAAATTAAATTTACTATAAATATTGTTATATGCATTTATTCTCTATCTTGAATATTAACCGAGATATTTGCATTTGTAATCTGCATGTTCGGACTTTCCGCCGAGAGCTCTGGTGGCCATTTCCATAACTATTCGTCCCTCGTGAATAGGTTTAGAGGTTAGGTTAACTGTTTTTTGGGGCTAGAAACTTCTGGGTTATTACGCCCTAAATAATGTTTTAGGCTTAGAGGTTTCTTACTACTACAGTTGTTATTAGGCAGATTTCTCTATTGTAAAACTTCACGTGGGAAATCTGCTTAGTTTACGCAGCCCCTGCGTGACGGACTTTATTTTGTTATAATAGTTTAGGTAATGTGATCGTAAACCACATTTTTTATTAAACTACTATAATTATATTTCTATGAATTTTGCAGTAAAGTCCACTGGGAATGTTGATGTTAAAACTAGATGAAATCGGCAATAAAAGTTTTACTCTCTGGAAGCTTGCGGCGCTTTCATTGGCGTGACAACCAACCCATTCACTATTTATGTTGCTTATCGTTTTCAGAAATTTTTTCAGTTTCAGGGAATCATAACGTCTGGAAAATGCTTAAGTATAAAAACCTTTTCTTATATTTGGAGTTATTTGTGGGCTCTTGAGACTGAAATGCGAAGAAAGGCAGTGCTCGAAGATTGTTGCTTGCTAATATCCGAGCAAGTCCCCTCCTATCAGACCCCAGGGGAGAGGGGACAACCATTCCAGCCGGGGTTTTAGGCGTCTTCCTCTTCCCCACCACTCATCGATCCCAGGGAAGGAAATAGGAAAATTCTCGGATTACACTCTTTGTGTGTGAAATACCTTAGAATAAGTATTTTCGGGTTAAATAAGGAGGGAAATAGAAACTTAATAGGAAAAAGGAAAAAGAGTGCTTCTGACACTGAGCCATTGAACTTAGTGAAGAGGGGGAGAGAAGAAATAGAATTGATGAAGATTTCCTTCAGTTTTGGGTCCTGGTTGTTAAATATGAACGATCTTGGTGGGAAATAAGTTAGTTTTGGGGTTAAGGTTGGTAGCAATCATGTTGCTGAATTCCCAATAAGCCAAATTGAAGTTTGTCAATCAGTTCCATGTCCCTGTACATCAGCAACACAGCTGTTCAGTGGTTAGCATAGTATTTGTTTATTTTTGCAATTTCTTTGGTTTTTAAAGAATTTTTATTTTTGTTTTTTGATAAATGATATTAAATTTTTTATAAAATTTCATTCTGTTTTTTTTTTTTACATTTTACATTGTATAATGCAAATTTAAAGAATTGCGTGCTCATTTTTTGCCATTCTGGATCCAAAGAATTTCTTCCTTTGATTGATTCTAAACTTTAGACTTGACTCACAATAAAACTACTGCAAGTTATAAGTATAAATATGTGATGTGGTGGGAAAACATATTGTTTAATTTTGAATAAAACATTTAACACTCACAGTTGTTCTAACAATCCTAAAGTTAAATACAAAATCTTAGAAGGGAAAAGACTTTCTTCTTTGAAAGGAGTTGCTATTCTATAGACAGTGAAGCTGTGAACATTTTCCTTTTGTGTTTGAATTTCGATAAGATCCTCAAAGATCACTTCTTATAGACTTGAAAATTCTGGGTCAAAAAAACATTTTAAGCGCTACTTCCTTGTCTTTCTAGTGAAAGTTTGCTAGAACTTTGCTTGTTTATTTCTCACAACTCGTAGCCTCAATGGAAGCGTGATGAAGGCATCCATGAATTTTAGTCTGAGACAGTTTCGGGCACTTCGTTTAGAATGCGAATTTCGAAATTTACGACTACTTCCTTTTAATTGAACATTAATTACCAAGAATCTGAATTAAGCTTTTAAGAGGCACAGTACTTATGTGTCGCTATTAGCAGATTTTACTTAGGGGAAATCAGCTATTGAGGTCGTACTCATGACGTGATGTTTGAAAATTTTCCCAAATGACATACACAGGAGATAACGAAAATGAGGACCGTTCAAGTATATATATAGAGATCTATAAATGTTGTTATGTACGTATTTTCACTATCTTGATTATTAATCGAGATATTTGCATTTTTTAGTTTTGGTCTCCAGTAAACCTCCACTCCTACACATGTCATATTAAAAATAAGCTGTTATATTGTGTAGCAGTTTATTTAAAGCCTAAACACAAAATATCGTTCTCATTGAACTTTTAGGTTTTGAGATAAATGTGAGAAATCTTCTTAGTTAACGCAGACCTTGCTTGACGGACTTATTTTAAGAATTACTATTTCAAGCAGGACTGCTTAAATATATTTGATAAAGAGCGAAATAATAGTACAGTGTTATACTACTTATAACTGTAGGGGGAACTGCTTCTTGATAAACATGGGCCTATACAAAACTTTTGTATCTGTAATTGCTTCAATGAAAATTGCTATATGTTATTTTCGCTCCCGTCTCCCTTATCCGATTTTGGTCAAGAGGAGGGATATACAACTAGAATTCACAACAATTCTAAATATTATATCTCTTACATGAGTCTTTGAGTTATTCGAGATACATATATAAGTTCGGACGTCAAGCCGAAATTTGTCACAATGGACTAAGGGTGGGGATAAGAGGATCAGTTTTGATCCTCCTTCAACAGATCAGTTTTGTTAGCCTGATAAAAATATATCCTTTACTTCTTAAAAGAAAGTAAATAAGAGCAAAGAAGCTGGTAAGACATGTTTTGCTAGTTAAGGACCGAATACATTATATCGGGTAGTTTTATTATGACTATTAGCAGGGCATAAGAAGGCACCTTATTAAGAATATCCTCGTTAAATAAACTTGTAGTTATTGATTTCTAATATATTTTTATATCTCAATAACTAAGTTTATTGAGTTATAAATATAAAAATATATTATATTTATTTTAGCTGGTGGTGAAGGTGATGAATGGTTAATCACAAAACTTTTTTATGGCTCCTCACAATTTTATTTCTTATAAACGCTGAGCGCTTTCGGGGACTAAATCCCCATCCTCAGAGCTACAAAACAATGTAACACCATAATTAGGAGTCTAAAAATCAGTTCTTAAAAATGTTTTACATAGTTGGTCATATAACAAACAGTCTATAACATTATACAATTTTTTACAATAATAACACCTATATTCAAAAACACATTTACAATTAAAATATAACAAATTAATAATTACTATTTAAACATTAAAATAATATTATAAGTAAAAATTACCGTCAGAGCGTAGGGCGATCCTATAGACTTGCTACCAGGCTAAACCCTGCCGATGCACTGAGGCCAAGGGGATCGTTCCAAGCCGCTAGGGAGGGGGCAGAGACAAGCTCTGAGGATGGGGATTTAGTCCCCGAAAGCGCTCAGCGTTTATAAGAAATAAAATTGTGAGGAGCCATAAAAAAGTTTTGTGATTAACCAAAAATATATTAAGTTTATTATTGATTTCTAACATATTTTCATATATATATATATATAAGGGGTCAGGCTGGCCGTGCGAGTTAAGGCGTTGGTCTTAGTCTCGCATGGGTAGACCTAGAGTGGCGGGTTCGATTCCCGGCCCTGGGCAGCAGAAATTTATTTAGTGACGGACTCATTAAATAAACTCCTTGAGCCCACCCTGGCTAGAAAAGGGTGGTAACCAGTTGATAACTCGTCCCAATTAGCCATAGTAGCATAAAGTGGACGTAAATAATAATAATTATATTTATAACAAATGCTTCATTTAACAATGAAAAAGAAATTTTGTTATCTAGGAAGTATAGTCCCTTGGACGGAATGGAGATTCCATTAGATAAGAATGCCAGTTGAAACAAGAGGAGTATTTAATCTAACATCAAATAAGGGTGTGGGCTATATAAGTTGCTGCTAATAACATATTTACTAAGAGGTCGATTGGAGTGTTTGTCCTTATTGGAGAGAAAATGGATTCTTTTGTAAGGAGATTATAATTGATTGAGGGCAATGGTATTCCATTTGCCTCAAAATCACCAGAACCAGTTGAACACGAAGAAATTATAATAAATGTGAATCTTTTAAACGAGGAATGTGGAAATAGAAGTCTAATCAAAAAGGAAAAGTAGATTGGAGGCTTATCCTAAGACACAAAATTTTCTGAAACTTCATATGAAAGTAATATTATTAAACCAAAAGGAAAATGGGGCTGGGAAATGCCGTTATTCAAAGAATATGGAAATACTAGTTTCAGACAGAACCAGGATGTCGCAACAACAAGGCGCAGCCTTCAGAACTTAATGATGAGACTTGAGCAACTTATGCCTCGTACAATCTTTAGAGAAGTTCCTGTTAGTGTCAACAGAGGGTTATTAAGTTTGTTGAAATCAAACAGATAACAGTGGAATCTAAATATTATTCTTAGCATATTGTTCGCAGTTTCAAATGGAGGATTACACGTTTAAGTTGAAGAGACAATGACACAGAAACAATTAAATTTGAATTCTGTACCCTTTTCCATCTAGTTATTTCACTAACCCTACATGTTTCATTACGCCTTCTTTTATTTGAAAAATGTTTTCTTTTATCCGCTATGAAATTTATTCACCATAAGTGTTAAGTAGTGTTGGCTAGTATACGTCACATGATGGTGATTAAATAGGAAAATAGCTAGTTCCTAATTTATTATTATGAATGGTTTTGAATGCATTTACATATAGATAAATCTATACAACTATACATTGGGTTTTAAAGTTTAAAATCCTAATCCTGATGGTACCGTGCAGAATGAATGAGCCTACGCTGTTCAAAGAAATATGGTGATTATGTTTTGACCACTGGAGTAAAATACACCATGAACTCTCAATGCTTATTCGTGATTTCTTTCGAATGTATCTATAAACAAACACACACGAAGACATGAATATTTTAAGGGGAAAAATGTTTGCCTCTACTCTCCCAAGTGAATCTATTAGCCCCCAGTATTGAATGCCATTTCCCCGAAATATAATCATTTTAATTCCTATCATACATTCTATCTCCCGATTCATCCAACTATAACTATCAAGATTAAAAACTTAGATAAACGTATAGTTAAAAAAAGTCCTTTTAATAATATATGAAAGTATTAGTAGCTTTATATTACTCAAATATTAGTTTTTTATGAATTTAATTAATTTAGTAGAAGCTTTATTACAAAATTGGGTGAAGGCACTGGAAATAAAAATCAACTTAATGGGAAGTAAATATCAGATTCTGTTCTTCGAAATTTGTATTCAGTGCTAACATACGAATGTATGGCCTATATGAGTGTGTGGAATGATCTGTGAGGCAAATTTTTATTTTTTTTCTAGAAGTGAATCGTTGTTGATTATTCCATTCTAAATAAAGATTCCTTTCAGGAAGACGTAAGAAAAAAAAGGCTATTATATATGCCTGTACGATTTATTTTTTTTGAGGAAAATAGCTGCGCTGCTATGGGGCTAGAATTGAATGGAGAAGGTATTTGATTCTGGAGCCCTTGAAATTCGTCTTTCCCTTAAAGCGGAATTCAATAGTTGTAATGGAAACACAACTGCTGGATTAATCCATTTTACATGCCTCGAAAGGGTTCCGATCTTGTCTCTTTTTCATACATTGGAATACATCAAAATTTATGAAAATCATAATCTATACCATGGCCATAGCATCATCACTCGAGTATAAAATATATTAATATAAACAACAAGGCAAAAAACAGACTAACTTCGCAAGTAATATAAGTTAGACGAAGAATAAAAGGCCGTTGGTTTTTGCTATCTTTTTACAGGATTTTACGAATCAGTGGTTCTTGGGACGTACATCTCTCAAGTAGTTGTATCACCAAAGTAGGCACAGCTTGACTCCGTCTTATTATATACTAGCTAAGGTACCCGGCTTCGCCCGGGAATTCATTTTAGGCTGAATAAAGATGGTATTTTTTTGGCAAGGCTTTACTTTCCACAATATTTTGACATTTCCCCGTAACAGTTTTTAGGGTTTATACCCGTCGTTGCTGTGGATTTGTTAATAATAAAATTATTTGTTATTTAAGACTTCACTCTTCTAATATTATTATATTTCCCGTCTCCTGTGCATGTAGGTTTTTTATAACGTAATGAACAGTATAATTCATAGTCGTAGAAAGTATTCTGTCTTCCAAACCATGGATGAATTAAAGTTTCTTTCCCTTGATGCGGTCCAAAGTTTAATGGTGACAGCTGTTTTAGATACATCATAACCGAAAAACAAATAGAAAATGAAATATAGCAAATTTTTATTTCAGGCCTCCCTTATAACCCCCACTCCCGTTTGAACATATAAATTTTAATATAGCTTATAATCATGGAAGAATTAATGCTAATTCACATACCGAGTTTTGTTAAATTCGGTTCAACCGTTAGTGCCCAATAAAATAGTTGGCTCCCGCTTTAGTTTTTGTGTATATCTCGTTTATAATTTGTTATACGGCAAAAGTGAATATAACAAAAGTTACTCTAAATAACAGAATAAACAACTTTTGTTATGTTCATATTTGCCGAAAAACGAATAGAAAACGAAATACTGCTATTTTTAAATTCAGGCCTCCCTTACAACCCCCACTCCTGCCCGTCCCTAGAAATGTTGGTATGGCTTGTTATAATGAAAGCGTTAGTGCTAATACACATACCGAATTTTATTTATTTCGGTTGGGTCTTTTGTTCCAAATAAAATTGTTCACTTCCGCTATAGGTTTTAGCGTATATCTCGTTTATAATTCGGTATACGAAAAAAGTGTATAAAATAAAAGTTACTCCAAATAACAAAATAAACAACTTTTGTTATGTGCATAATTGCCGAAAATGCAATAGGAAACGAAATATCGCTATTTTTAATTTCAGGCTTCCCTTATAACCCCCACTCCTGTTCGTTTCAGAGAATATTAGTATAGCCTAAAGTCTAAGTTGGGCTAGTAGTAATATACATACAATGTTTCGTAAAATTCGTTTCAGCTGTTTATGCGTGAAAAGGTAACAAACAAACACACACTAAAGAAACAAAATGCAGTTATGGTGTCTATGACATGTGAAACGAAAAGTTATTGTGAATTTTCGCGAAAAAAATCAATGTACAGACAGAGGTTACAATTATATATATATATATATATATATAGATTCACTAATAAACTAGCCGGAATGAAATTGTACTCACACAGCGAAGAATTGGGCACTTACTCATTTCTTATGACTAGACTAGATAAGCCAAAGTGTAAAACATAGCTAAGTAAAGCATAACGGCCATAGCTATTAAACATATGCTTGATTCAACAGAAGAATGAAAAGGTCAACCACCCTCACTCATAAACACATAATAGTTTATGAGTGATGATGTGTGACTTCATACAACCTGTACAACCTGGGGGTTGTGTTGATGATGGACCTCCATCAGCCAATACAAATCCCGTTGGCTTGATTGCAATCAAACATTAAACATTGATGACGTTTTAATGTATTTAGAATAAGAAAGGAGATTGTCATTTATAGTATTTTAAGGACGTATTAAATAAATATTGAAATATTAATATACTAAGAAATGTCTTAGAATTAGCCTAAACACTGCTTATTGTACACATTTGCGTTTTATTTACCTATATTGTGAGATAGTAGTAGATAGTAACTAGGGTGTCTCTAGTAGAATTACACAAGGGTATTTCTGTTTAGTTTGCAAAGAACCAAAGTGACACATTTCGACTGGGAGCTCCATGAACGACTTCAGGTCATTTGCTTTCTGAATATGAGTGGTATATGCTCTTATGAGTGGTCCTTCCCATTTAGCGGTGAGAATTACAAGAAAAGGTCGATAGTTCGAAAATAGAGAAGGAAATAGGAGGATATAATAAAGAATAATGAATATTCCTTGCTCCATCAGAATAATTAATACGAGGAAATTATTTATTGACACCTCTCGGATATCCTTTTTACTTTGCTATGAAGAAAAATGGATTGTAGGAAACGAAAGGATATATAATTTTTCTTGGTTAGCCAGGGCCATTAGCAGCGTGTTAGAGGAGACGTGTAACCTGCCCCCACTGTTATCCTTGGTGTAGGGGTGGTATTCCCCTCCAGCTACTTCTATATATCTCCCTTAGCTCTACTAATGAGCGCCATGTTCTTGAGTTGGTTCTTCCTTGAAAACCCTATTACACTGGTATCTCCCTTAATCCGGTGGAATTCGAACTACTCAGTAGGTTTTTGAAACTACGAGCATTACACCAGAATGTCTTATTATAAGGATTTGGTATCAAATCTTTGTTTCATCCTTCACCCAGATAGATTCTCTGAGGAGCTAAGCAGATTTCTGCTGGTCCGGAATTACACCCTAATGATGTCATCTCAAATTATAATTTCTTTTTCTACACAAAATAAGAAACTTACGTAAAGACGACGAGCAATTTAAGCTGGAGATGTTTAGCGATGCAGTTACATTAAGTGAAAAACGCAAAAGCAGGAGTGTGGGTTAACTGAAGGCTGAAAACAGAAAAACAAACCTCACACAAATATACGCTTATACGCGAGTTAGAGGAATCATTTACATATGAGTTGTAGGAAATTATTAACAATTAATTACACCAGATTATTAATTCTGAATACAATATCAGAGATATTTTAATTTTACACGCGTCCCTTCTGGTTTGATTAATGGACTATTTTTATCTTATTGATTTAAACTGGATCTACTGATAATAATTTTATTGCAGAGAAAATATTGCTGGTATTAATTATGTATTTATTCAAGTTGCACTTTGAAGGGATTTTCAAAACATTTCTTCTAATATCCATCATTCTTATATTGGAGGTGATAAAATGAAGTCTAACACACACACGCACATGTACGCATATATATATATATATATATATATATATATATATATATATATATATATATACATACATACACACATGTTTTCGCTCTAGATGTCTTAATATTTACCAATCTCGATGTTATAGTTCGCCAGTGACTGAAATTGGACAGATAGGAGGGGATTAGAGAAACCGGGGCAATCATAAATTCCAAATATCTCCGTTATCAAGCTATATAAATCAGCTTGGTGGACATTTAATATACTGCAATTGTTATTTTATTCTTTTTTTCTTGGGCTAGAATATTAACAGAGTTAGTTATTAGTTAGTTCTTTTTTGTATTACTCAGTCATGTGAGGACTGCTTTGCCAATGTTTCATTACTTTTTATAGCCTTTGTGGATGTTTATACAGTCAAACAACAGGAGTTAAATTAAAAAAATATACAAATTAGAAATATATAAACATATTCTAAATGTAATTAATATATTCTACCTACAACACTATACTCAATCAATTCACTATATGCTGAATTGCAGCATTGCTATAGCATGTTGTAATCATAAGCCAATAAAATATCTATCTATCTGTTGTCTATTGCTTTTGTAGTCTATGGTTTTTTTTACAGTTTTTTAATTATCAAACTTTATTTGACTCTGACTTCTATTCCTGAAATTGTCCCTTAAATGAACTGTAGCGATAAACACATCTAGTCTTCTGTTTCAATTCCTGTTTACATAAGCTTTATATGAGAAAAACGATAATAGGATGTGGAGTGACTTTATCAGTGTAGAATTGAGATGGTGGAAAATCTGCTTAGTTTACGCAGAATCTGCGGCCCCCGTTTATTCCTGATCCTTATTTTTTATTTTGGTGTTGCCATATTTACTTTACGTACTCCATTAAATATAGCTTCCTCTACCCTTCCCGCTGAATATTGATTATTGATATTTCAATCACGGAGAAGAGCTAACTAGGTTACGGACTCCAGCCCTCGCTGAGTGCAAGTGCCTCAGTGATCTGATTAGGGCTACATTCCGTTCATGTCCGACCTGTTTTTTACCACAGTTTTAAGTGAATTACCCGGGAACCGATACCTAAATCAAGTCTGAGTGGATTAACTCGAGAGGAAAATAGAACAGTTAATCTTCCCGGAAGAAAAATGTGTTGTGGGTGGAAAACAGGGATGTGCACTCCCGGGAAACAAAGAGCTGAAACGCGTTCAAAAATGAAAGAATGACTCTGAATATATACAGCTGCGATTTTTAGATAGACATAGTTTAATGAATAATAAATATTAAACGATTTATAAAATTTAATACAGTAAGTACTTTGCTGAAATTAATAAAACATTACTACATGTGGAAAAAAAACAACCATAAATGCATTATGAATGTGCATCAATATCTGTTTAATTGTTTGTGATATGCATGCTTCAGGCTAAATTAATAGTTATCTTGTATTTACGTTTTTCTTAGCCTAAAACAATACGTCGAACCAATACATTAATCAGTCTATGTCTGCTACTGAGGTTCCTAAATGAATTTTGGGCTTGGATTATGGGTGAATTTTCGGAATCACTTCAAAGCCAAGTATTCCTACTTGACGCTTTTATTGTTGATAGGCTTATCACGTATGATCATTGAGTAGCCACTTCATACCCTTTTAGGGTCTACTCTATTGCTTTTCGCCAATTTTCAAGAGGAAGGCTTAACTGTTTTATAAAATCCTTATATAAATACAATAATGAATTATGACGTATATGAAAAATAATCAAAACATATTTTTAAATTCAAAAGTTTAGGACTTATCTAAACAATTTAGAAAACGTAATTATGAATTAAATTTTATTTATGGTATAGCTTTGTCCCTTCCATTTCGATGTTTTTAGATGCAAGCATCAGTGAGATTGCTTCACTTATCTTTCTTGTAAAAGATTTAAAAGGTAGAGTATGAAATACCTGATTTTCATCGCTAGTTCTACTTATATATTATAAATTCTTACAGTATATGTATGTGTATATATATAAAATTGCAACCTCTGTCTGTACATTGATTGTTTTCACAAAATTTCAAGATACTGCTTTGTTTCAGATGTCATAGGCACCATAACTGCATTTTGTTTCTTTCGTGTATGTTTGTTTGTTTGTTACCTTTTTGCGCATAAACGGCTGAACCGAATTTTATGAAATATGGTATGTATATTACTACTAACCCAACTTAGACTATAGGCAATGTTAATATTCTCTGAGACGAACAGGAGTGGGCGTTATAAGGGGGCCTGAAATTAAAAATAGCGATATTTCGTTTCCAATTGCTTTTTCTTCAAATATGCTGTTCAGTCGTCATTTGAATATTTGAATTTCCCGCGCTCGTTGAGCTCACAAACCCGCCACACACATGCAGATTACCAAGGCTGTGGCATACAGCGGAAACAAAGTTGCAGCTCAAGAAGGCATCTGTTAGTTACAAAGATACAGAACAGTTCAGTTGAGCTTTGACGCTCTCTGGGGTCGTTTCTACGGCCAGTGGGGCTTTGCCCCTCTCCCTCCGCTACAGATAACCGCTTCATAGATAACCGCTCAGATGGGATTCACCCGTTACAGATTATTGTCAATCTTTCATCTCCCTCAAAGCTACTATCATATGGATCACCGCAACCAGCTAGAAGACAGACTCTTATAGGAACACAGAAAATAATTACGGAAGAAGACTCCACTTCAAGAAAAGTATATGTTTCCCGCAGGTACCTATTTCTCATAATGCTAGCATTATCTACGCAAATTATCAAATGAGTACTCACAATATAGGACCCATCGATCATTCCATGTGTTTATATATATTACCGCAAAAGCTAACCGCACGCCCTAACATTTTGGTGCCGAGACCCGGGAAGGTTTTATTCGGAAAAGTTTATTAAGTATTATTATATAATTTTTAATTATCAAAAGTAAAAGATTACCCGCTTTAGAATAATAAAAGTTTGCCGCAAAACAAGACTATTTGAGTTCTAACTTAATTGTAAGTGTACATTTCATTTCTTTAGTTCTTATATCCTTGTATAATTGTTGTTCTTTATTTCTTATACTCTTGTATAAAGGTTTCTTCAATATGGGTCCTAAAACTAAACAATCAGACACCGCTTTCATCTAAGTTAATAAAGGAATACATAGAAAAGGAAGATACGCTTCCCAGTGATTTAACCACCAAAATTGTGGATATCAAGACCTCATATGCTTTACTTGTAGCCGCCATAGGCGAGACAGCTGTCTCATCCCCTCCCCTCTGCTCTTCAAATTCCCGCACAAATTTGAATGCTTACCGCTTACCTCATGTTCCTCTTCTTCATTTTAGTGGAATTTCAGGCCTTTAAGGCCACATATATACCTTTAATAGATGACAATCCAGATATTTCAGAAGGGTTAAAGCTAACCTATTTAAAAGGCTGTTTATCTTCAGAGGCATTATCCTGCATAGCACATTTTGAAAACCTCGATACCAACTAGCAGCTCGCATGGACTACTCTGTTGAAAAGATATGATAACCGCGCCGCTTTGGCTTCATCAATTCTCAAAGAAATGCTGGACTTTCAACCAATTTCACATGCCTCCCCCTCACAATTGAAAAGTTTTCTTAAAGTGTTTTTGGAACAAGCCCAGCAGCTAGAAAATTGAAATGTTCCCGATCTAGCTTACGTTATCACTTTCTTTATTGCATTCAGGGGGTTAGATGCCCACTCTAAAAAGGAATTAAAGTTTCTTCACCCTGAAGATTTCCCCGCTCTCTCCGACCTGGTGAACTATGTAAACAAAACATTTAGTGCCATAGCTAATGTATCTACACCTGATAGAAGTCGTAAGGAAGTTCCCGCTCCTCGCAAGGATACATCCTCTCCCCGCTTCCGGTCTACCGCTTCGAACGCACCAAGCTCTCCACCGCCCCGCGGCAAGCGCTTTTTGAAGGCGTTCGCTACCATTACCAAATGTGTTTATTGCCGCCAAGCCCATAGCATCTATCAATGCCCAGAATTCAAGGGGCTGTCTGCTGCCTTGCGCTACAATGCTATTAAAAAGTTGCAGTTATGCTATAACTGCTTGGGGAACCACGGAGTTCGAGACTGCAAACTTCAAGCCGCTGCCGGATATGTCACAGCTCTCATCACACCCTCATCCATGAGGGCGTTAATCTAAATGCTACCCGCTCTTCAGACAGTTTCGCTTCCCCTCCTTCAAAGCCTAGTCCGGAACCTTCCCCGTCGTTCCCGCACCACTATTCTAGGCAAAGGCATCTTTCCACCACTCAGAAGAGGTCACCCTCTCCACCGGCGAGGCATTCCCCATCTCCCAGGCATGATCAAGAATTATCATCTAAGGCTTCCCGCAGCTCACGATCATCCCCTTCATTCAACGATTCTCAGCAACCATCTGTCTATTATGCGGAGAGGAAGTCGCATAAGCCCCGCCGCACTAAAGATCCTGAGCTTTCCTGCCATCATCACTCCTCGGACTTGTCTCCTCAATGACTCCCGCAACCCGACCCCCAGACCGCTCTCTGGCACAACCGTTGCTTCCTCTAAAGTTATTTCCCGCATCATCTAGTCTTACTGAGGGTTACCGGGTAGACTTTCATGCTTCTTCTGCTGCACCGCTGAAGGATTCTCCACTGCATCAACGCTTGCAATGTATTCCCGCTTCAAATGATAAATGTTTTCCGCCCAATTCTAAGCTCGCTATCATTCATCCCTCTAAAGGTAGCCCTCTTGCTTTCAAGAACAGTTTGGGTTGGTGTCTCCTGGGGCAGTGTTGTCTCCCATCTTATCCGCGCCCCATAAGCTGGGCCCCAGAAGTCCAGGATAACGAGGGCAAGACCATCCGCAAGAAGAACAGTCGTCGTCGCGCTAATCCTCAAAAGGAAAAATTCCAACTTACAATGCAAAAGAAATGCCCGCTCAAGTTACAGTACAATGCATACCTGACTCACCGCCTGAGGAATCCATCGAAGCTGGCTCACAATCTTTTGTGAAAACGTTCTCCGCTGTATGAAATGTTAACTAAATAAAGAACTACAGAGTTTTTGGGAATTAGAACCTGTCACTTCCGCCGCACCCAAATATTCAAAGGAGGAGCTTCTAAAAGAAGAAATGTTCACCCGCAAAGTTTCCCGCCAAGGTTCTCTCCCTTGAAAAGTTTACCACCTTACTGGTCAGCATTGAGGCCATCCTCAATAGTCCCCCTCTCTGCTGACCTCAATGATTTGGATGTGCTGACGCCTGGACATTTTCTAATTCACCGCCCTCTCCACGCTCTTCCTGCAAAGGAACGTCCTCTCGTCAACCTGTGTCCTCTTCCTATTCAATAATGCCGCTCATCGCGCCATGGGCGGGGGGATGTTCAGTCGTCAATTGAATTTGAATTTCCCGCGCTCGTTGAGCTCACAAACCCGCCACACACATGCAGATTACCAAGGCTGTGGCATACAGCGGAAACAACGTTGCAGCTCGGTTAGTTACAAAGATACAGAACAGTTCAGTTGAGCTTTGACGCTCTCTGGGGTCGTTTCTACGGCCAGTGGGGCTTTGCCCCTCTCCCCCCGCTACAGATAACCGCTTCATAGATAACCGCTCAGATGGGATTCACCCGTTACAGATTATTGTCAATCTTTCATCTCCCTCAAAGCTACCATCATATGGATCACCGCAACCAGCTAGAAGACAGACTCTTATAGGAACACAGAAAATAACTACGGAAGAAGACTCCACTTCAAGAAAAGTATATGTTTCCCGCAGGTACCTATTTCTCATAATGCTAGCATTATCTACGCAAATTATCAAATGAGTACTCACAATTTAGGACCGATCGATCATTCTATGTATATATATTACCGCAAAAGCTAACCGCACGCCCTAACATATGCATATAACGAAAGTTGGTTATTATGTTATTTAGAGTAACTATTGTTATATACGGAAATATAAATGAGTTATACGCTAAAAACTATAACGGGAATCAACAATTTTATTTGGTACTAAAAGCTCAACCGAATTAAACAAAACTCCGTATGTGTATTAGCACTAACTCCTTCAAGATAATAAGCCATACCAACATTTCTAGGGACGGGCAGGAGTGGGGGTATTAAGGGAGGCCTGAAATTAAACATAGCAGTATTCCGTTTTCTACTGGGTTTTCTACAAATATGCACATGACAAAAGTTGTTTATTTTGTTATTTAAAGTAACTTTTGTTATATTCACTTTTGTCGTATACCAAGTATAAACGAGATATACACTGAAAACAATGGTAGCCGACAATTGTATTTGGCACTAACGATTGAACGGAACTTAACAAAACTCGGCATGTAAATTAGCATTAATTCTTAAACGATTATAAGCTATATTAAATTCTTTAGGTTCAAACGGGAGGGGGTTGGGTAATAAGAGAAGCCTGAAATAAAAATTCGCAGTATATTACATTTTCTGTTCGGTTTTCAGTCACTGTTGGTCTTTGTACCGTATCAAGGGACAGGAAGTTTAATTCAAACATAGTTTGGCGGACAGAATACTTTCTATGATTATGAATTATATATATATATATATATATATATATATATATATATATATATATATAAAACTACATGTACAGGAGATGGGAATTATAAAAATATTGAGGACAGTGAAGCCTTACATAACAAATAATTTTATTAATAACAAATTCACAGCAACGACGGGTATACATCGGGAAATATTAAAATATTGTGGAAAGAAAAGTCCTGTCAAAAAAATACCATCATCATTAAACCTCAAATGAATTCCCGAGCGAAGCCAGGTACCTTAGCTAGTTATATATATATATATATATATATATATATATATATATATATATATATATATATATATAATTAGGGCATAATAGCCACTGCACTATAAAATACATTGACAGTCCATGCTTAGAATCATTGGAGAATAAACTATCAATATGTATATGTAGACCAACATCTATAACATTTCGAAGATTTTCTAAGTTTTATGTGTGCTTCCGAAATTGTAGCTTAGCCTCAAAGATTATTAGATATGATGCTTAATATTCTATATCTCTTTGAGAAAAAAGCATCACGGTTCGATATTTGTTTCCAGAAGCTTTTACCTAATGTGGTTAAAATTTAAGGAAAGCTGATTATTATTTACTTATATGAAATTTGAAGTGTCATAATATATTAAATTTAATATTTAGCCTATTAATCTAAAAATGTGGTTACAGTTTTATTCATTAAAAAAATGTGCTAAATTAACAAAATTAATTAACCAACTAAATCACTAAAATAGAACACAAAAAGTCCCTCACCCAGAGGCTCCGTACCAGTTTTTCCACTTGTATAACACACTGATGAAGTAGTCTTATATTCTATTGTTTTTTTCTTCCACATTAATAAGGCTATGAGAGTCGGAAATTTATGTATATCACACATTTATTATAAAGATTTCCATAATTCTATTAAAAGTGTCCTCTTACTAAGAAACTTTGTTTACTCTTGGTTTCCTTTGTTGACCGAGAGAGAAAATCACCATAAACCGTTGCCATCAATGTTTAGTTTAGTGAAAACAGATCTACATGGTCTCTTTATTAAGGAATTAATATTCTCCATATTCCTAGCTAATGGAAAATTAGCTGTTGTTCGGTGAGTTCGTACCCTACACTACCCCCTATCGTATGGATTCCGTACGAGTAATGAGTTATCACATTTATTCAGAATCTAAGACCACTCAAATATATAAAATTATATTTTTTAGAATTTTCAAAATTTAAAAATAGTTTATAATAAATTTAATGGCTGAATGGAGGAATGTAACTTTTGCTAATGATAACATAAAATTTAAAGTCTTCTTTATCTGTGTTTACACATAATTTCAGTGTCTCAAAGTTAATATAGAAGTAGTTGCAATTATCAATTATTTATAAATAAAATTTTGTTGTATGGAAGTAGGATTGTTTACTACAGGAGAAGCAAAGGCTTCAAATGGAAAGAAAAAGTGGCTACAAAAAAGGCTGGTAGAGTAATGGTGGTGGTGGATGGAAAACGAGGAGCAGGGTAGGATAATCCAGCCTTTATGCCATCTAGAAATGTCTTTAAGCCGGTGGGAAGGAGGCGAGAGAGTACTCCCTGGCTAAAGTAGAACTTTGACATCCAACTCAAGTAATACCTCCTTTTATCCCGGCAATATTTTATAATTTTTTTTTTACATTTCATTGTGAAAAACAAAATATTTATATTTTCTTTCCCTAAGAATTTCGTACACATTTGTATTTCCAGGAGTACGTTTTAATGAAATTCTGTATCCTCTTAGAATTGTATACCTAGGTTTGTTTCAGAAACAACCAGACATCACCCCTTGCCCTACTAGAGATTCTAATAGTTTCCTTCCATTTCAAGATTCCTTTTGTCTCAGGCATGAACTTCTTATTTCACTTCATTCAGCTGTCATAGTTTAATATCTTTATAACAGCTTCACGTATATTGATTATTCATATTTAAATCATAGAGAACTCCTAACTGTGCAGGATATCCATTCCAGCCATCGCTATACCTAAGTGCAGTAAATGCCTCAGCGATCCGATTAAGGCTACTCCCATTCGTGTCCGATTTTTTTTTTTTTTTTTTGGTATTACCTCAGTTTAAATGAATTAGTCGGAAGCGGAACCTGAATCAAGCCTGTGTCAACGTGATAGGAAAATACAGCATTTCTCCTAAGATGCTGGGTGGTGGAGGAACCAATTAATGTGGATCAATAAAAGGACTTATCCTCTGCAAGGATTTGAAGAACGTTATTCTTCCCAGAAGAAATATGTCTGGAGGGTGGAAAATAAGGATGTGTACTCGCATAAAACAAAAATCTGAACTCGTATATCTTTTATAGGATATCGGCTATAATGTTTTGGTAGTCATTGTTTAAGAAAACTACGGATAAGAAATAATAAAGGATTTACTCAAAATGAATACTTTTGGGTGAAATTTATAAAGATCTAAGTTGTAGGCAAATTTCATTATGATAATATACAGAATGAAAAACGGTCAATATCTGTTTTATTGTTAAACGTTTCAAACAAAATAAGTAGTAGTCTTGTATTTTCTAATTTTTAGCCCAAATAATCAGGGTGAACCACTTCTCTAATCAGTCTAAGCATGCTACTGAAAGACTAAATCGAATTTTGGTCTTCATGAATTTTGGAGAACGGGGGGGGGGGTCCAAATTCTATTCAAAGATGAGCATTTGCTACCTTTGTTATTAGGCAAGCTCAGCATGATGGGGATATTTATTTGTAGTACAATTTAAATAAAATTTCTTAGTTGTACAATTTCAATAAAAGTTCTTTGTTTCCATCACTTTTATGTATGCGTCATAAATTGCAGTTAAATTGTAAACACGCAAATACTTTATTTAGCATGTATTGAACATTCATAAACAACCATTCAATTGATCAGGATCAATAAAAAAGGCCTTGTCCTCTACTGGTGTTTTAATTCTATGCAAAGTGCACTTTCAAAGTCAGCGCACCATCGTCAGTCCCCGGTGATAACAAAAATCTTAAGACTAAATAACAAACGTAGCATCGCAAACAATGTAAAACAGCCACAATACAATAAAAACAAATGCAATATACATGATAAAAACCAATAAAAAATTTAAAAATCAGTCAACCAAAAAAATTAAAAACGATAAGCGTTTGTCATAAAGATAAAAAGTTAAAATCTATAAACTATCTAAATTAAATCCAGACAAATTGCTAGTTAAGGAAACTATATTTACATATAACAAGGGGATGAAAATCCCCCTGAATGCACACCAGAGGAACTCTAGTGAAAATCATAAACTAAAAAATAAAAAACCAATGCTAATAATAGAGAGGAGTACATCTCCTACATGGAGGTACCTGATTAAAGCAATGTAGCATGAACCAAAACGCGGTCTTTCAAAAATTATTTACCCCGAGTCAAGGACTATGCTGTCCCCCTGGATAGGATCTCTTGCTCGGGATGTAATGTATGTTGAGCACAACACACGTGACACTGAAGTTTCCGCACACACCAAAAAAAGAGGGCCTCGATATGTCAACCATTAAATATGAGCTGCTGAATAAGGAAAAGAATGGGAAGAGACTGAACACGGCTGAAGGGTTGCATATAAAGCTGGATAGAATGGAGAAAGGAGAGAAGAATATAAATAAAAAGGAAGAGGTGGCTTGGCTTCGACATGAGAGGTACCTTCTACATCTCCTCTCAAGGAATATAATTTTGTAAAATTATATTCAAATATGTCAAAAGATGAATCGCCATTGTAGCGGCATCTCAAATAAATAATAATACATCTCCTCTCTATTATATGTATTGGGGTTTTTTTATTTTGTCATTTTTACTACAGTTCCTCTGGTGCCCATGCAGGAGAATTTTCACCCCGTTGTGATATGTAAATATAGTTTTCTTACATAACAATTTGTCTGGTATTAATTTAGATAGTTTATAGGTTTTAACTTTTGTTTTTATGAGACAAGCTTATCGTTTTTAATTTTATTGGTTGACAGTTTTTAAAATTTTCTATTGGTTATATCATGTATTTGTTTTGTTTTAATTGTTTTGGGGCTGTTTTTACACTGTTGGCCGTGCTATGTTTGTTATTTAGTCTTATGAATTTTGTTTGTCAACAGGCACTGACGATGGAGCGCTGACTCTAAAAGTGCACTTTTCATAAGCTAAAACACTAGTAGAGGGCAAGGCCTTTTTATTGATCCTAATGAATTGGTTCCTCTACCATCCAGAATTTTCGGAAGAAAACATTCAATATTTTTTTTTGGTGCATCGTCATTCCTAATAATCGTTTCTTCAAATTGTTTTTTTTTTTTTTATATTATTTTTTATATTGGTGGGTTTAGAATGTGAAACCAACCTACCCCAGGGTTGGAGGACTTGGGCTATTTGCTTAGACTTCTACATGGTGAAATGATGATTATTGAACGCATAGAAATGGAAAAAAAAGCCTTTTGGCGTTTTGGAAAATGTCCATCGATCCTACCTAATGGATGACTAAAATGATCTCCGTTCATTATTTTATATATATATTGTATTTGTCTATTAACGTTCTAGCGACCACAATTTTTGTTTGTTGATTACAACACTAGATATTTAAATGTGCTTTTTAAACTAAAGGTCGGATTCGATGATGGGTTAAATCCGTCATAAACGAGGTGGGTGTGTTTGGTTACTTTGATGATGTTCTGTCTGCAGGGATAAGACTGAATTTACAGGTGATTGTGGTCAGGAGAGAAGGAGGGTTTAAGCAGAAAACTGTTATGTATTGAGTCTGCCCAGAGCCTCTTAATTATATTTCTGGAAGTCGGGAAAAAAATTCCCTTGCTTAAGTGCTGTTAAATGAATAAATGGAATAATTAACCGATTGGGATGGAATATGTAAAGTGAAGTAAGTTTATTGCTATTTTTGGGATAGTATTGCCAGACTCTGGTAAGGAGATAATATATTTTTTTTAACCATAGTGTTGTCCTATGCCCTTGGTAATAAATTTCACTTAGATGAGCAAGTATCACCTAAGTATATCGTATCGGTTGAGTGTAAAGAAAAGAGATGAATTCACTTTCGAAGGAAATTCTTTCCTCCAACAATTTCAAAGGCTATATGAGCCAGACATTTTCGCATATTTTACATAATTTATTTTAGAGGATAGTAATCCATTTCAAAATGACATCTTGGGAAAACTTTAATGAATTGAACATTCTGAGAATTGAAAAGTTTGTGTAAAATAATTGGTATCATTTGGAAGAAACATCATATTATCGTCAAGTAATCTCTCTCTCCCTCCTTCCTCTCTCTCTCTCTCTCTCTCTCTCTCTCTCTCTCTCTCTCTCTCTCTCTCTCTTTCTCTCTCCCTCTCTCTCTTTCTTTCTCTCTCTCACTCTCAATCTCTCCCTGTTTTAGAGAATTTCACAAATTTTCCAAGACTTAATTAAATTTAAATTTCTAATATAGCTGGGGGATTTCCGTAAGTCCTTGTAAATACTCCAAGCTACTGAGGAAGTTCTCTGTTCATTCAATCTCCCTCTCTCTTTCTCCATCTCTTTAACCCTCCCTCCATCTTTGGAGAATTTTGTAGTTCAATGCTTTGCATTGACATTCTTGTATCTTCATTAAAAAGGACCCCAATTAACGACAATTCCACGCCTTATCTCAATGTTAAGTTAGAGCTATATTTGGGGAGCTATAATTGGGTGAAATTAAGTATTCTCCTAATTAATAAATTAAGAGTTAAAAGTGTTTGAAATAATATTCGTCTTAAAATAACACTTAATTCTTAATTATTCCTAATCATATAAAAATAAAGTTTATTGTTTTAGGCATTTTCATTTACAAAATAACTTTTCATATCCCTATCCCCACATGAAGGAAAAATGAATCCTTCTAGTAGATTTTTGGAAAAATCAAGGATCTTCGGTGTAAACTAAAATATATTAAGGTGCCTATACACCTCAGATGCGAGACATCCGAAAGCTTTATTCACGGAGTAATGTGCTAATCTCTCTTAGTATTAATAATGTATCTGATAGTTGAATTATAAGCTCTTTCAATATCGTCTGTATATGTGATGTTTAAGTACTCTAAATCATAGCACTAGAATATTGGCAAAATTAGGCTAGATACACGTTTTAGTTAAACTTCAAAGGATAAAAAATGTGTTTGCATTTTATTATAGGATATAAAGATCTTCTATATTTTATTTGCCACTGAATCAGCTTAGCTTAGCCATATTAGATTACAATTAAATATTTCACCGAGGATTTTTACTCCTTCCAATAATTTGGTATTTTAATTTGTTTGAAAGTAAAGGCTGTTATCATTTCTTTCATAATTGATTTGTGACATGTAGGAGCAACTTCGTTTTCGTTGTGCTTAGAGTTAATGCATTTTAGCACACTACTCAGTGATTCTCCACAAGTCTTTACTTACTCTTTGTTTCTTGCATGTTGACCGGGGAATCCTGAAAACCATTTACCAACATCGTCTGCCTACGAAAGGAACGTTTTTATGTAGGACACAGGATATCAATAATGTAGATTGAGAACACTAATGCAGATCCTTGCGCTACTCCTCTTCTATTACTGATCCAATAGTTCCAATCCTGGAAGGTGTATGACATGGATCGGGATCACAGAAAATGTGCCCTCACAATGATTTATTTCGGTAGAGTACATGCACAGAACACTGACTCCGTCTTCAGCGTCCTCTCTGAGTGAAACATTCCGGACCGCAGAATACTCTCAAGGATTTAAGATTCCTGCTTCGCTTCTATTACCTAGATTCGTTTTATAATTGGTGTTTAGTCTCTTCATAAAATGTTTACCAAAATATGTGTGTATTGTTATGTGATTCAATTAGTTCAGCTCACTAACTGTTCTGTCTGTGAGATTATTCTTTCATAAATTATATTTTCGAAAATATCAATTATATAGTTGATGTTTGCCATTTAATAGAAGTAGGCGTGGTTTTAATGAACTTAATTCTAAGGCCTGCAATAATACCTACATTCCAAATACAATTGAGAAATGATTCGATGTTTCGTCCACTACAATAATGCATTTAATGAATATTAAATCTTCTTTAGAAATAAGGTATGACATTCACCCTATTACTCCCACCTGTTGCCCGAGGCGTGATATATGAAGTTTCGATTGTATAAAACTTAAATAGATTTCATTTTCTGACGTGGCAGAGCTGATATATGCAATTTAATGAGCTTCCTCGCTTGACCAATTTCTAAAAATTCGAGTACCTCTGGATTTCTTAGACATTTCCTCGCGTCAAATCTTAATTTATCGTATAGATCGATTTGGAAAGCTAAGGAGGTCATTAATAGGCTAGTCTGGAGAAGTACCATTTTGTTGGTAGGCATGTTTTACTAATATGCAATTTTAAATTGTAGCTTTTCATAATACGGTAGCATAATGGTAATATCAATCCAATTGAACAAATATTAGTGTTATCCTGTGAGATAAGCTGAGATGTTTGATTAGAATTAGCGTTGGCTGAGATTGTGTAAAATTCAGTTTTGAAAGAAGTCAGAATTTGCATAGAAAACCAATTTGTTAATGCCATCCAAAAAATTCGTTGATCGTATAAATCCGTTACCAACTGCTATTTAATTAAAGTCTATTGTCAAATATCTATTTAGATGGGGACAAGGAACACAACATGGTTCAGCTTGACGTTTTAGTTAAACTATGAAAGGGCTGGGGAGTTTGCTGTGAACAGGTTAATAGTGAAATAGTTATATAGCAATTAGTAGAAGTAGAGGGGTGGCTAAAGGGGGTGAGTAGGGGACGGACGGCGGACCTAATACCGGCCAATGGCCCAGCTACCGGGCTACAAAGGAATCTTTTACCCCCGGCTCCCTCAAAGCCTTCTCGCCCCATCGCCTTCCTCGCTAACCTCGTTGCCTCGTTTAAGCCACATTTTCTATCCAAAAATACCACTTTTAGGAGGTTACTTCCAAGCTGTATAACCCACATGCTAATGAACTCAACATTACTTTCAAGAATGAGTACCAAATGTTCAACTTATTATCAGTTATATTATAACTTAATTTTGTATAATCAATTAATTGTTCATAAAGCCTAGAAAATATTTTATCATTAATAATAAATCGTTTGGCCTTATGAAGGAGTTGTGTTTTCTTTAAATTTCACCATCTCTCTTCCGAAACGCCGAAATTCAGATAGAGTTAAACATCCAAAAAAAGGCCGGAAATGCCCATTAGATTAGTTTGATAACTGCTTCAAATCAGGAGCTGAGGTTAGGGCTAATCAAAAGTTTTTTGTTTTCTCTCTATTTAAAAAAATAATTGTTTTAAATATTTTTAATTTATCCAAAACAATTTCCTCTACCTATTAACCATTTTTAGCACTTTAAATGAATGTATTCATCCCCTCATAACAAAGTTGTGGACTGTTAAATATTCATAATATCGTTTCTTTAATTTATGAATAGATTCATTGCATCAATTGACTGCTTAAACAAACAAGATACTGAAAGTATCTATTTACTCAAAGAGGACACCACTGGTCTACCCAATAAGTTTAGCAACCTATTCATGTTTTTTCAGGGTTACAATATTTATTTATTTGGAGAGCTCCACAACTAGGCGATGTCCCTCAGGATCATTTATTTTGAATTCTCTAAATTAAAATTTTAAAATAAAGAAAACTGTTTTCAAAATTATTAAAACATACTATTAAATAACATTGTGTTAAAATAAGGCTATGTGAAACTATAAATTATGAGATAAATCCTGGCACAAGTTTAAACATTTATTATACACTATTGTTATCAAAAACACATACACGAATTATTAACATAATTTGAGATATAAAATTTTGAGAAATGAGTGTTGTAGGTGTGGTTTATAGTTTGCTGTAAATGTCAGTTGTCTTAAAGTGACTTAAGAGTATATTTTTATATGTGGTCTACCTTCTGTTAATAGTTCGTACAAGTCGTTCGGTAAGTTCAAATGTTCACATAGTCTGCACTCAGTCAGGAGATTTTTAATGGTCAGTGTTGTGTTACAGTGAGTGCATGTAGGTCGATCTTTTCATTTATGAAGTATGAAGTTTTAGTTTATGAGGTATGAATGTGTAAGTAGTGAATGTCCAATTCTAAGTCTAGACAACACCACATGATCTCGTCTGGTAAGATTTTCTAGAGATTTTTCTTTGTTTAGGTTAGGATTTCTCGGAGTTTGTAGTCATTTTGTAGCCAGAGTTCGAGGGGGTGGGGAGCGCTCTGGGTGAAGTGTTCTGAAATTAAAGACTGCGATTTATCTTGCGAAGAACTGGACTATAAATTATCTTATATATTGATGGCGAGGGGTAAAATCCAAGGCATCTGACCTAAACAGGCGGGGCATCCGCTCGCCACAGCAAGCTACACAGCTACACAGTAGTCGTAGAGGCATCGGTTTATAGCACATTAGTCTAGACATCAAATTATGCAATGACCCCTACCGGGGGAGAAGTGTGATACCATCAAATTCTAGGAACTGCTCCAAGCTGTTCATTTGACATAAGTCATAGTTTTTCTTCTGATTTTATAACCATACTTGTGTTAGGGGCATGTCCACAATGCAGAATATTAAAGTAGAATATATATCAATTGACTCTGAGAAAAAATAAAAACGAATTTCTTTGTAACAGTTCGTAACTCTAAGACATGTCATACTATAAAATCAGAACAAAAACACAAGACGAACCTCAAATGAAATAGGTGGTACCACACTTTCGAAGATCAGTTCTTGGTGATACTATGAAAACACCTATTAGAAACCGGAAGGATACCTCAACACTTATACATTGTCAGACACCATGTTAACAACCTATACCCTCAAGGTCCTCAAAAACGATTGACACTCCAATGGGTGCTGAGAATTATCTCCCAGAAATTGGCGTTGTTCTCAGTCATCGATGATGTCATTCACGAGGAAAAATGAATATTAACGATTTCCTGAGCCAACCGGAACCTGGACGAAAGGATATCGTTGATATTATGTCATCAGTGTCTATGTTGGAAGAAACCATATTGCGTGCGGCATTAGTGAAAGCCCGATTTCATTCTTTGTTTAAAACTTTAAAATGTGAACCAAAAAAACTTTCCTATATCAACGATGCCAATAATATAAGCATGTCATGAGGAGCAGGGCGGAAACAATGAATCTCAACAGGAAACCCTGCTGTTCGCAGATGAACCTCAAGGAGCTAGAAGATATTTTCCACTTCCTTAGAGTCTGCCCTATTCTCAGGTAATTGAGAGGACATTCACTTGGGAAGACACACACTGACCGAAAACCAACCTAGAATACTATTAAATGGAGAGGATTATCCATTACTCTACAACTATATTAATAGAGAAATTAAGTAAAAGTATGATTATTTACAAAACTATGTATCATAATATTTTTCTATTCTTTAAATTTCATTTTATTGTTTTTCTGTTACTTTAAAGTATTTATTATTTCAAATCCAAAAGTTAAGATATAAATTTCTTTGAACTAATAAGTGTTTGATTCAACTTATCAAACAAGCTGATGGGTAACCCTAGCATTTATAAATTTCTGTGTATTGCAAACATTTTTAAACATGCAAAAGGAAAATAAAATTTACTTTATTAATTTTCATTCTTCATGGCGACATTAGAACCTTTGTGGAATGCTCCATGCTGCATTTAGAAGAGCTGGGACAATGAAGTGTGGAATTGAAAGCAACTGGTCGCTATAATAAATATTCTAGAGGATTAAGTCTGACTCTTCTAGTATTTGGCCGTCTTCAGTGAATAATGAAAATATTTCTCAAAATTGTATTATAAGATCCATGGTATATTTGATTAAAAACAATGTTCTCACCTATCCTATTAGGACACAATGCACTCTTCATGAAAGAAGGACTTAAAAACTAAAATAGTTGCAACCTGAGTTTCCTTGATCCAGTCCCATTGAGAGGAATGGCCTTATAGTAATATATGCATTGGAATGAGTACAGAGTCAGCTGAAAAAGGAAGAATAGGTCATAGAAGAGGATTTATGAGAACCCATGCGGAACAGTGCCATAGCCGGCGTCTGATTGAACTGGACAAATACCATATGAGTAATGGCTGCCGATATGAATTACTGGAGCATTTCCGCCTCCGTCCGATGCTTCATTAGACCCATCAATCTCACTTTCCTGCATCATTCAGATAGAAATTTTCTCACTCCTATAATCCCAGAAAAACTATATTTTTGCCATTCTTGTGCAAATCAATTTATTTTATTTTTGTTTTGATAAATTAAGGTGGAAGAAGATCATTTAGAAGGAATTGATGGAACTCTGGGCCTATTACAGAGAGAAAGCCTCAGCCATGAACCTTTCATTCATTCATTTCTTTGAATTCATGGGTGCACGTGGCGCCAGTATTGATAGTAGACTCAAAGAAGGGGTATTTTTGTTTTATTTTGGACGTAGAATATCATCCCAAATTCCAAAAAAAAAGGAAATCTTCGAGTCCCCCAATTTAAGCTTAAAATTCTGAAAGATTATAATAATATTAATTGATTAACTTTAAATACTTAGAAGCCTAAAGTGTTGGTGTTTCAAAAATATCTGAGGATGTTTAAACCATATTGATACAGTGAGAAATTACAGTACACCAAGAGTTACACATAATTACACCTAAAAATTGTTTATTCAAAAGGTCTTTGTCACCAGCGTTCAAGCATTAGACAGTTCTTGGGAAAGGCAGAATGTGGAATCTTGGGGAAAAATTACAATTCGAGTGCATAGCCATCATGCCCATGTGTTATATGCTTCAGGAGTTTGGGGTTTTGGAAACTGTGAAGCTATTGAGTCCACCCAACTGAAGTTGTTTAAACTCCATAACCAACGGCCCCAACAAATTGTGTTGCATCCCGAAATATTAATCAAACGTAAAGTGACATACTAGAGTATATAAGAAGCCGCTCCTTTTCTCTGGATATAGTAGTGCGTTAATCTCCAATATGCACCATTCTCACAGATCAGTTTTAAGCTCTTACATGCTTACTGAGATATATGAAATGACTTCTTGAAAAAACTAAGATTTATCAGCCGGCTATAAATCACTAACACAAGTAGCATTAAACTACACCTGGAAAATAAAAACTTATCACTGAAGAAGAATGAGCACTGCCAAGTATGTAATTATTTACATATATAATATTAATAATTTAAATACATAAATAATTTTTTTTATCATTATATATATATATATTTATATATATATTGTTACGTTTTATTACAAAACCAGTAATAAACGTTGTTAATAAGAGTTCTTTTAGATTGCAAAATTAAACACTCACAAGTTTCACAGTTTTTATCACTGCACAATTTATTTAACAATGCACAATACACTTGGTTAATTATTCTTAATTACTATTCACAGTATGCACACTGATAGCGTCACTGTTCTTGTTATTACACAGTCCAATAATTCACTCACGGTCACTGAACTTCACATAAAAGACGGCACTGCACTGTCTTAAACACGGCACTATAATGTTACTTACAGAGTCACGGCACAACACTGTTCTTCGCATAAAAACACTACCGCACTGCACTCAGTCGCACTGTACCACCTATGTGATCATCAAGACAGCTGAGAATAAACTAACTTCGGGCACTCTCAGAGTCCCTTATATATAGCATGTCGGCAAACATCAAACAGAATGGCCAGAAGGGGCTAGACACGTTCCTGGAACATACGCGGCCCTAATTATATACGGCCGGCACCACTAATCTTCATCGGTCGGCTCCTTTCATCTCCCTCGCACCTATCAAATACGCGGCTCTCTCTCTGCTAATTCTTCATGTATCTAATTTCCGCAACACTATATATATATATATATATATATATATATATATATATATATATATTTATTCCATTTGAGTACAACCACAATTGCTGATTTTCCTCAAGATAAATCATTTAAATCACGCAGGAGGAGCATTCCCTTGTGCTATATAAATTATTTATATTGTGTATATAAATTATATGTATAATTCTTTAATTTATTTGCCAATTATTGCTCTAGTGGTATTAATGATTGTTTCATCGTTACCAAAATCAATATTAATGGTTACATTAAAAAAAAGAAAAGAGAAAGCAATTTCATTCATGGCTATATATAACTATTTTTATTGAAAATCGGAATTCCTACAATTGTTGTTCTATACATTTTTCATTTAACTTTAATAATAGATATTTTCTTTTTAATCTTCCGTTAACCCACGCTCCTATTGATAAGATTTTCATTTTTAGTACCTGAGCGACTTAACATCTTATGTCTAACTTAATTTTCAAGTTGTGTTTACTGTGGAAATCTGCTCAGTTTAAGTGGCTCCAGCGTGAAGGACGCTTTTTACTTAATTTTTTTTCCAGCTGACATGCATGCTGACATTCCAACCACTGGAAAGGAACGACTTTTGGCATCTATGTGTTGGGGGTACAATGTTTCCCCATTTTAAGAAAGAGGCTAGAGAGAGGTATATAAAGAGACAGGAAGTATCCCCCGAGGCCTGACCCTCTCGAGGGAAGGAAGGAGAGAGTTGATAAATCAACATGTCTACATATGGAGATTAATGATAGCCACTGTGCTTCTCTAATTCCGTCTGTCTCTTCTAGACTTATCCTCGCAAACCACTTAAATATATCCCTTATTTATCTAAACCTTCTCCATTTCTCATTCTAACAATTAATGAGGGACTGTATTTTACAAAGCCAATGATTACACCGGGGAACAATTCCCAACATTATTATTCGTGAATTCGCTTTTCAGCAGTTTTAATTTAATTTTGTAAATTTTAATGTCCTCATTATACGACTTAGGCTAATTTTCAATTATGCTATCCCTAGATAGGCCACCGAAAATATATGTCTGAACGCTAGAAAAAATAATGAAAGTCTTACCGCTAAGTATAAGACCTTTTCTGGGTACCATCTGACTCCGGATTCAGAAGATAGAAAGATTAGCAATGTCGTGACAAAATAAATACCTATATCCCAGTGGGTATGGGAGCCAAAATTCTATATTTACCAAGAGGACAAGGGCCAATGTCGTAAAACACATCACTAATCTGATAACTAATATTATTTTAATGGGAGACTTTACTGACTGCATATGAGAGTGCCAGTGAAGAGGGGGAAATAAAGTATGATAGGATTTAAGAAAGGTGAAATGAAAGGCACTGTGTCCTGATACAAAATAACTTCAGCCAACCCATTAATGCAGAAAATCGTTTAAGGAAATTCAAACAAACATAGTAATAATTTATACAGTGGACTGTAATAAATAATTCAAATTCAAAAAGATTGGGATGAATACATCAATCAAATCAAATCACTGAATCCCCTTAACCGATATTCATTTCGTTTGTAAAGCGATTACTTGGCAAACGGTAGATGTTGGGGCTAAAAAGAGTGAGATGAATAGACACCTGGATAGCTGATGTTCATTTCAATTTTTCTTCTTCTTCAATGTGAAGTTGCTCCTGAGACGAGTTACAATTTTGCAATGAAGTGGGTTGTACTGAACCAAATCCTGATTAAAATACAAACCACACCATTAAGCAAGTATAGTTGGCCTTTAACGTTTCAGCAAAACCGGGTTCATGGAATAATACTGCCAAAAACTGTCCAGAAAGGTTTTAGAATTTAGGGTGGGGATTTCAACAACGTCATGGTTAACACCAAATGAACTGAACTTTAAACAGAGACATTCTTGGTTTCAAATATTCCCTTAGCATCACATTGAGAACAAGCACAGGACATGTTTTTCGTGGCTGTGACAGCTACCTTAAAATTTACTCTTGCGGTACTCATTGCACTCTATCGCTTACTGAAATGTTTGGCAAAGCTTAAGACATAAACGACTCTGTTTCTTATTAACCTTTAATTAATTTAAAAAAAAAGCTAATAATTGAAGGAATCGATCATCCGGAGGAGAAGATTTTGATCATGTACTTCTGGTATTTCTATTTCAACCATTTTATCGGAAGTAATGAACAATCTCTTGTCAATCTGTATATTCTATTTAGCCGAAAAGGTATAGCTTAAAAAGGTACCCTAACATAATGAAGTATTCACAATATAATTATCTAATTATCAGCTTAACAAGTAATGAAAGAATTTCAAATGGCCTACTCAGAATTCCATCAATATGCCCCAATTGAATGCCATGTTTTCCTCATTTAATTATATTCAAACATGAATTTTCCTCTAAGCTTCCCACGCCTTTGAAAGTTATAATACAAAAGAGTTTTATAGAAATTTTATTCCATTTTATAAGAGCTGTGGGGGAGAACCGCTGACTAAGGGGGTATAGAAAGAGGGCATTTGGAGGCAATAGTCTGGCGAAGGGTATCAAACTTTCAGACTCCGGTGGTCGGTGGGGGAGGGGGTCTGATGAGGGAGGGTAAATATTTAAGTTGCCGAGCTTTCGGGGTACTTTTTTGCCACTTCCCACCTCTCCGACTCCAACCCTCCGATTTATTTTACAGCCACCCCTCGGATAAATGCAGTTTATAGTCTCAAGCCACCACCGCTTCAATTGGATTCAACTTTCATTCTTCAAACAATGAATTTTTTGAAAAAAAATATTATAATGTAGTATGTACGTTACAAAAAATCAAGTGTTTAGAAGAAAATATATTGAAGCATTTCTTTGCTTTAATATTTCCCTACCTAAAGGCCTATAATTGTGCCATTCCTCTATTAAGTGGCTGAATGGGCCAAAATATATACGAGATCAACACAGAGTTATGTATTCTTTCCGCTCAACCTTAGGCTCCTATAATACTTGAGATTTATCAGTCATATTCGAGATCTTCTATTATCTTCCTAGAGTGGCGAGTTCGATTCTTGCCTGGGTAAAGGAAATTATTTAGTGACGAAATTCATTAAATAACATCCTAAAATCCCACCCTGGCTAGAAAAGGGTGGTAACCTGTAGATAACCCGTCCCAATTAGCCTGAGTTGCAAAAAGTGGACGTTAATAAATAATAATAATAATAATATCATTAATTTCTTTTATTATTATTTAAGACATATGTTTTAGGCATTGTATTATGTTTTACTATCCTTTATAGCCAGCAGTTGCTAAATTATATTTTTTACTCATTGCAAGCAAAACGAAAGGAGAAACATTCATTATACATTAAGTACTGTTTATTATTATACATTGATATAGATTTATTATGCATTCATTGTAATAAACAATTCATCAACTGTCTACATGTGTATATTTGTGTTCCAATTAGTATTTTACATCTAATTACAAAATACGCAAATCCAGTCTTCTGTTTCTTAGGCGTTATTATCATTTTTAATCGTAGCATTTGGTTACTTTACTTAGGATTTCCTAGAGATGGCCCCACTACTGCATATTTCTTATAATTAGATTTAATTTATCTTTATATATATATATATAATTCTACTGTACTTGTGAATGTCACTGAACTCCTCCTAAACGGCTGGACCGATTTGAATGTATATACTTGTCTTCGACAAATATGCACAGGATAAAAGTTGTTTATTTTCTTATTTAGAGTATCTCTTGTTAATTTAGTCGTATAACAAAGTATAAAAGAGATATACACTAAAACATTAAAGCGGGAGCCAACAATTTTATTGGGCACTACCGATTGAACCGAACTTAACAAAACTCTATAAGTAATGATTATAAGCTATATTAAATTTTTTAGGCTCAAACAGGAGTGGGGGTTATAAGGGTGGCCTGAATAAAGAATTCGCGATATTTCATTTTCTATTTGTTTGTAGGCAAACGTGCACATAACAGAAGTTGTTTTTTTGTGTTATTAAAAGTAGCTTTTGTTTTAAACATAATATTATTAAATTTAATATCCTAATCGCCTGAAATATCATGCAGGACAACTTCTGTCAGGTCCACTAGTTTCTTTATATATTTTAGGCAAATCAAGTTATTAATTGATACCAGGAGAAGACAAATATTACTGCAAATACTACCATGAATCTGAAATATGATTTAGATCAAGTAGAGAATATCTTTTCAATATCTTTTCAGTGACTAGCTAAGTGGATAAATAAGAGACAGAGTGGTGCAAATGCTGTAGGAGCAACTTGAATATTCTCTTTATTGGCCCTCGACCAGCGTTCGGGGGTGGGAAGAGCTTATAAGGATTTGTCATAAAGTATACCTGTCAGACTTATTAACTTCAAGATAATGACACTAGAAGGAACAGTAAAATGGTTAAAACCTGAGTTGGCGTCTTTGGCAGCTTGTGGCTACTAACTACTGCCTTTAGAGTTGAAAACTCATTATTGCCTGAGCTGCTTGACCTCGCTATTGAAAATGTTGGTTAAATAAATAAAGTAATTAATGTTATATAAATAATATAATATAAATAACAATACTAAGTACCATGGGTGGTAAAATTAAAATAAAGAAAAATAAATCAGCGATAAAAAAATACGTATTTCCCAGAAAAACAATTACAAGAAAATATATCGTCTGTGGTATAAATGTCACGAAAATGGAATCTAATAATAAATAATGAAAGAATCCATAAGAATTGTCCTTTGGCGTGCTAAGAATAACTACAGAAAGTATGAAATAAACACATTTAAACAAAAGAAAAATATTATAACAAAATTTTCTTCCTTCTGTCCCAATTGCACCGAGAAAAAGGACATGAAAGTTGTGGAAGAGAAAATAAATGAGGCTGAGGAAACAGATTCGAATAGGAATTTGGAAACTCACCACTCCCCAGCAATAGACAATTGGAGCTTGTTTCATCAAGGATGACGGACTCACATCAAGCAGAAGAGACGTTATGTGCAATTCAACCGAGTACCAAGAATCGGGACTCATGTACTGTGAAACAAACACGGGATCAAACTTTGTTATTATTATTTATTAACGTCCACTTGTTGTACCTAAGGCTATTTGGGACGGGTTATCTACAGGTTACCACCCTTTTCTAACCAGGGTGAGATTTTAGGATGTTATTTAATGATTTTCATCCGTAAATATTTTCCTTTACCCAGGCGAGAATCTAAGAAGATAAAGGTCAACGCTATAACTCACATGGCTAACCTGAGCCCCCGATCGCACTTTACATTAAAGCGAAATGACGAGTTGCGAAGACGGTTGATAGAGAGAGTGTTTAGACAGGTTACTAAATCACCACACCACCAATTTTAATCTGTGGACGTACTAAATCCGTTGTAATCCAAATTATCGACTCGTTACAAGGTGCCTCATTTGTTTGCTTCTTACAATAATTAACCTGAGAAATTATGCACAAAAATATTTTAATTACTAAAAATAACGAACAGAAAAAGTATTTCGCATTGGACTGTGGTGTATTCATGTTCAAAAGAACGTATAGAGCATAGCATATGGGATTATGAAATAGTTGGTACCTTTAAATAACACATTAGCATGAAATGGACAGTATTTTAAAAACTAAATAAGAATTTTTTTTCTTCTCATTTTATTTGCTTCCTAGTGCCATTTATAGTAAATTGTGTAAAAGTACTCAAATAGAGATGATCGACTCGATCCTGGCTAAGAAATTTTATTGGGACTAGTGATTCATATTTTTCCAAACCTTTGGACGTACTCTATATGTGGAAATTTAGATAATTTCAAAGTCACCTGAAAGACATACGTATTCACAACAAATAGTCCCTCTCGCAGGGGCTGCGTAATCTAAGCAGATTTCCCTCGCGAAGTTTAATAATAGATAAAGCTACATACTGCTGACACAACACAACCGTGAATATTAAGTGAATAAATACAAACGGTAATAAGAAATCATTACCCTCCCTTTCCTGCGGAAAGCGTCTGAAATGTAAACAAACAGGTCAGCCAACAGTTCACCGGAAAGAAAAACAATAACTGAAACATATCAGAATATAACATATTAGTTTTATTGAAAACTATTTACTATATCTAATACGGTAATTTATAATGAATCAGAATAATTTTGATCTCAATCAATCAAATTTTGAATTCCAAGAATTTAAGACAGGGGGTGGTCACAAGAACATATTTGCATATATCTCGTATAATAAAGGTCTCTGTAAAACAATATTTGGTATTTTAAGCTTCGAATAATGTGGTTTATTATATAACAGAGCATGGTTTATGTAACACTAGTAGAATTGGGGATTTACTGAAGGCTGAAAACGGAATAATGCAAATATCTTGGTTAATATTCAAGATAGTGAATAAATGTATATAACAATATTTATAGTACATGTAACTTTCAATAAGGTTCTAATATTTCAATCCGACTTATAGTAGCCGAGATATTTCGATTTTTCGAAATTTCTTCCCTCTAAACCCCCATTCTTCCCCTTGTTCGATTTAAACCTTTAACGAACTTGATCTTTCTTTTTACATAAAACGACTAAATATTGAGCTTGGTAACGATTAAACAATAATTGCGACCGCTAGAGCGGTAACAGACCAATTTCTATTGCTACGTATTACTTGCTAGAATAGCAAAGAATATATATATATATATATATATATATATATATATATATATATATATATATATATATATATATATATATATACAGTTTTGAACGGACCTCATTTTCGTCATCTCCTAGGTAGGATCGATGGACATTAGAAGAAAAATTTCGAAAATTGCATCATGAGTACGACCTCAATAGCTGATTTCCCTTAAGGGAAATCTGCTAAAATGACCGTAATCTGGTTAGTGGCCGCGGAGAGAATATGGATGGGGAAAAACAAAAAAATGGTCATCGAAATTCATTATATAGGATACAGAAGTTTAAAGAATTCTTTATGCCCTGCGAAAATTTCTTCTTTGCTATTCTAGCAAGTAGTCTATATACTGAGGGGCTGATTTTTGTCTACAAATGACAAATTAAATATACATATCCAAAATGTTCTCGGAATATGAAATGAGGAAGAGATTTATATTAAAAGGGGAAGAGCATTGCTGGTTGGAATTTCTCCGAACCAAACCATTCGAGAGTTAGACAAACTCTGAGTAATGAAAGTTAAGTACCACTCTCCATCTTATATTTTAACCAAATAATAATCCGCTTTCTGTAAGTATTTATAAACAAGCACACAGAAGTTTGAGGTACGAGATTTAACTGAAAATGAAAGGCAGAATGATTAATATGATATTTACTTTCCTCGAAGACATATTTTTTTTTTTTTTAAATTTCAATATTAACGATGAAATATTTTTCTTCTTCGTATAAGACCCATATTAAATTTATATTTTTATAACGGATTCTAAATGTGACATGTATAAATAAATAACTTCTGATGTTCACGATTCTCTAAAAATACAAACACATTTTTTTTTTTTTTTTTTTGAGAATCGGACATATTTGTGCTCTGTTCTAGAAGTAAGTACGGCTAGCCGTATAGCATAGTCATACATATTTATTAAACTAAGAAGTAGACGCGCGTACATTTTATAAACGATGAAGACCAATTACATAATTGAGATTTGGGTAAATATAATGAATATTCTCACAGTGAGAACAGTTAGCGAACGGAACAAACGACCCTAATTGTCCTGAGTATCAGAGTTGCAAGCAGATTTTTTTTTTATTTTTACCCTAAACGTTTTATCAAGAGTTTAAACACGAATTACTAATCAAAGCCTAGGTTCTGCAAGGCGAAGGAAAGGTATCAGAATCACTTGAAAATGCCTTAATCCTTGATGGCTACAAGGATGTTGTGATCATTTAGTCGCATACTGAAGTTGGTTTTGTGCTATGATAGTTTTTGCTGGAAACAAATCATCCTAGACACCAATTATTAAGACACTTTTATGTAAACCTGACTAATTACTGATATGCTCGTTCCATTTTACACTGTCAATATTCCATTTTACATGTTTATATTCCCCTACTCCTTTCTATGTATAATCGTCAACAAAAATGAATATTTCGTTTCTAATGATTCTTTTCCATTTTGTTTTAGTGTTTCATTTCTGGTTTTTCTTTTCCATTTTGTTTTTGTTTTCCATTTCTGTGTTTTGTTTTTCCATTTGGTTTGGTGTTCCATTCCTGTTTTTCGTTTCAGTTCTGTTGTCTGTTCCAAATTTATTGATTGATTATTATTGATGTAATTAGGTTGTAATTGATCGACTACTCTCTAATCTTCGAATGGAATCATCACGACTTATAAATATCCTTAGTGTTGACCGCCGTTGGAACTATCCTGGTGGTTGTCGGTCCCGTGGGTTGAAATTAAATAGCATCAGCTTGCTTGTTATTACCTTTGTCAACATCTGCAATGTTACACATATATGAATGACAAAGAGGTAGTCATTGATTTGATACTGTAATTTTTTTCTAAATATAACTTTATAAATAAACATTACTTACAAAGTAATTTTATGTATTCACTTTTCTACTGAAACATAAGACATATTAAACGTTTTTAATAAGAGTTCTTTTGGATTGCAAAATTAAATACTCGCAAGTTTCACAGTTTTTATCACTGCACAATTTATTTCACAATGCATAATTCACTTGGTAATTATTCTTAATTACTACTCACAGTATACACTGATAGCGTCACTGTTCTTCAGATTACACAGTCCAACAATTCACTCACGGTCACTGAAATTCACAACAAGACGGCACTAAACTGTTACTTACAGTCACGGCACAACACTGTTCTTCTTCTAAAAACACTTTCCGCACTGCACTAAGTCGCACTGTAGCACTGATGTGACCATCAAGATCGCTGAGCATAAAACTGACTCGATCGCGGCTGGCTGTTCTTATATAGGTTGCCGGCATACATCAAAGGGAAATTGTCTGGTTCCTTCGACGCTAGGCTGGACGAGTCTATAAGGGGCTAGAACTTTCTGTCGGCTTCTTTGATCCACGTCACACTTTCCAAATACGCGACTCTCTCTCTCTCTCTCTCTCTCTCTCTCTCTCTCTCTCTCTCTCTCTCTCTCTCTCTCTCTCTTTGAAGGATTATTCATGTATTTAATTTTCCCAACAATTTATTTATGCATTCATCTTATATTTAAAAAAAATTCCATTATCAAATCAACCCCCTTTTTTGTTATATTATATGTGTAGTATTGCTGGCCTTGACAAAAGGTAATAAGATTAACGGAAACGTTGACAAGCTGATTTAGTTTAATTTCAACCCACGTGACAACCACATTACGTTTGTTTATTATTATTTACGTCCACTTTATGCTACTATGGCTAATTGGGACGGGTTATCTTCAGGTTACCACCCTTTTCTAGCCAGGATGGGCCTAAGGAGTTTATTTAATGAGTCCGTCACTAAATAAATTTCTACTGCCAGGGCGGGAATCAAACCCGCCACTCTAGGTCTACCACGCGGGATGAAGACCAACTCCTTAACTTACACGGCCAACCTGAGCCAACAACCACATTAGAAAAGCATAGTACAACTACTCATAGTTACGTAATGGGTTTAATAACATTTTATGACCCACGTTTATAGCTCAGTGATCGGTAAATAAACCTCGTTGTATTTTGTATTAACTCAAAAAGTCACACTTATTTAGGAAGGAAAGCTAACTAATTGAATAAATTAACTGAACACATTTCAAAAAAAGTCATAATTCCCATTATAATGACACCTATATCCTCTTTACCCAGAAAACATGCGTCTGGGCTATATATAACCGGTGGATCTCAATGCTCAAAGGCTTCAATTAAGCTGTCCAGTCGGTACCTGAGCATTGATAGCAAGTATTGTAATCAAGACTGAGTGGGACGGGAACAGTGTGTTGGGGTTGTTCAACCCTTTGAAGCTGAGCCGCCGGTTTAGTTCAGCCAATGTCCACAGGGGTCGCTTCTCTCTAACTCTGGCACCCTAAGTTCAGAACCCCCTGCCGGCTATACTCATCTTGCTAATGGACTACACTCCTATCTCATTCATAAAACTCTATTGTTAATCCTATAAACTTGGATTTAGAAAGGCTTTGTAAGATATTTACAAAATTCCTTCAATTCAACACTTCTAAGCGAGAAAGTCGAAGTGCTTGCAATTTAATTGGACCTTTTAAATTAAAGAAACTAAGTAAAGAGATTAATTCATTTAAAATACAACGCGCTGGAAATATTGATTTCGAATATAATGCTTCTTAAAAATGTTGAATGTCTGGTTAATTGAAGTGATTGATTTATTACAACTTTTATTTGAAGTGGGAACAAAAATACTAATAGTGGCGTAGATAAAAGCTTGGCTCAAAGAGGACACTTAAGTATGTCAAATTTCTCGAATTATCAGGAAAAACCTCTATGTATGTATTAGATTTTCGACATTAAGTTATTTTACAATCATAATTGTTGTAAATAATTTTCTAGGTAAATACTCTATGAATTTGATGATACGTAATTGTAAAATTGCTGGCTGAAGCCTCTCCCCAAATTGATGGGACTATATCACTTAAATTCTGGCAAAGTTCAAGAATACAGCTAATATATTATTTTCTGGAAGAAGAGAGGGTCATAACTAATTGATCAATAAAAAAAATAAATGATACCAATAATTTTTTGAGACATGTCTTTGAATTGCACACTCTTCTTGAGGGTTAAACTTCAGAATTAATACTGACATATATTTTTTAGTATTTAAAATTAGAGGTAAACTACAGCCATTAAATCTATCAGAGATTTTCAGTTAACTGGTGTAATTTGTTCCTTCTTTACTTACCAGTAACGGATTTAATTCATCGTAATTGTGGGCCAATGCCATGACATAACATTGTTGATATAGGTACAAAACCTAAATGTTTCTCAGAGTCATTGTATAATTTCAATGCCTCTTAGTTATGGGGGTAAAAATCTGTCTGATATAAATATATTTAGCATTTAAGTTTAGAATATCGAACCGCTATTTTAAAAATACAATTTTTTCATTCGGTTAGTGAAAATATATTTTTCATGTAAGTTTCCTACTTTACTAATATAAGACACTTTTGTGTGAATTTAGAGATTATTTTTGATTATTTATATCAACAAGCATTCACTATTGGGCGTATGATTTTCTGCGATATTTTTCAAGCACTGATGAAATATGTTTAATACTCATTTTATATATTATATTCATATATATCATATTATATTAATACATACCAATATTAATTTCAAATAATTTTAAAACAAAAACACCTAACATTGTTTGTTATAGTGTCCAAGTATTTTGTTTTATGGCGCCAGCAATTAAGATGTTTAAAAGTTCAAAAAAGTAGTCAATATGAGTTAAATTGAAGCTAAGATCTAATGAGAGTGGTACATTATAAGATATAAAGTATAATTTTAAAATGTTGTAAGAAAATAGTTGGTTGTGTTTTTTTTTTTATTGCTAAAAGTATCATGAAGAATATTACTTTGTGCTTAGTAACTAAGGCTTGTTAAAATGGTGACCAACTGAAGGAAGGTTCTAACGAAAATATATATACCTTGGAATTAAGTTATTTATCCTCATAAACGTCTGTTAATAATAACCATGCAAAAAAAAGAAAGTAACGAGAGTTTTAATTCTTTTTGACCGAAATTCTATTTACTTTAATACAACCACCAACTCTGCAAACTTGCACAGATGTGTTTTGTAGTTCTCTGGACTACTTCACAAATATATACTTACAAAATGCTTACTTCTTGGATATTATCATCGAATATAGCTTTAAAACATCCCTCGGCACTTTTAGGCTATTTCCTATGCCATTCGGCTTAGGTAAATGTATTCAAGGGAAATATTTCTGACGTTTATGTTTAAGTTCTGATCAACACGTTCGATATTATTTATGATAAGATTGCCGTATCGGAAACATTTTATTACGATCTCCAATATTTGGAGGAAATCTTTTACAGACTAGGAGAGTTCCTGTTAGTTGTGAATCTGAAAATAAATGTTTTTTTCCGGTATTCATTGAAACACCTTGGTTATGCAATAACTGATAAGGGAATAGAAGCCGATCCGCAAAAGATTTCGGCCATCTAAAATTTACTAGTCCGAACCAATCTAGAATATCAAGTATTTCTTACCAACTTTCTCATGGTTTAGTTAATTTTTGAAAAAGATTGCTTCTATAATAAATCGAAGAAGGCTATCTTTCATTTGGCTCCTTATGATAGAAGCTGTCCTCCAGAAAGCATTTACTATTTCCATAGATGCAAAACCATGTAAAGGCAACTCACCCATTTCAAATTAACCTTCCCCAACAACTGTCAAGCTAGGGGGAGGTTACAAGCCAAGGCGGGCTACCGACGACAGTGTTGCCCGACAGATGACAATTTAAAACTAAACTAATTAATGTAATTATTAAGTGGGTAAACTGCGAGTAACCTGAAAGTTACCTTTTAGTCAGTGTGTATTCGACCTGTGGTGTGTGCACGTGTCTACTGCTAACGAACATAATTGATAGAGTATTACTTGGTTCCAGCCCATAAACTAAAAACGTCTATTAGATTAACACGATTTACCATTAGAAGAATAATGAAGCAAAGAAAAAAATACTAAAACAGTATATTATCATTTTAATTTTAATCTTGGAAGGAAAGCCTCCGTTATTTAAGTCTATCACGTGTAATATGGTAATTGTTTTTAAATTTTATCCCTTTTACTTACTGTACCATTGCTGAGTTCTTCAAAAGTTATTTTTTTTTTTCAAATAACAAAAAATATATTTAACGAATTCGAAATTTAAGATTATTAAAAATAGAACTACTACCTATTTAACTAGCTAAGGTACTTGGCTTCGCTCGGGAATTCATTTGAGGTTTAATGATGATAGTATTTGTTTTGGCAAACCTTTACTTTCCACAATCTTTTAACATTTTCCGATGTATACCCGTCGTTGCCGTGGATTTGTTAATAATAAAATTATTTGTTATGTAAGGCTTCACTGTCCACAATATTTTTATATTTCCCGTCTCCTGTGCATGTAGTTTTTTTTATATGTAATTCTTAATCATATAAAGTATTCTGTTCGCCAAACTATGTTTGAATTAAACTTTCGTCCCCTTACAAAAACCAACAGTGACTGAAACCCGAACAGAAAATGTAATATACTGCGAATTTTTATTTTAGGCTTCTCTTGTAACCCCTTCCCCTCCCGTTGGACCTAAAAAATTTAATATAGCTTATAATCGTTTAAGAATTAATGCTAATTCACATGCCGAGTTTTGTTAAGTTCCGTACAATCGCTAGTGCCAAATACAATTGTCGGCTACCGTTTTTGTTTTCAGTGTATATATCGTTTATACTTGGTATAAGACAAACGTAAACATAACAAAAGTTACTCTAAATAACAAAATAATCAATTTTTGTCATGTACATATTTGCTGAAAACCCAATAGAAAACGAAATTTCACTATTTTTAATTTCAGGTCTCCCTTACAACCCCCACTCCTGCTCCTCCCTAGAAATGTTGGTACCGCTTATTATCACGGAGGAGTTAGTGCTAATTCACAAACGGAGTTTTGTTTAGTTCGGTTGAGTCTTTGGTACCAAATAAAATTGTTGATTCCCGTTTTTAGGTGATTGTTTAAAGTTTTTAGCGTATAACTCATTTATACTTCCGTATACGGCAAACGCTAATATTACAAAAGTTACTTCAAATAAAAAAAATGAACTAATTTTGTCATGTGAATATTTACAGAAAAACGAAATACTGCTATTTTTAAATTCAGGCCTCCCTTACAACCCCCACTCCTGCCCGTCCCTAGAAATGGTGGTATGGCTTATTATAATGAAGGCGTTAGTGCTAAGACACATACAGAATTTATTTAGTTCGGTTGAGTCTTTTGTGCCAAATTAAATTTGACACTTCCGCTATATGTTTTAGCATATATCTCGTTTATAATTCGGTATACGAAAAAAGTGTATATAGCAAAAGTTACTTTAAATAACAAAATAAACAACTTTTGTTACGTTCATATTTGCCGAAAAACCAATAGGAAAGGAAATATCGCTATTTTTAATTTCAGGCCTCCCTTATAACTCCCACTCCTGTCTCAGAGAAAATTAATATAGCCTAAAGTCTAAGTTGGGTTAGTAGTAATATACATACCAAGTTTCATAAAATTCGGTTCAGGCGTTTATGCGTGAAAAGGTAACAAAAAACAAACAAATAAACAAACAAACACACACCAAAGAAACAAAATGCAGTTATGGTGTCTATGACATGTGAAACGAAAAGTTATCGTGAAATTTCGAGAAAAAAGTCAATGTACAGACAGAGGTTACAATTTTATATATATATATATATATATATATATATATATATATATATATATATATATATATTGATAACTAACAATAACTAAGCTATTTGGAAACTAGTTCTAACAATGCACCGAAATATATAAAACTTCTGTAAGAAAGAAATAAGGGAAGTAACTCATCAATTCAATACATTAACTGTAGCCATTTATATTTTTTAAATATTTCGTAATCAAAAAGTAATTTGATTTATTACATAACCGTTATTATGATACTGTATTGTTAAGTTTAACTAAATTACCATGAATAAAAAAATTGTGTGATTTAAAAAAAAATATTATTAATGAAGCTAATTAACGGGACATGTATGTATCAAGTGGCTTTGGACACTGCATGCCTGCTGATTGCACATACTCCAAAGTAACATTTTCGAATTTAAATTGTTATAAAACGAAAATATGTTTAATTTGTATAATATTATTTTACACAATTTTGGAATAAAAATTATTAGCTGGTATTGAAGTTCCATACTATTAGCTATGAATTATAAATATACAGGAAAACAATTGAATATTGGCCTGTAAAGGGAACCTTCATCTTCCATAAAAAAAAATTAAAGTTTCAAATATAGACATTGTTTGACTCATTTTAAACGTAAGAAGGGGAATAATTAATTTACAAGAATAGAGTTTATCTAAATTATTTACATATCCAATAATTGTGTGCATATCAAATTTTGCTACTAATTATTGATAAAGGGAACAATATTGTCGTATGGGTTAATTACAGAGAGTCCAGTAATTAACTAAACCGACAAATGCTAATTGGCTTCTCTGTGCCGAGAATGTATTAATGACTGAATATGCAGGACCACAACTGGTGCCACAAGAATGTACATTACCTAATTACAATTAACCATAAACATTTCAGCTTCCTTCGTCCCCACCTACCAAAATAAATACTGGTTCTAACCTGTGTATTTCTCCGATTCTTGATACTCTGCACAATTCAGCTTGATGAAACTTCATCTGAATTCCTTCCTTTCAGATCAAATTGAGTCACTCATGAAGTGCCAAGACTATCTTAGCGTATTAATTTTATCTAGAAAAAATATTGAGCAATGGCTTCCAGTTACGAAATAAAATTTAATACTCAGCAGTCAAAGTTAGTGACTGTAAATTCTTTCCCATCACTAGTCACTTAGTGGCATGAACTTCATCCCTGAATTATGCCAGTTAGGTTAGGCTTCGGGAAAGCCAAGGACGGAATCAAAGAACATTGGATACTTACACTTACTTTATTGAATAATAATTCCTTATAGACATTAAGTTTCAGGCAATTTTTATATTTGGAAATCTTCCAATTTTACACATACAAAATCAAATATAATCTTCCCCCCCCCAAACAGAACCATGTTCACTGTGATCAAGGGAAATATAAAACAGATATCTATGTTGGGTGAAGAAGATGAGTGAATGGTATACTGTAATATGTTAATAATAAGTCTACCAAGAGAATAAACAAGGTATACGCCCATTTTCTATCTCAGTCAGCACAGTTGGGTCAATTGTCAAAATAAAAAGTTGGTTCTCACACTTTCGTTTCTAAATAAACACTCGAAGCACTGGTGGTTGAACAAGAGTATTTAAAAACTGCACTACTGCATTGTGAGATATATGGTCGAACCAACCACGAAATGCATTCTGCCGTAATACATGAGGAGCAATGCGACTTACTCTAGCCGTCACTATTTTATACGAGTATCTCACCACCAGAGAGGAAACGGATATTGGCTGCAATACCCTCGATCCACCATACGTATATCATTATCAGGTTTAGTGTTCATTATGACACTGGCCCGAAGCAGCTTAGAGTGCGCACGCATGGATAGATCTAGACCTAAATTCCGAACCTGCCAAGGAGTTGCTCCCCAGGAAGGAGACACATCGCCCAGACTCAGCGATGCCCTTGATCCTGGCCACAGACCAATAACACCATTCCGGTTCACAGGTAATCAGAACCACATCAGTCGCTGGAGCTCTCTGATCCCTCACCTCACCTCCTATCACCACAAGAGAGGTGGAGGAGCTCTCTACTACTATACAAGCACTAATACATATGTGTGTGTGCTCGCGCGTACGTTCATCTGTGTACAAAACCATATGCATTTTCAGAAAACTTCTAACAGACAGTTATTCTTATATAAAAATTATACTCCGATAGGTATCTTGGAAAGCCGTTCTGGTTTGTAGTTCATCTGTTGTCTGTTCATAATCAAATCAAAAATAATTATTTTGTTTCAGTAAAAATATCCAGTTATATGAATTATTTCTTCATAGTTTGTGAACAACAACATTTATTCAGACACATTTCTTCATTAGACCGATTGATTTTACATTACTATTATATATATATATATATAGTTGTGAAAATGAACGATTAGCAGAGAGTTGCGTATTTGGGAAGTGCGATATACCCGTAGATCAAAGAAGCCGACAGAATGTCCTAGCTCCTACCAGTATCTTCCAGCCAGACGTCGAGGGGTCCAGACAATTCCCCTTGTATGTATGCCGACAACCTATATAAAGAACGGCCAGCCGCGAGCAGTCAATTTTATTCTCACCTGTCTTGATGTTCACATCAGTGCTTCAGTGCGACTTAGTGCAGTGCGGTAAAGTGTGTTTATAAGAAGAACAGTGTTGTGCCGTGACTCTGTAAGTAACATTATAGTGCCGTGTTTAAGACAGTTCAGTGCCGTCTTTTGTGAATTTCAGTGACCGTGAGTGAATTATTGGACTGTGTAATCTGAAGAACAGTGACGCTATCAGTGCAAATTGTAAGTAGTAATTAAGAATAATTGTCCAAGTGAATTAAGCTTTGTTAAATAAATTGTGCAGTGATAGAAACTGTGAAACTTGGGAGTATTTAATTTTGAAATTCAAAGAACTCTTATTAAAAACGTTTATTACTGGTTTTGGTAATAAAACGTAACAATATATATATATATATATATATATATATATATATATTATATACATATATATATATATATCCAAATTCCTCCAAATTTCAAATTATTGTCCGTTACAAGAGGCAATTTTTACAACTAGCGTGAACCTCACGAATTTGTAACTATTGGTTTGCAATTTCAACTTGTAAAAACCATTGCACAGCTAAGAACGTCCAGAAACTGTTGTATAAAGTTTTCAATGAAAAATGTATACTAAAATATTAATCCAAAAGAAATTTGCACATTGTGTAATTTAAATATGAATGAGGACATTTATCATATAATGCTTCATTTCCCTATTTACTCCCCTTTCAGAGAACAGTATTTACCATTCATTAATCAGCTAGCAGATAATTCACAACTTCATAATATTCTAAATAATGCAACGTGAGAAGTATATATTAACATTTTAAAATATTTAAGAAATAGTTGCAATCTTATCTGAGTTAATATTGTTAAATATCCCCTCTTCTCTTAATATTTTTTATTGGTTTATTTAGTACTATTATACCTATCTATTAGTAAGAACAGGAACCAAGATAATGATAAGTTTAATGAAACTATTGTGTTGAAAGTATAATGTTTTAATATTAGGTAAGATAATAAAATATAATGCACTTATTAGTTTAGATTTTTCTAGAAATGTAGTGTAATAATGTAAATTCTTGTCAGTTACACTCAATACTAGTTTGTAAAAATATGTTTATATATAAGCTAATAACATAGAAAAACTAACCTCATTATATAATGCCTACATCTTGCTATAAGGAAAATCTTTGTAAGCAATAAATAAAATAAAATAAAATTATATATATAGATATATAGACATATATAATTTATCTATGAATTGCCTATGTGTTAAAGGAAAAAAAAAGCAAATAATATTCATAAACTTTTAATGCCATCGTACTCATCCAGTATCGTTTTTATCTCCTTGGAGTCCCGTTTGATTGTTGAGAAGAGCTTTGACTGGTGGGAGGAAATCTTGAGGCTGAAGATCTTGAGCCTTGTGAGCTGAATAGGCTGCCAAAGAAGCCTGCCGATCCAGAACTGCTTCCAGAAGACCCCGAACTGTTTCCAGAAGAACTGGATCCACCTCCAGATATGTTATGCAGTATCCTGTTAATGAAGTCCATGCTGGCCTGGGGAGAGCCGTCAGTTCCTACTCCTCCACCCATCAACGATTCCAGGAGTTGGGCATCGAAATGGATCTTAGCTTCGATGGCTTGCATGATTCCTTTTGGAATGAGAGCTATCATGGTGAGAAGAGCTATCAAGAATCCAGAGATAGCCTCCAGCTTGACATCCTCCAGCTGCATTATTTGGTGGGTTGTGCTCTGGAGTCCTTGCATTGGAGAACCCTGGCCAAATACACCTGAAGACGAAACATAGCCATTTAGATTTCATTTCAAGATAGCTCCTACCGACAGATTTAATCAATTATGATGAAATGTATAGAGTTCTATCAAATGAAGCTCTGTTCTCAACAGCGAAAGGTGGAATAACTTTTGGTGTGGATGCACCATACTCAAAAAAACTTTGTGTGTCCAAAATAAATGTTATCAAATCTAAACGGCCATCCAACGAGATAAGCTTGTTTTCTTTTATATAAATATCCATTATTGATGAGTTGTATAACAGTATAGAACAGTACTCCATTTTAGCACTCTAAAGGTGTTAAAAATATAAAATCAAAATTTGGAATCAGACTGTAAACAGATAAGAATGCATATTCCTATTCAGTCAGCTGTCATCAAGCAATTAAGTTGAGATAAGCTTATCAAACACCATGGGTGCCTAAAATAGATAGAAGCAAGTACAGTCTCTGCGTAACAAAAGGATTTAAAGTTATTAACTATATAAAGAACAAAATTTCTTAAACTAAGATTAACCTAAAAATTTAGAAAAAAAGTTTACCAGAAAAACAATTTTGTACGTAGTAAAACGCGAACTCATTTTCACAAGCTGGTCAACTTTCTTGACTGAAAGCGTTGAGATTTGTAGAGGTAAAAGCACAGCTGAGGATCAAAATCCCCAGAAATAAAGGCGTGCTGCAAATCCGATACCCAATGTGCTCTTGGAAATATGCTTCCGTTGTTAGGTCATGTTTAGAGTATTGAATAAGAAAAAGTGCTCTAAAAATAATCGTGGTTAACCCCTCAAATGGAAGGTAAGGATAATTTTAATAAAGCTTCTACGAATATTGATTATTAAGTTTCAATATTTTTAAAATTTTATTTTTGAGTCTTTATAAAGATTTAGTATTGGGGCGGTGGGATAGATGAACAAAACACCAAGGTTGTCAGGGTCATTGTGGCGAAATGCGACAGAAGTAAAAGTTATTCCGTTCCGATAGTGATTAAAAAAAATGAACTGAAGTAGACTAATTAATAAATAAGTAAAATTTATACATACCAGAGGCTAATTGAATGAGCAGTAAGAGTGAAATGGTGGTCTTAAGGAACGATGCCATGTTGATGGTACGATGGAGTGAGGTGGCAGAACATAGCTGCAAAGAGTATTTATAGGAGTAATTATACTCTTGTTAATAAATTTTACGTCATTAGATGTCAATGGAAAGATTTAATAATGACACAATATGTCAATTTTGTTTGAAGTCTGATAAGGATTTCTAAAATAATGATCATTACTATGCCAAACCAAAACAAATGTATATGTTCAAAAATGTTAAAGAAATTAAAGGTCATGAAACAGTTTTCTATAATCCTAAGATATTTATTTTAATATTATTTTTGGATTTAAGAGGAACAAATATTGTTCAATTCAATTTCAATTTTAATTAGTAATTTCCTTCATATTAATAGTTTTGATTTACAAAGAATGTATTTTCATAATTCTTTCAGTGTGAGGTGACCTAACTAAAAATCAATTTGTGCCATAATTAAAACATTTTGAAACCTAAAGTTTTAAAACCCCCTATTCTAATAATAAACGTCATCTCAGAATTTATTTCATTTCAAGTACTTTTATTTTTTTTTTAATTATTTTTTTTATGATTCCAATGAACATTCATTCTGGTATCTTTTATATAATAGCTTTGTTATAGAGTTACGCGAAAACAGCATGGCAGAATTATTAGAATTAAAAATAATTCAGTAAAAGAAAAGGGTTGGAATCCCATATGCTAATACTTTTTTGCATCTTAGAAACGTGGAGTGAATAAAGAAAATACATTTATCAACAGGTCTAGTTCACAGAGAAATGTATTGTCAATTAAACTCGGAATACTTCTCGTAAACAATACCGTAGAATTTAGCTAATTTTAATCAATTCAATTAAGAAAAGGCAATGCCTCTACAGAAACGGAGATTTCAAAGAAAAATGAATGCATGGGAGATAAGAAATTGGTTGAGTAACTGCTGAGGTAAGAAATTGGAGGAGAAAGCGCAACAAAAATACATAAATAAATAAACATTAACTAAAACGCACAAAACAATAGCATGTAAAATATCTAGGTAGTTAAGAACAGACATGAGAAAAAAACAACAACAAATCAAATATGTAAATACAAATATAAATATCAAACTATAAATAGAAGTGCATAAATTGCAATAGCCCCGATATAAAAAAAATTAAATTCTCTTAAAACACACGCACGCGCACACGCACACACCGGGCTGGCTACAAGATTATTTTATGAAAAGAAAGTGTTCATAGATATCGAAAAATCACTGGGGCCATGAAGCTACTAACTCATTTTTGAGAATAAACTTGGGAAAAATATTGAGGCTGTTGCTTTTGCAGATGATTATGTGACACTCATCCGGGGAAAAACAGTGATGAACTTAGCTAAAGTTGTCGTCAATGGATTCTACAAGGAGGGGGCCAGATTCAGCAACTATTATAATTTTCCAAGTAATTTTTTTGTCTTCAAATTTAATGTGAGGGTTACTTTAAATTACGTTAATTATTCTTTTTAATTTATATCAAAACTAATTTTCATTTATTTTTGATATGATCATAAAAATAAACATTATGTAAGTTTTATTTATTAGTTGTTTTTTTTTTTCACTCCCATTCCAATTACATTATGAAGTGGAGCGATAATTGGAGTTCTGAGCACGCCGTTGGAAAGGTAATTAAAATTTACAACTTTTGTTAGATTCGGCAGTTAGTAGGATCTTTTTTGGAAGAGTAGTGATCCTCGAAACATTGTCGCTAACAAGAATTTTTTTAAAATTTCTATTTTTTGATATGTAATTCCTGTGTGAAAAAGTTACTTGTGAACATTGAAAGGAGATAAGCCTTAAAGTAAATTTAATACTGATTTCAAATATGCAATAAAACGTTGAAAAAACATTGTATAAAAGTAGAGAAAATTGGGGGTTTCCAACAAAAAACATGGTTTTCTCGAAATAACCTTTAGAATGACATATGCCCGGAACGGAATGAGATAGAAACCTGCGGTAGGTGGCGTTTAACTACATTTTTGGTGTAGTTTTACCGTTTTGAGGATTGTCAACTACTTGTGATACACCCTGTATAATCCACCGGGCTGTAGATGTTAACTATTTGTAGTTTTGAAGATTTGTGTGTATGATGGATTTCGTTAGAATAAATTAAGAGCTCTTTTTATATTAATCTACCCTACATTTTTCATTTCAATAAGAAACGGGTGATTTTTCGTAAATGTTTGAGGTTTTGGAAACACTCATTTCTGCTGCTTGTAATACCATTGAAGTTTACACTTTCATACTTTGAAGGTTAGAAGAGCTGAGTTTGGATTTAACGTAGTCTTTATGCGTATTGAAATTACCATTTCTGTGCTTTAAGTAAGTGTGTTATAAAATAGTTGATCTGGGCTGCTCGTTTTTATCTGTATTGAGAAGTAACCACTTCCATAGAAATCTGAATTAACATTCCAAGTAAGTTGAGAGATTATAGAAGGACAAAGAGTAACGTCGATTTTAGTTGGTGTTCCTGTCTGTGAGCATAAGTTTGGATATCTTAGTATTAAGTACAATTAGTACAAAAATATCTGTAATTGTAGTCCTTAACTAATGCTTACTGGAGGGTTCCACACAGTAGATAAAACTTTTACATCTCTCAATAATAGCAAAGGAGTAGGTAATTGTGTCAGAATATTCTGTTTCATTTAAGTCAAGATGATCCCTTGGTGATACAGAAAATATAATAGTATTTTCGTTGGCTGAATTGTGCAATGAAGAGAGGCGCGAAAACCGCAGGAGCAGATAGCCAGTTTGGAAAAGAAGGAATGCAGTAGATTAATCTATATAAATAAAACTCTAAGGTTTGACTGATTTTCTTTTTAAATTCGGTGGGGGGTAATTATTTTTGCGTTTCAAGCAATTTTAAGAACACAATTGAAAATCTTGTATGTCTGTTCATCCACCTGTTTGTTACTAAAACATGGCTAAGCAGATTTCTATAATTTTTTGCAAATATTTTTGAGTCAATTATCCTAAGGCACTACATAGACTATAAGAGAATCCAAATTTTCAATTAGTAGGCTTCTTCTTTAGTTCTTCGGTAGTCATGTTTAATTAATAATTAAATAAATAATTCATCAAATATTTTCAAGATTCTAAATTTAAGTGTGCTCGTCTTTTTGGTTGGGTGATCTCTTGTTTATATTTCATTTTTATTCTGAGCCATATTGGGTGATAATAGTTAATTATTTTTACGTATTCAACACTTTAATCCAGCATGAATTAAAACATAATTTCATGAGTTTTTAACTTGTATGAAGGTCTGTTCTACTACCAGTATAAATATTTAAGAAATACCTTTTTTAGTTCAATTATTCTATTATTATTTATTTCATTTCTTCCCAATATTTATCCTGATCATTCCTAGATACTGTATTCATTTGGAATGTGAATACTGCATGGGTGTTGATTATGGTGATCCCAGACATAACGTTGGTTCTAGATACCACAACGCGTATATGTGGTTTCAAATGTCCATATTATAAAATACACTCGTCACTATAATCCTGCCTACTGTCCGGATATCTGACTCCATTTACAACTTTCAATAGTTCTATATTTTGATGCTAATTAGGAGATAACAATAAAGTAAAGTAATGAATACATAAACTTTATGGTTTTCAGATAAATTATGATCTGGGCAATTTTTTGTACTTTAGAATTGATAAAAAATAAAATCAGAAATATCTTCGTTCAAAAAATGTTTTAGAACATAATTTCTTTCATGGTAAACAAATAAACATTATATATTATTAATAACTTAAATATGCTTTTATTATTATTAACGGATTATTAAATATTTTTTACCTCTAATAGTTACAGAGAAATTTGCTATTTAGTATTTTTATCCCATTCTCCTCTTTCTCTCACTCTCTATTTAAATAGGTAATTAGATTTAAAAATTAAAAATATATATAGCTGTGGCAATTCAGGCTTCAAAATGTAAAGTGCCCGCCTTTAAAAATAACCTGGTGCTAGGTATCGAGTTATTCTATGCAATCTATAGTAATAACTAATTGGCTAAAGGGGAAAAAAAAGATGAATTTAGTTATGTCCTTTGTAGAGAAAGCAAAAAGTTTGATATTAATGAATATTTATAAGCAATATTTCTCAATATAATTGGTTTGTTACCCGCACAGCACACTGATCGTTTCTAGAATATAAATTACCATTAGTGTAGGAACGTTAATAATACAAATAATAAGGTTGAAAATAATTGTTTAATTATGTTAAGAACATTGTCTTGTTAATTCGGTTTCAAGATGCGACTCTTTGGAGTGAATTCGCAGACAGCTGGTGTTGTAGAGAATTAGTTGCTTTAGTAGTTCTCTTCCATCAACCATGTGCTCGTCCGCAAAAGGCATGTTCACTTTTTCAGTGTAATATAACAAGCATTTATTATAAGTTGGCTTCTTTTCAATACCTTCTGTTTGGCGTTAACCTTTTAAATTACATTTAAACTCGAAGAAAGTCAATGATATAAGTGATTTTGCTACTTTCTTTAAATAGCATATACAGTCTTCATAGTCGCCAATATGCACTCTTTTTCAAAACATAAATAATATTTGTTTCTATGAGAATGATTTATGTCGCTGGATAATCAGAAGCCATGTCATTCAGACTAGACTAAGTAGTAGTATCTTTTAACAGATGACAGCAAAAGTGTTCGTAGTCTCGTGCATTACTTGTTGTTGGTGCCCCCTGAATATTTTCGCAATTATTATTAAATTTGAGGCTGTTATTAATTCGATGTTTAAAATATTTTTTTTTATCCCAAATAAATGCGTTGGCTTTCTTGAAGTCTTTAAAATTTCTACAAAAATGCCCTGTTATCGAAGAATGTTTGTCGCATATTCTTTACAGTTTCCTGTTGAATATAATCCTTAATACCTATATCAATTCTTTTTGCTAAATTTATGCTATTACTAAATTCCCTTTAATTCGTAGAAGAAAAAAAAATGTCATGATGATTAGTGAATTTCCTTTAAAACATTGAAATATTTAAAGTCTATATGCAGAAAAAATACACAGAATGAGCAGGCAAAGAGGGTATTAAAAAATGTAAGTATTAATTACAGAAATAATTTAATCACTTCCCTTGTTTGCAACGTCAGGGATATTTACAGCCCACATTACTTACTTATCTTCTTTTTTTGACAGATAAATCATAAGATTTAATATTAGATTGTTAAATAAAATGTAATCAATGCAGATGTTATTTTAAAGTTTTTTTAATTAAACCAATGTCCTTAAAGTGGATTTTAAAAATGGATTTAGCAGATTTCTTTAGGGAAATCGGCTATTTAGGTTGTACTCATAACGTGATTTTCGAAAACATTTTCCTCAAATGTCTATCGATCCTACGTAATAGTTGAGGAAAATAAATTTCTTTCAAAAGTATCCATTTATGTACATTTATTTACACACACACACACACACACACACACACACACCGCTCTTTCGACCGCAATTTTTATTTGATCATTACCAAACTCGATATATTAGAGTTTCTTGTTAAACTAAAGATCAAGTTCGTTAACAGTTGAAATTGGGTTAGGGTGGTGTTTAGAAGGGATGATAATCTGAAATCAAAAATATCTCCGTTAATATGAGTTGAATCGTACATAACCAATATTGGTGAAAATCCCATTGTCTGTAAATGGTTTTCCAAACTCGTGTTCCCTATCTTGAATATTAACCGCAATTGTGGCTCTTTATAATTTTCAGTCTTCAGTAAACTCTCACATTTAGCCATTTCATTTATTTTATTACTAAGCGAATAAATCATAATATTTCTTTCCAAGGTTAGATGCCAAATATTGTTTTAAACGTATCTTTATTATGCGAGATACAATTAGGTAGTCTTATGACAACATCAATTTATGGGATAGAGAAACCAACTTTTTATATATATTCCGTGTTCTAGAAGATGCCATTTAAAACGGTTTATATTGATCTATAGGATAAAATTGGAGTCAAATTTTTGTACTTTCTCACGTGTATTAGCTGGGTTTAGAATAAACCAGCCGACTGCTTCTAATTACTAATACTATAAATCTATTCATGTTGCCCGCATCCAGTAACCTCCACGGTGGTTAATCGTGGAAAAGATAGACAAATAAACAGTGGTTATCGTTGCTTTTTGTTTTTATACAGAATCCTTAAATAATAGTATCATTCAGATGGAAGAGTGCTAAAGGCGTTTCAAGTCTACTAGCCAATGTTCTTCTAAATATTTAATTTTTGAAAGCTCTTAATGATGAATATTATTCCCTGCGTACATGTAGTTCCTATAAATGTTTATATGTTTGTGGTTATGTTCTTTGTCATTACCAAACTATTTGGTACTTTGAGTTTACTCTTGAGCAAAGGGAAAAACAGTTGTTCTTTATTTTAACTTGACCTTATTTTATTTTTTAAGGAATTGTACTTATTTTAAAGTGGTTATCACGAGGAATCCATAGATATACGTCACTGGGACTAATTACTGTGTTTCCTTCGAGCAGCTGTGTGACAATATTGGAGATATGAAGACATATTTCAAGGTAATTAGTCAACTGATATTCATATAAATACGGCCTGCTTCCACAGGTACGATCAGCTTCAGCATTCACCCACACAACATGTCTACAAACATTAAAGCCGTTGTCTCCTTTCTTCTGGTCCTGCAGCTTGCTTTGGGTAAGTGGTTTAGTATTAAATATATTTATTTCCTGCTCCGTGTTAAGCCTTGCCCAAATGTTTTTTAACATAGAACTACTTTATATTTATAAACTTATCATTTTTGTGCAGGTTTATTGTATAATTTTCTTTACGACATATCAACTATTGAAAGTTCACTCATGGTGCTATTTTTGGAATATTTTATCAAATTTCTATTCATCCGACGAATATACATAGGGGCGGATATTATAGAACTAGTATTATTGATAAAGTAATCTTTTTCTATTCATTTTTTCCTAACTCAAATATATTTTTAATTATCAGTTATTTTTAATATTGCGTTTCCACATTCAGTAAGCACCAACTTCTACTCACCATGTCAGTAATAATATTTCCGATTAGCCTGAGTAGTGCAAAGCGGTCATTTATAAATAATAAAAAATCAAAATCGTCTAAGTAATATTTAAATGAAGTTGTTATATCTACAGAAATATAGAATAGAACAGGTGTTAACGTTATATGCCACAAGTTCCAGGACGTGGAAAGGCTATAAGTTCTTGCACTTTTGCTTATCAAACGTTTTATTTTTTTTTTTGGCTATGTAACTTATGGGATTGTCATAATTAATTCCATGTACGATATGTTAAAATATTAAAAAGTAAAACTGCATATTTTTTTATAGGGAAAAACTGGATAATATATTTTCTTAGATTAGTTTGATCATGAATGTACTAAATTAGAACATATTTAAATTTTAATGTAGATATTTGAGACATATAATTTATATTACAGTTTGACATAACTGCATGTTTCCGAAGAATGGTTAAATGTATGTAACTCTTAGTGGTTAAGAGATTTTAATGAGCCTTAATTTTATATTCTTCTTTAATGCGAGATCAAAATTACCAAATAATAATGTTATGTATCTAAAATAATACTGCATGAACGTAAAATTATAATAGGGAGATTCAAGATTACAATTTAATATTTCTCTATATTCTAAGAGACCTTTGAACATATATGATTAGTTTACATAATACAGTATTTATCTCATTACCTGCAGCATACTTTTGGGTTTTCATTTCGTTTAAACGATTTTAAGGGCCAAAATAAAAATTCTGTCTGCGTAAACTAAGCGTATTTCCCACGTGAAGTTTTACAATAGAGAAATCTGCATACTGGTAAGACTTACACCGTGAATAAATACTAACGGTAATGAGAAATCTTTCAGTTAATTTTAATAAGCTCCCAACGGGAAGCGTCTGAGTTGTAAACAAATAGGCCTGCCAACCACTCAGAGCTGAACTGATAGATAGACATATCCTTCACCGGAAAGGAAAACAATCACTGAAATATATCTGAATATAACATATCTATTTTATTGAAAACTATTTATTATATCTAGTACTGTAATTTATAATGAATCGGAATAATTTTTATCTCAATCACTCAAATTTTAATAGCCCATGGGCTAAAGGCAGGGGGTGGCGTCAACAGAACGTATTTGTATGTATCTCCCAAAGTAGAAGCTTACTCCAGTCTCTAAACCAATTTCACGTCAGACAAACAGTTGCGGAAACGGCCTAACTAACTTTCAGCGAAATCACAGGAACAAAATCGACAATAGCTGAATATGAAAAATACAAATATCTCTGTTAATATTCAAGATAGAGAATATATATATATATATATATATATATATATATATAAGAATATCTATAGCACATTTAATTTTGTAACAAGATTGTTTCTACACTACTTTTCGATACGACGTATAGTATCACAGATATTTCGGTTTTAATACTGAAAATTGCGCGTAGAAGCACATGGAAACAGAAAAGATAAAAACAACAGGAGACAACACATGACATTTTCCAAATTCTACTTCTCCAATGTATTTTTCAAAGCCCATTAAAATCGCAAAAGCCACATTGTCTATAAGATAGTTACTTACGCAGAGACCGAAGGGCATTGGTGATTGAGATATGATACACATTATAAATGTCTAGAATCAGTTGTGATCAGTGTTTGCCAGTTCAATAACTCATGATGAAAGAACATATAGCATGTAAACGAGAATAGGTATTAAAATATGATATTAAAAATGTTATATATTCAAGGGGGCCAGAAGTAATACATTTCAGAAATGTTTCTCTTGAAATTCTTGCATAACGTGTCCAAACGTTTTACCTTATTAACAGTATTAATGAGCTTAACGTTGGACAACTATAGAACAGTATTTTCATCTTCCTCCAGCAGTCCTATCTTCTACAAACAATATTTTCTATTTCCACTCGATTAGTGGAAAACATGGTAAACCACTATTGATGTACTGTTATCACCAATGTAGTTTCATTGATGTAATTGACAGTAACCTCGTTTGTTATTTAAATGATTATAATTTGTACCAATCATAGGCAGTTTTTCCCCCGTTTTCATTTATGTATAAAATCCTCTGTGCTTAGAAGACAAGTGGCCTTCAATGTTTATAATATGCTGATTATTTATATTTATGTTTTAGGCGTCTTAGGACAGGGTTCTCCAATGCAAGGACTCCAGAGCACAACCCACCAAATAATACAGCTGGAGGATGTCAAGCTGGAGGCTATCTCAGGATTCTTGATAGCTCTTCTCACCATGATAGCTCTCATTCCACAAGGAATCATGCAAGCCATCGAAGCTAAGATCCATTTCGATGCCCAACTCCTGGAATCGTTGATGGGTGGAGGAGTAGGAACTAACGGCTCTCCCCAGTCCAGCATGGACTTCATTAACAGGATACTGTATAAAATATCTGGAAGTGGCTCTGGTTCTTCTGGGAGCAGTTCGGGGTCTTCTGGGAGCAGTTCAGGATCTTCAGGAGAAAGCTCATGGTCATCCAGATTGATGTCATTCGTGAAGGGTTTGCAAGCAATAGTCAGCAGGCAACAGTCATCTTCCAGCGCCTCGCACTCCTTCCAAGGATCATTTCAACATTCTATCAGCTCTTCGGCTGGTGGCTCTTCCAGTGGTTGATTCCAGGAATTAAAAAAATATTGTTGGATACTTTTATAGTTTACAATGACATGAGTAATCTAAATTTCCAGGTTTAATGTGAAATAATAAATTAACGCGTTATATTCCTGTATTTTTCGAATTTTCATTATATGTTTATCCTTTATTCATTATGCTATTATTTAGCAGTATCGACTATAACGTCGCCTTTAGGATGTTTTAACTAGAAGTGGCTTTCCAACGTTCATTATTAGGTTTAACAATTCTTTCTAAAAATACATCTGAACATCATTTTTTTTAAATAAAAAAGTCCCCTTTTTCTAAATTGGCTACTCGAACTTAAGAGTGCTAAGACTGGAGTGATAGACATATTTCCAGTAACTCATAATTAATCTGTGGACTCCTTTTAACCAAAGTCTTTTTAACCCTCTTCTTAACTGACTAAGAGACATTTTACAGCAAATACTTCTATAAAATCTCTCTCTCTCTCTCTCTCTCTCTCTCTCTCTCTCTCTCTCTATATATATATATATATATATATATATATATATATATATATATATAAGAACATTCCATTTTTATTAAGGTTTTGGCTACTTTCAATAATCTTGAAGGTAAAATTGTATATAGCAGCGTGATAGTCCTGAAAATGTGAGTAGAAATGTCTAACATATCAAAAACGACTAAGACATGGAAGGTGGATTGTTACAGACGTTCTATAATCTAGGGTGTAACATGTCAACGTGGATTTCTTTATTTATGGCGTTGTTGCAATCAGTAATAAGATGGTAGTGTGGGTCCATGGAATAGAAATATAATGTAAAATGAAATGGCCATGGCTCCTTACATTTAGTCATGTAATAAAAAATAAATGGTTTTTGTATCCTGGTACACACTGAAAAAAGACTTGGTGGCAAGGACGAAACAGAATCATATCTTTTACTTTTAAGTAGGTTATGTGTCACATTAACATAAACAGAAACGAAAAAGGAATGTTTCGTTTTTTTTTCCCAGTGTAACTATTGTCTATCCAGTTGGGTGACTTTTTGAGCTGGATCCGTCTTTCATCGATTTGGCAGACAGAACGTAGTGCTCATAATTACGGAAATATATGGTTAACGATTTTTCTCATATAAGTGGTGAAAAACGCCTCGGTCAAAATGATCGATATGGTTTTAACTTAGGAAAAACCTCATTGGTGCTTCCTCTGAAACCAATATGTTGAAAGGTGAAACCTTCTTTTTGTTCAGAAATGGCTGGAATCTTTATAGATAGAACGTTTATGAATCTTAATTTTTTTTTTCGGCGACCAATAAAATTAAATAAATAAATAAATTTGTTATTCTAGAATTTACTCCTTATTAAGTTGATGAAGTTGGGTTATGATAAACTTATTAGAAAACGCTTGAAAAATTAATAAATTAACGCGAAAATCCTCTATAAAGGAGGCAAAAGAAAATCTTAAGAATATCCAGCTTAAGCTTTCCTTTAAAAACTTTGTTTTCTTACGGTTTATGAAGTTCCTAAATATTTAATAGTAAACCGTTTTAGAAACTATACTGAATCGATAGAAGGGTTTAATGTCGAGGAAGGAGAAAATGACCCTATCATGAGAGAATAATGAGTTTTAGTTGCCAAATATTGCTCTTTTCGTGAAAGAAAAGTTTTATACTTTTATTTTAATGCTTCCCTGATATCTTATTTTTCTGGCTTCCGCACTGCCTTATGCTTAATGATAATATATTCAGTGTAATGCACTGAAAACGTAGAACACTGTCATCTATTATTGTGTTGTACAAGTAATATGCGTAGCCTTCAATATTGGTTGCTCGTTTGACAATGGGTAACCGTTTGACTAAGCCGGGGCTATACCTAATGAAGCTGTAATTGGAATGATTAAACATTGTCAGAGCATGTCCGGTGTCAGGGAACATGGTCCTATTGAACCTCTACAATATCTGCTTGTGCATACGGTTACTTGCCACACCATCCGTCAAGTCTTGTCTGCAATATCGATCTAGTCTCCTAAGTAAATTAATTTCTCCTTACAAACCAAGGATATCATTATACGTATACCTAGTATAAACTACTAAACAATATTTTGTTAGACACATTTCACATTGATACTGCTACAAATTTACAGGCGTAAATTCAACTATGTTGAAACACGTTTTATAATTATCAAAGGAAAGCATGGGAAAAAAGTAGTGATAGAGCAGGTTATAATTGGTAGGTATTGAAGAAGTGGAAGAAACATGAAACGTGGTTAAAAGTGAAAGTGCCCCTAGTGTACAATATGCTTAAAGCATAAAAGGCCATAGAGGAAGTTTGGAGATATTGAATCAAACATGCTGTACATAAAGAAGGACGGGAGTTCCACATTAGATGGAAAGAGTAAAGCATCGTCATTGGAAGCTGTTACTTCCGGCTTTCATAAATATTAAGGACGGAAACTGTAGAACCAGCTGGAATCAGCTCACCAGAACAGAGAACCATTCTGCTGCTTGTGAACAATATCAAATACAGGATCAAAGGAAAACTATTGCTGAACGATCAAAGACTATGCACAAAAGAAAGTGGATAAAACTCAGTTCCATTGAAGTTCTTCGAGAAAAGGAGGAACGTATCATGTTCAGAAGTCAAATTCTTTAACGGGCTACCCCCATATTATTAAATCTATAAAAGATTATTTCTTGTTCATTAATAAATTAAAGAACTTCATGTCTTAATGAAGGATCTTTTATACACAAGAAGAATACTGTCAAAAATGTACAATTATTAAATAAATTAACAAAATATTTGTAATAAAAATCGGTCAAAAATAATTTATGATCAGACGCATTGTTTAAAAAGGTAGAGCCAAGTTTCACATCTTTTACAAAACATGTCATCCTTTAATACGTCTAAGATAAATAACAAAGTCATTCAATAAATTAAAAATGAATGTTATGCAGTAAGAGTGTTATGAATATTGCTAAAAATAATTTATTACATATACTATAGATTGAAACGTATTCATGGAATTTGAGCTAATTTATGACGAATATATTATATAATTAAAAATAATTATTTAATAATGTTTATAGAAATTAATTGGCGTAAACCTACTACTACTAAGAAATACAATTATTGCAGGACCTGGACATCTCACGTCTGCCATATTTTTAGACCTTATTACTCTCTGCGCTAGGACCCACCAGTTGGGGTAACTAAACCGTGTTACATAGTCCTTTTTCGGCTACCAATACCTGTCCTACCTCTCTTTCCTTATCCCTTCCAGGGGAGGGGGGTGGGCAACTCCCCTCAATAGATAAAATCTGCTAGAATATAAACAGGATGAATAAATAGATTGTTAAGTTATTAAAAAGGCAAAGACTCAGGTTATTATTCAAAGAGACAGTTTTTATGGTCATATAATTATCAAAATCAGCAGGATCAGTCAACGACTGGATAAGTATAAAATATGGATTATCAGCAATAAATCATGTTAGCAACTGAGTAGAGAGGTGGCTCGGCCACTATGAATTATACATCTGAGGATTTAGGATTTGTGGTTAACCACAGTTCAGTTCTCTGAACTCGGCACCTCTTAACAATGATGCTACCCGTTTATACTATCTCTATATTATCAGTTTTCTCAGATTTGTTATATAGTTATATAGAAATTCTAGAGAACCGCCATTATAATAATAACAATGAGAATAGTCCACACAACTCCACGTTTATACGTCCATTTGATAATTTCAATAAATAACTTAAAAAGTTGTTTGGAAGCATGTTTTAGTTTTATAGGATAATCAAGGTTTTCTTTATATTTTAAAAACTTCTGGTCATCAATGTAGTATAACAGAAAAACCACGTCAACGTTTAATTCTTGTTCAGTAACCCTATATATCTATAAGAATGGATGACATTAAACATTGAAATGGAATAAAAACACTCTCTAAAACATATATTCATTAATATAAGTAATATTATTATTATTTATTAACGTCAAATTTTTGCTACTATGGCTAATTGGGACGGGTTATCTACAGGTTACCATCCTAAGGACTAAGGAATTTATTTAAATCGTTCGTCACTAAATAAATTCCTATTTCCAAGGAGGGAGTCAAACAGGCCAACGATGTTCATTAATAGTAAGCCCTTAACAACATGAAGTATTCAAATTAAATTATTGAATTAGATGAGGGATTTATTTCTATAGTGCTGTTTGTCTGTTTGTACCAAACTTATATATATATATATATATATATATATATATATATATATATATATATATCTATATATATATATAAACCGGGTGTCCCCAAACCAAACGGCCAAACTTTAAGGATCGATAGAGGATCGAAAAACTAAAACAAAAAGTCCTCTGGCATATGCCTCTTTTTCGCTTCGTTTTCGAGAAAATCACAAAAAACTAAAAATAGTTGTGCAAAAACTAGTTAAGGCCAATGGAAGAGCGGATTTTATTCCTTGAATGAATTTTAGCAATAAATGTTATTCCAATACAATTATTGTATTCTAATCTTATACTAACAGAAAGGTAATTGAAAAAAAAAATTATTTTTTATTAAGAAAAAATAATAAATACTTTTTTATTCAAATATTCATAGTATAAAAAAAATTACCTATTTAAAGTAGATAACATTATAAACAATAACTGAAGATTAAAACATTAAAAAAAGATTAAAAATTTAGAAAACTAATAAAATAATTAAATATTCTTACTTGGAAAACATAAATGTTTCAGTTTTTATATGGGTCTACCTTAGTGAGAAAAAAACCCTGAAAATTTTGAAGGTTTTACCTTCTCTAAAATTACATCGTTAATTTCTAAAGCGTCAACGTAAATGTTGTTCGAAGTGCTGGCCTCTCGCTGCAATACACGCATCACATCGCGTACTCACAGATCGCACTGCATCTAAACATTGTTCTGCGGTGAGCTGTTTGCAAACCATTCTGATGCGCTCGATGAGGTCATCCCTTGTGCGGACGGGCTCTCGGTAGACATTTTCTTTCACGTATCCCCACACGAAGAAATCTAGTGGCGTGAGGTCCGGAGACCGGGGAGGCCAAGGCACCGGCCCACCTCGTCCTATCCAGCGACCTGGGTAGTTGATGTCCAACCAGTCTCGTACGGCCCTTCCGTAATGTGCAGGACAACCATCGAGTTGAAACCAGCTCTCAAGCCTTGTTTCCAAAGGGATATCTTCTAAAAGTGCCCGTAATTCATTCTCCAGTAATAGATTATAACTTTCAGCGTGAAGTCGAGCAGGTAAAAATACGGGACCTATTATGCGATTATAACAAAGACCGACCCACACGTTTACAGAAAACTCATGCTGGTAGTGAAATTCTCTAACAGCGCGGGGATTTTCATGTGCCCAAAGGTGGTAGTTTCTTTGATTGAATATGCCCGCACGTGTAAAAGTCGCTTCGTCCGTCCAGATTACTTTCGAACTTAAGTTTACATCGTTTTGCAATTGTTCTTTGTACCAATTACAAAAATTTAATCGGCGGGGATAATCAGCGGGTATTAAATTTTGTACCTTTTGTACATGGTAAGCATGCCTGCGGTCAGCCCTTAATGTGCGCCAAATGGTTGTCTTTGGTATGCTTAGAACTGAAGCAGCTCTCCGGACGCTTGTGCCAGGGTTGGTATTGAAGTGCCTCAGTATCCTCTCCCTCCGCCTCAGGTCGGCTTCCATCGGATCCTGCATACGGTTTCCACGACGATTACATGAGAAGGACCCAGTCTCTCGAAGCCTTCTGAAAGTGCTGGTAAAAACACCTCTGTGTGGGGTTTCTCGGTCAGGAAACCGTCTGTGATATTCCCGAACTGCCTGACGTGCATTGCCATCGCAGAATCCGTAGACGTAGACTATGTCCGCGTATTCAGCGTTGGTAAATCTAGCCATATTTGTTGACTTCACTGAACAGTACTAGCAACACAACTAATGTGAGAATGCGAGGCTGGATTCCCCCCAAAAAGGATTAAAATGATAGTAAACATTTTAATCCTTTCTTTTTAAGTTTAAACACTCAACCTTATTGATAAGGAAAGCGTGAGAATATTCATGTTTTCTAAATTTACTCCTCGTAAATTAAAAAATTAAGCTTACTCAAAAAGCCAATAGTTTTTTGTAATTTAAATACATTATTAAAAAAAAATACACTTTTTGCACAACTATTTTCAGTTTTTTGTGATTTTCTCAAAAACGAAGCGAAAACGAGGCATAGTCAGAGGACTTTTTTTCTTAGTTTTTCGATCCTCTATCGATCCCTGAAGTTTGGCCGTTTGGTTGGGGGACACCCTGTATATATATATATATATATATATATATATATATATATATATATATATATATATATATAAATTTGAATGGACCTCATTTCCGATGCTAGAAATAATTCATAGGATTGATTAAGCTATGAACATTTTGAAATTAGCTAAACGAGCCAGTATTTATTTTATTTAAACATAAATCAGCTAAGAGTAGGAAATGATATTTCTCTGAATTATTTTGTGAACATTGTTTTCATATTTTTCTAAAAGGGCTTATTGCCGTTAGATATTAAAGTCAAGCAAGGTTTAAAAATTCTCATCGAATTTAACTCTTCTCTTTCATCTTTCGAGCATAAATAATTTAAAGGTTACACTTTAACACAACAAACACTTTTTTCCCCTTTTGTATTCTGAAAATTGTATGTTTGGCGTGAACATTATATGCTTGAAAATGCATGTTTATAAAAGATAAACAGAATATGTTTAAGGGTATATATAATTAATGTTAGTGAAATATTTCTAAAACGTTCAAATATAATGTCGATGTGCATTACCATTCTTCCAGAAACATATAGCCTTGTGTTCGGGATACGAGGTTCGGAAGAGGAACAGTACTTAGAAAACCAAGGAAGCCCATATACAATTTGCCCACGAAAGGACTTTGCTTTTAATATATTTTTGAGTCCGAAGAATTATTTATTTATTTAGAGTAACCCAGCGAAAGGCAACTTTCTCCGGAAAATATCTTCTATGCAGACCAAAATAATAAAATGCAAAAATGACTAAACTAAAGAAACCTTACAAAAATAACACTAAAATAAAAGTAAACAAAAACGATAGGGTATAAGGGAAATGATACAACCTATAATAAATAATATAAAAGGATAAAGTAAGTTCGAAATGTTACCAATTAAATGCACTAGGGAACTAATTAAAAATATTAACAATGAACAAATAAGTGGGCCTACAGAAGATACAATAGAATACAAATAAAAATATGTAGAATACATATGATGTAAAGATCGCCTGTTTGTTACCTATCTTAAATCTTGTATGGTTAGTATGTTGATGTCATCAGTGTTTTACCATGAGAGTAGCTTTGCATGCTTGTCTACTTTAGTATTTTGTATAATGTCCTCGAATCCATAACATGGCTAATTTGAGTAATTACCGAAAGACCATTGTTAATGTTCTTACCGAACTTCTTGAATCAGTGCAGAGTAGGACGTTTATCTTATTATTTGTAGAGCAAGAGTGAGTACTGTTGGACGAAGCACTGCTGTATCTGATTTCATCGCCAGGGACTTACTGTTTCAGGGGAATACTGTAATTATGACGATGGTGACATCCGCTGCACCATTACTCATACATACCGCTACACCACCACTCAGTTTTAGAACAGCTGTAAATGTGTATAGTTTATATGTGTATCTTTTGCCGTAATATATACAAGTGTGTTGAATGATGATGTTTGGCAATAATTCGCACTTTTTATATTTGGTTAAAACTGTGGTCACTTTGAGGGGTGGTTAGGGGTGGATCCTTATGAGCTTAAGAAGGTTATTTATTAACATATAATTTATGCTGATATGATGATTGGGACGTGTTACCTACCTTCTGGAAGGATGCCAACCTTTTCTGGCCAGAGTTGGACTATGGATTTTATTTAATGTGTTCGTCACTAAGTACATTTCTATTTCCAGGTGAGAATCGAGCTCACGACTCTAGGTTTACGAAGTGCGGTTAAGACTAACGCCTAAACTCACATAGCCTATCCTGAGCCACTTTATAAAGTACGAATAAAAAGTGGTTGATTTTTTTAACGTTTTTAGATGATATATTTTAAAAATATGGTTAAAGCAGTTGATTATAAACAAATTTAGTACATTTCATCATGCACCAATACTCCAGAGAAGCTTCTTCAGGTCCTTCGCAAAGGCTTTCAAGAGGCTTCTATTTCCATGCATCACTTGCTATCCTTAATCTTGTGTGATGAATTGGGCTCAGAGGTTTTAGAGTTGCTGGTCTGTCAGATTAATGTTCTGCTAAACGCACGGTAGTATATAAGCATCATTGCGTCTTACCAAGGATCCTGAATAAGTTCAGTGACTTCTTGCACTTATTAACAATTTTTTAAGAAAATATGGTACCCATGTGAGTCGTCTGTTTAATGTAAGCGCATGAATGTTAATATATTAGTACTTTCAATGACTTTGTCTTTTAATGTTAAGTTTGGAGTAAGAATGTTTCATTTTCATTGTGAAAACAAATGTTTCGAATTTTCATATGCAAATATAAGTATATCTACATTCCTCAAATTGGTTCTACGTATTTTTTGTTTTTAATTTGACTAATTTTTATCCGAATATCATTTTGTAATTAATTCTTAATAAAAAATTTACCCAAACTTGGTAGTTTTAATAACCCTTGGAGCTCTTGATTTTTTTCCCTTTTTTATTGGATTAGTTTTTTTGAGACAGATTTCGGCAGAAAAAAACGTAGCGCCTGGTTTTTATTTGTCATAGGAGTTGTCATTATTCCACCATGGGATGGGGGGTTTCGTATATGAGTGAGTTGTTATTGGAATACTGCTCTGAGCTGCTTCAATTATAATGGAATTATTGTTAAGAGTTTTTAATAGAGTAGAGGTTATTTTACTGTAAAATACTGAGAAGAGAATGTGCATTGAAAAGGGGCCACTACCATGTGTGTCAGCATCAAAGTCCCATGTAAACCTTGAAAATATGGGCAGCAGGCATAGTGGGGGTATTTTCTGAAATAAATTGTCTATTCTTAAATAGAAATAAATTTACATTACTTTATCTATCTGTCTTTTAGAATTTGATAATTTACTAGACGTTCCGATGGTATTTCAACATGATGTGAATTCTCAGCAGATGTGTTTCTGAGCGATTCCGGCATACAGGCTCTCTATTACATATATTTGTATGTTGTCTAAGGTGTCCGCATTTAAAACACAGTTATGGTTTGGTTATATAAACTCGAAATGGCACAGACATGTAACCAATGTAAAACCGCGCGAGTAACGTGGACTTGTCAAATGTTGGAATAGAGGACTATTTGTTCCAGGTTTTCCAATTCTTCTGTTCAATGACTTGTTGGTCTTGGAGTTATTGGGATTCTCTTCTTCGTGGAGCTCTTTTATTTCTTGGCAATAGTACACGCATACACTTTGGTTCATACAATACTCTTGAGTAATGTTACGGGTATATCTGCAATGTTTTTTGTTGAAGAAGTGCGTTGAAAAGAGACATGTTAAGGCACCCAAAAAGATGTTTGTCTCACTTTCCTATTTTTTAAATATTTATTTCTTTGGAGAACGAACAATCGAAAACTTCAAAAGTGCTTACATTTTTAATGGATTATTTAGAGTTTTTTATTGATAAAAAAACGATTGGATCAATTTTGGGTTTAGATCACTTACATAAATCCAGTTTTTTTATTTTATTTTTAATTTCGAAGCTGTAAAACAGCTTACTAATAATAATTTTTTTGGTTAAACACAGTTTATTACTTTCACGACTATATATCTATGTTTACATTACTCTAAAAATCCTCTAAAGAGTTAACACATTCTGATTGTATTAGAACTGATAGTCCCTTTAGTAAACTCCATGTACCTGTATGTTAGAAAATGGGCTAAAAACTGTACTACAATAAAAAAAAATATCGTATCATCATTTATTAATAATGATTCCACTGACTTATTTTGAAATAGCCCATCTAAACTATTTTTTTTTAATTTATCTATAATCAACAACTATATCATGTTATGAATGCTAACAAGGGTGGTTTAACTACAGGTTAATATTCTTTTCTAACTATAGTGAGAATCTAATTTAGTGTGAAATCGTAGATCCTTCTAGTTAAAATTAACTGAAATAACTTATTTCACATAAATAATAAGCCATTACGTCACGAAATACCTTAAATACGACGTTTTGTTTTAACCCAACGAGGAAGAGAGGAAATTATAGAGGGCATGAAATCAAGAATTAAAAATATCTTTCTTGTCATGAAAACTTAATATCCTATATTTGTTTTTTCTTTACACTTTGTCCACTAACTTTAAAATCTGGTCGAGATATTTGTAATTTTTGGTTTTCAACCCTTTGTGAACTACCACTGCGATTTTAACTTGATGCACCTGAACTACGGAACATCTCAGGTCCTTCTTAAATTTCAAGTCCTGTTTAGTCAGGCTTCGAACTAGTGGAACAATCAATAAATGAAGTGAGAACTTTACCTAGCGCTCGAAAAATCTCTTTAATTTTCGCCGACGCTTTTATGAGCCCTTTAGTGCAAAAGAAGATATCACCTGTTGTCTTTTTAGGTGATGACATGTCTATAGTGACCACTAAGTGAAACATTTAAATTCCGCTGAGCTAAAAATGTATACCAATTGATATTTTTGCCATCCTACAATTATGGTGTTGAAGGTATGAACCCACTCGGTCCATGTAGTACTAGCAGGGCGAAAATATCTCCAGTGTAAACAGGTAGATGAAGGCCAACTAAACTGATGCTAATGAACTCTTTGGCAAAGACAAACTGATTAGTATAGTGTAAGTTTCTTGGGTCCATGAATAAACAGAAGGCACTGTTCCCCTCTTCATTAATAGACGCTGCACTGTACCCTATTTACAGGCCGTAGGTCAGCAAACCTTTCCATGTTATTTCCCATCATATACTTAATTATTGGAAAGTCAAAGTATTTAAATTTTAATAATTAGCTCATACGGTTTGCTTTTCCCATAATGAATCATTAATTGATAAACTATATTTATTTGCATAATGAAACAAATGAAATATACATTCTGCATGGACACGAGGCCCTGTACAGGGAGTGGCTATTAAAATAATCATTTTAAATTACAAAATTTAGTTCTGTTTATTTGAAACATTATGAATTTTTGGATACATATATTTTTATTAAGTACAAAATGGATTTACACAGTTTTCTATACAAATGAAAAAAAATGTACGGTTTTATTAACATTTCAGATGTTACCTTTCATTATTCCCATTACAAAAAAAATATATTCACTAAACATATTCTACTTTTATTTAAAATAAAAAAAAATAAATAAATAAAATGGTGAATTGTTATAATTTCAATGCTTCCACATTCTGAAAAAAGTGATATATTTTTATATTACGCGATTATTTACAAAAAAAAAAAAAATCATTTGTCACGTATTTATACAAATTAAAGGTTAGAATTAGTACTTCTCGAACTTTATTCATTGTTAGCACACGTGTTTTATTTCTTTAATTTAAACAATAATTATCAGAAAAATTAAAATTTTATCATTGATACTGGATAATTGTTTTTTTTTCCTTTCGTTTTTAAAGTATTTCCCTTATTCTTACTAGACTATTAAGACTTTCTTCAGATTTAACATTACGAATAGCAGCCCAGAAATTTACATTTAGAGTACAATTCAGTCAAATATTATTTAAAAATATTAAATAAAACTTTTTGAAACCTAATTTTACATACTTAAATCGAATTAGTGTAGAATATCTAATGCAGTATTTTATTGATTACTGTGCATATTAATTGTATTTAATTATTTTATATGTAACATAATTTAATATACTTGAGAGAGGACAATAGTACGAAAATATAAGGTATAAATAATCTTATTAGGTATAAATAACCTTATTATCCATAAATAAGAGGTATAAAAAGCAGGGACGACAGTGATTAGATTGTTAATGGAAATTTAGAAGTTATAAGAGCAATTTAATAAAACTTTACGGCCAATATCTGAGCTGATGAAGGTCAGGCAATGGTTATTATAGACTACTTAAAGAACTTTACGCTTCATTCTATCTTTATAAACACTATTGGATGAAGACAGTTTAATAGCAATATTCTATATCTTCGTTTGAAATTAATAAACAGGACCTGTTATTTCTAGAATTAATCTACCATTTTTTATTCAGAGAATAAAAATACATGTATTGATGGATTATTATTATTATTTATTAGTATTAACTTATTATTTTATTTTATTATGAATATTACAGTCTTCATTAAAATGCATTGGGTAATGTGAATGTACATTCAATCGTCCTCCTTCAATTTCGACATAAGCTACACCCCTTCACCACAATCAGAGGAGCAGGCTCTCCTTTATTATTTATTAACTTTCACTTTTTTCTACTACGGCTAATTGCCATTGCAATTTTTCTGAGCATTTGTAGAGCAAGAGCGAGTAATGTTAAATGAAGCTCGGTTGTCTATGATTTCATCATTAGTATCGGGAGAATACAGTAAATATGGTGGTGATGAATGCACCTGTCCTACTGTCAATTTTAGAGCTGGCTGAGAATACGTATACTTTATATGTGTATGGTTTGCCATAATATATTTAAAAGTGTTCTGTTTAATGATTTTTTACAATAATTTCTGTAAATAATAATGATGAGACTAGCATATATACAGCTGAGCTTGAAGCCTTGAAACTTGTGATAGACAATATACCTGAAACTACAGACACGGACATCATAATTTGCACTGACTCTCTTAGATCATTACATTCACTAAAAAACATGTATAGTTCACATCTACTCATCTCGTACATATTACACAAAATCCAGACATTAAACAAAAGAATAACAATGTACTAGTTACCCGGACATACAAACATTAAACAAAGCACACAAGTAGGCGAACTTGCCAAATCAGCTACTCAAAAAAGAACTCACGTCAACACATATTATTATTATTTATTAACGTCCACTTTTTGCAACTTAGGCTAATCGGGACGGGTTATCTACAGGTTACCACCCTTTTCCAGCCGTCAACACATATTGCTGAAGATATTCAAGCCCAAGCAATACATATGATACTCAACTCAAGGCTGAAAACTTGGTCTACCACAACTGATAACAAACTTCGAGAACTGAAACATACACTTGGTGAATGGCCTTCCTCAAAAAGGCTAATTAGAAGAGAAGAAGTAGTTTTAACGAGGTTGAGAATTGGCCATTCACGAATAACTCACACTTACCTACTTATTGGAGAAGACGAACCCTACTGCCAACACTGTAACTGTAGACTTACTATAAAACATATACTAACTGACTGCTATCTAAGGACTCACATAGACCTACCATACACTTTGACTGAATTACTACATGACTGTAGCCCGTATATAGACCGCGTATTACACTACTTGAAACATAACATCATTTTTAAAAAAATATAATGTAGAGCAATACTGAAAATATTTGCAGAAATGAGCATACTTACGTAAATATAATAATGTTATATGTTAAATAACTGATTCGTCGCTAAATCGCCCCAGTTGCGAAATGCGATTATTGTATGAATAAATAAATAATAAACAATAATTTGCTCTTTTTAGCAGATTTCCCTTTAGGGAAATCAGCTATTGAGGTTGTACTCATGACGGAATTTTCGATTTTTTTCTTCAAATGTCCATCGATCCTACCTAGGAGATGACGAAAATGAGGTCCTTTCAAAAATGTATATATATATATATATATATATATATATATATATATATATATATATATATATATATATATATATATATATATATCAATCTATCTATCTATATATTTGTCTGTTACCGCTCTGGCGGTGCAATTTTTGTTTAATCGTTACCAAACTCAATATTTAGTCGTTTCATGTAAAAGTGAAGATCACGATCGTTAGCGGCTGAAATCGGACTAGGGGGAGGGGGGGGGTTTAGAGAGAAGGGGAGAGGGGGGAGGGGGGGGGAGAATTTTGAAAATTTGAAATATCTCTGTTACTATAAGTCGGATTGGAAAAAGTGTATGAAATAAATCTTATTAAAAATTAAATTTACTATAAATAATGTTGTATAAATCTATTCCCTATCTTGAATATTAACCGAGATATTTGCATTTTCAGTTTTCAGCCTTCAGTAAACCCCAACTTCTACTAGTGTTACATAAACAATACTGTGTTATATAATAAAAGATATTAATTGAAGTCTAAATACCAAATATAGTTTTCTTTTGAACTTTTACTTTGTGAGATATATGCAAATTCGTTCTGATGCCCCCCCCTCCTTCTGTTGTGTTTCGATTACTAAAATTTGAGTGATTGATATAAAACTGATTCTGATTCATTACAAATTACACCACTAGCTTTAGTAAATTGTTTTCAATAAAATTAATATATTATATTCAGATATATTTCATTAATTGTTTGTATTTCCTGTCTATCTATGCAGCGCTACGAGGTTGGCTTGCCTCTTTGTTTACAATTCAGCCTTGTATTGTACATTTACTGAGCATTCACGGTTGTGTTACCTGTATGCATATTTATCTATTATAAACCTTCGCTGGGAAATCTGCTTACGCAGCACCTGCGTGACGGACTTTTATATTTAAAAGTAAGTTCAGTTTGTGTTTTTTTATTGCCCAGGGAGGAAATAGTAGTGGCATGCAAATATTTTACTTTTTCTAAAACGTTGGAACCTTATGTACTTTATATTAAAAAAAAAAAATGTTATTTATAAAAGTCCAATTTGCGCTGCTATGGCTAATTGGGATGAGTTATCTACAGGTCACTACCCTTTTCTACCCAGGGTAGGACTAAGGATTTTATCTAATGAGTTCTTTGCTAAATACATTCCTATTGCCCAAGCGGGAATCAAACTCGCCAAACCTAGAGAGGTTTACCAGTGAGATTAAGGCCAACGCTTTAACTCACATGGCTGACCTGACCCCCAGGTTGACGGATTAATTAAAATCAGTATTACTTTGATGTTTTGTTCTTGTTTGCTAATCTAATTCTTTTAGCAGTTTTCTTTTAAGGAAAATCAGTTATTGAGGTTGTACTCATGATCGAAACATTTCTTCTAATATCCATCGAGCCTATCAAGCAGATTACGAAAATAAGGTCAGTTCAGAAAGAATGAAAAAAATGTGTAAGTGTATATATATATATATACTAGCTCAGATACCCGGCTTCGCCCGGGAATTCATTTGAGGCTGAATGGTGATGGTATTTTTTTGGCAAGGCTTTACTTTGCACAATATTTTGGCATTTACCCGTCCCAGTGTTTAGGGTTAATACCCGTTATTGGCATTTGTTAATAATAAAATTCATTTTTTATGTAAGTCATCACTGTCCTCCAAAAATAACCCCCACTCTCGTTCTAACCTAAACATTTTAATATAGCTTATAATCATGGAAGAATTAATGCTAATTGACATACCGAGTTTTGTTAAGTTCGGTTCAATCGTTAGCGCCCAATGAAATAGTTGACTCCCGGTTTAGTTTATAGTGTATATCTCGTTTATACATTGTTAAAAGACAAAAATGAATATCACAAAAGTTACTATAAATAACAAAATAAACAACTTTTGTTATGTTCATATTTGCCGAAAAACGAATAGAAAACGAAATACCGCTATTTTAAATTCAGGCCTCCCTTACAACCCCCACTCCTGCCCGTCCCTAGAAATGTTGGTATGGCTTATTATAATGAAAGCGTTAGCGCTAATACACATACCGAGTTTTATTTATTTCGGTTGGGTCTTTTGTCCCAAATAAAATTGTTCACTTCCGCTATAGGTTTTAGCGTATATCTCGTTTATAATTCAGTATACGAAAAAAGTGTATATAACAATTTTTACTCTAAATAACAAAATAAACAACTTTTGTTTTGTTCATATTTGCCGAAAAACCAATAGGAAACGAAATATCGCTATTTTTAATTTCAGGCTTCCCTTATAACCCCCACTTCTGTTCGTCTCAGAGGATATTAATATAGCCTAAAGTCTAAGTTGGGTTAGTAGTAATATACATACCATGTTTCATAAAATTCGGTTCAGCCGTTTATGAGTGAAAAGGTAACAAAGAAACAAATAAACTAACACACACGAAAGAAACAAAATGCAGTTATGGTGCCTATGACATGTGAAACGAAAAGTTATCGTGAAAATTCGCGAAAAAAATCATTGTACAGACAGAGGTTACAATTTTATATATATAGGTAAATTAAAGTTGTAGTTTTTATTCTGGTATAACAGCTCTGGCCTTGATTGGAATTTTTCCCTCTCATAGCTTTATTGGTGTGAATAGACTTTTCCTGATGATGCCTTTATATTTATTTATGCCTTTACATATTACTGCTGGGAGGGCTAATGCAGAATGCAGCGGGAAACCTATACAAGCCCTAGAGACTCTTATTCACTTGTTCGTAGCCGTATAAATCAGGTTTACCTGTTCATGGGATCAAGTACGAGGTGTAATCTGTAGATACTACAATACAGCTGATAACTATAGCACATGCGCATGTAAGGCATAAAAGGTGCTTAGGTGAAAAGTTGTTGGTGTAATTGGAAAAATACGTGCAGGATATTTATCATATGCTCAGAAAGGGAGGCACGGTTTGGTGACGTGAAAAGTGAATATTTCTGAACCATTTTACAAAGATTATAGCTATTAAATGGGGCCAGTTAGTAAGCAGGCTGTCAGTATATAACTACTAGAGGGTTCTGTAAACACAGAGTGCTCGGCGTTAAATATACAACATTGTTTCAGAGGCATTTAACTATATTTATATGTTTACCTACTTAAATTGGAAAACAGATATATTTTAATTTGCTTTATACATGAGGAAGTATAACAAAAACTATTAATTGCAGTCCAAATGATTTATAAATATAAATGGTTGCAATATATTTTAAACTTTAGAGAATGAGGCTAAGGGGATAAACGTCGTCTGAAAGAAAGTAATAAATAACGGAGAATAACTGTGTATTCAGTAGGAAACTAGAGCCAATATAAGTTAGTACCTTCTTTCTAAAAGCCCTCGCTTCAGGAATATATAAACGACTGTGCATATCATCTGCAGTAACTACATGGTTTAAACAATGAATTGGAGCAAGCTACTATTTATATAGATTAGATTTCGCCATATTTTGTTGTCCGGTATGGCCCCAAATTCATAAAGTTCTAGCGAGTTTTACTAGTTTATCAAGAAGGGTAGATCTAGGCGTTTCTAGCTCACCAAAAATTGAGTTTAATTTATATGCCGCTCAAGTTCTGTCAGCTTTTGAATGGGAAAACTCTTTGAAAATTAATATTAAATACTCTCCTCTTCGCGGTGATGTAGAATCAAGAACAGCTGGACTCCTTTGCCGTAAATGCGGCAAAGAGAAAAAAACCACAGCCTAAGTATTTGGCAACTGTCAGCACAACATGCTCTGTATTACTAGCCTCCACCACAACGTGCAACACGCCATAATAGTTCTTTTTTCAGAAAACGACTACATGTGTTTTTAGGAAGTCTTTAGAATTAGCAATGGCGGCTCTCGGCGGTTTTAAAAACTAGCAGATCAAAAGCTTTCCCAGACCCCAATAATCCTGAAAAAGCGATGAATGCAAATGCAGAAAAGAACGGAATTTATAAAAGAAGGACTATTTCGAGGAACAATCGGTAATGAAGACTATGGAGTCCGTGGTCTGCTGCTCCAGAGAAACTATACTGAAGGAGACTCAAGACTATATGAATGAACTGGGCTTGGCACCAGCTGAGTCTATTATAATAGACTCACTTGGATTCATAAATAACCTCATTTATGGAGGATAATTATTTTTAATTTGCATTATAATTTTGATTTTATATATCTTATTATTTCAGTAGATTCATATTTTCTCTCATTATTTTAACTTATTAATTATTTTTTGAATTTATTTCATTATTAATATAAAACATTTTACAATTATTTAAAAAAAATAAATATCGGCTAAGTTAATATGTTATATATGTATATGCATATATTTTTATTAAGGTTTTGGTTACTTTCAATAATCTTGAAGTTAAAATATATAGCAGCTTGATAGTCTTCAAAATGTGGGTGTAAATGTCTAAAGTATCAAAAATAACTAAGACATCGTAGGTGTATTGTTACAGACGTTCTATAATCTAGAGTATATCAAAGTGGATTTCTTTATTTATGGCGTTGTTGCGATCAGTAATTTGATATAAACACCAAGAGAAAACTTAGTAAAACTAAAAAATAATTGATGATGAAATTCAATCATAGAATGCCAATCAATTAAGTTTACATACTGGTCTATGACATGTTTCAGGGAATGGATGACGAGCTTCTCCCCATTATTTTTCATTGATATTTCCAATACAATTTAAAAAATAAAAAATGCCATCGCTAAAATAAGTAGCAGAGAAGTGTGAGTGAATTTGTGTGTGTGTGTGTGTGTGTGCGTGTAATTTTTAAATGAAGAACAGGTGACCCTTGCCCTTAAACTATGAAGAGAATAAAAGAATTTTCGGTCCTGAATAAGAAGAATATATAATTTTTATTTTAAGTCATTTCCTAGGTGGGATCGAAAGACATTTGAGGAAATGTTTCGAAAATCACAGTGATTACAACCGCAGGAAAAATTCTTAGACTACCCGATAGTAGAAGATTCACTGCACATAACGTAACCCTGAAATATATGCTGATATATTAAATTATTCAGAGGTAGCTTTATAACGGTATTTATTAAGCACCTTTCTCAATTTATAACTAGTAAATATTTGTGCGTGAGAAATAAATACCTGTAATAAAAATGGGGAGAATAGCTACTTCAGGAGTATAAAAAGTGCAATAAAGAGTTTATGAAATGATGAGAGTTGTCTGCATATCATGAATAGTAAGCCTCCCCCCTGAGTAGTACCTGAGACCCATAAATAAATCGTATTAAGCCCTCTTTCAACTTGACATCTCTATAAAAATAAAACTCAGATTACAGCCTATTGATTCTAAAATATAGAAATGCAATAGCTTTGCTTTCTGGCACACCTTCATACTAAAAACAAGAAAATTAGATGACAGTAATAAAACATTTTTTATTTTATACAGAGCATTGCGTATTATTTTCATAACACTATTTTCCCTTTAATTTATTATTATTGAACGAGAAGTACATACAAGTGCGTAAGGCCATAGCAAACACGCAAAAAGTAAAGAAGACAGCTTAGGTACCAAATTCCAAAAGTTCTATAAAACCAGCCTACTTGCGCACCATCAACTACTAGGGTAGATTGTCATCAAATATATTCAACGAAAGCTGAATAAAATAGAAATTGGTTTATTCACTTTTCTTTGATAAAGTAACTGGAAGCTTTCGCAACTACAAGAATTTTCCATTAAACATTAAAAATATAAAAATAAATAATGCTCTTTAGCCTCTTTAAACTTTTCTCCTTGAGAACCAAAAAAAAATGAAACCAAAAATGTGAGTTTCTATTCAAAAAAACATCTGCTATTATTTCTCCTAAGTTTACTGTGCAAAAATAGGCCAGTTTTTAAAACTCTCATGAGTCTCAGGCCGGCGAAATAATAGTTTTGAAATTATAAAAATTATATTCTCGGGAAACAAGCGAATGATTAGTTTTATGAAATATTAGTTTTTAAAATATATTTGTTTAATACATCCGATTTGCACACCTTTATAATACTGATTTATATAGTAGAATTATTTAGACTCACATATCTGTAATACGAAAAATTTTTAATTATTATTTTTTAAGCTTTCGATTACATTATTCTGAAATAATTATTTTAAAAATAGTACACTTAAAAGGTGTTAATCATTTTTTATTTACGTTCCTGCGAAATAATAGTTTAAAGATATGCTCCGAATGTGAAAGTTTTTTCGCCCTCGAACTTTGCCCTATTAAAAACAATAATTACAGTTTCAAAATAAATAATGACTTTCAAATAGCATTGTATTACATATGTGTTAGATGTTACAAAGCTTTTTCCATCGTTGTCTTTTTTATCTCCGTAAATCAGATGTCATTTTTACTGCCATGAATTTTACATTCGTACTATAATGAAAATTTCACATTCTCATGAACTAGCTCCATGTTTTCTTTGACAGTGTACACATTCTGGTTGTTTATTTGTTTGTAGTTCATGGCCTGGGATGGGACAATTTCTGGCACGTTTCAGCTCATGAGAACTAAACGGCATTAGTTTTTACAGTGCCCTCATCCTATGCATTTTTTACACCGAGCTACAACGCTGCATTAGTGACTTCTTTCTAATGGAAAACATGTAGATTGTTGAATAATAAAATAGAATTAGTCGATGTACGAGACAACTTCTGGTAGCAGTGTTGTAAACAAGTATGAGAATGAAATGTGAGATGCGACCAACTAATTTAAAATGCGAATAAAAGAAAAAGAGCTTTCATTTAGTTTGTGTAAATTCACTGGTAATCACAAAAGGGACAAATAAGTGTAATATAATGGAAAAGAAGGATTAAATACTAATCCATAAACGAACATGGACGTCTGAGGTATTTCGAATAAGTCTGACGAAAAGGGGCTTGTAGGAAAAGGGATTTTTTTTTTTGGGGGGTGGACAGATGATCACCTATCAAGACCAGCCAATTGCCATACAGGAAATAAGACCAAGGCAATGCAAGCTGTGTTATATAAGTGGAGTATATTTATTACCACTGTCTATGTCGAGCCCGATGTTGGGAAACGGACTCCGAATACTTCAAGGCTAGTAGTGGACATGAAGAAGGTTATTGTCTGGTGAGATTTAAAATTCAGTGCAATGTCCCCAAATAATAGATTAACAGGCGAATATAACTGTAAACGTAATATAAATATTAGTTGTACTATATAACTTTAACTTCTTTTTTTCGTTCCATAAGAGAAATCAGCTATTCAAGATGTACACATGGCACTTCATTGTGCGGAGTACGGCTATATGCTCCAGCGGTTTTGAATTGTTATTGGTTAATATAAAACTGTAACATCTGTCTGTACAATGATTTTTTCCTTGAAGTTTCACAATACTTTTTCGTTTCACATGCCATAGACACGATATCTGCAATTTGTAGCCTTGGTGTCTGTTTGTTTGTTACTTTTTCACGCATAAACGCCTAAACCGAATTTTATGAAACTTGGTATGTATATTACTACTAACCCAACTTAGACGTTAGGCTATATTAATATTCTCTGAGACGAACAGGAGTTATTAGGGAGGCCTGAAATTAAAAATAACGATATTTCGTTTCCCATTGCTTTTTCAGCAAATAGGCAGATAACAAAAGTTATTTATTTTGTTATTTAGAGCAAATTAGAGCTCAAAAATGTTGGTTTGACCTACACCGTACTGGATATTTAAGCACCTCGCACAACCCTAAAGATTATATTTGACAATGGAAATTGGAGGAATAATTTTAAAATCCAAAATATCTCCATACTGAGTAGGATCTACTAATGTTACTAGACAAATCATTTGTTGTTTTTTTCTGGACAACTAGTGTTCATAAAAATATATGAAGCATGTTATTCGCTTAGAAATATTGATATTCTCATCAATTCTTTTCCATATATGAACTACCTGGTATCTCACCTAGATAAATTAATGCAAATCTATTTTAACATTTTATCCTTAATAATTCAAATCTTGTTATTTTTTTAACACCAGTAACTGGTTGCGCCTAAAATATACTGCCCTCTCTCTTCTCCCAATCATTAATTTACGAGAAATGAGAAATGACAATTTCCCCTGAAATGTATTCAATACATTTTAAACTAAAACATGAAAATTATTTGATTAAACGATTTTAGTTGTTGTGAATATAATGTAATCTGATTTCTTAATATAATTTAATGAAACATATTATAGATCCTATATGAGTGGTAGGTTGACACCACTGAGCCTAGGGAGGTGTGGGGATACTTCCTCTGCGGAACTCGCTGTCTACTCACAGCTATTACCTTTACATCATTTTTTGCAATTTGAGCTTTCAGCTTTTGCTGATGATTAAAATAACTTTAATATTCTCAGTGTATGCGTGAACTCTTGGATTTCAATACTGGTAGGATTTTAAAAAAGAAAAACTTGTTTTAGTGTAACAGAAAAAATTCTACAATTAGATAAACTTTAAATACTTAGATAGATTAGATAAATGCAAATATTATCTAAAAAATTAAATGTTCAATGAGACACAATATTTGCTATTTACGCTTTAAATGAAGCTTATAGATCCTATGACATGAGCAGGAGTGGGGGGGGGGCTTAGCGAACGCCGAAGTCTGAAAAATGTGAATATCTCCGGTAATAGTGAACATAGTGAAAAAAATGTACAATACAACATTTTTAGAACACTATATTTGCAATAATATTGGTTCTACACAGTATTTCGATCCAATGGATAATAACAGAGATATTAAGATTTTTTGAAATACCCCCTCTAAATACCCCCCCCCCCTGCCATTGGTCGGATTTCAGCCATTAACTCACCCGATCTTTAGTTTTAAATATAACATTTAAATATCAAGTTAACAGACATGTGTACACACACACACACACACACACACACACATACACACACACACACATATATATATATATAGATATATATACACATATGGTTGGACAACCATGTTTGGATCGATGGACATTTGAGGAGATTTTTCGAAAATCGCGACATGACTATGAACTCAATAGCTGATTTCCCCTAAGGGAAATCTGCCAAATATAAGAGCTCACGCACAGTTGTGAATCATAATCCTAATAATTGGCTTTAAAGCTTAATAACTCTGAGTTTTTCATTAGCTAGCTCGTACAATAATACTTTTTAAAGTGTAACACTAACTTCAACTTACTCCCATTTGTAAAAATATTTTTGAACCATTATAATTCAATACATGTTATTGACATATCTGTCTGATTATGGTATATTTATAGATATATTTTCTAAGGTATATTCATTAAGGAAGCAATCAAGGCAATATTTCATGTAACTTTCTACGTTTATTCCCTTCAGGGCATTAAAATTTCTCTAATTAATAAAACGTTGTTGTGAATGGGAGGTGAAGTAGGACTAATTTAAGTCCAAACTTGGGCTTGGGCAAACTGATTAAGTATGCCAAAGAGAAGTTTTCTTCCGTTCATGAATACACAAATGAGGTAAGTCCTCTCCAAGTCTCTCTCTTCAATGGTTCCAACTCTATTTAAAATGGCTGTAAACCCAGACAAATTATTTTTTCGCCCTTTCTAAACATTAGTTTTAGCATTAATTAAATTACGAAAATAATGAAAGATGAGTGTATACTTTTCAAAAGTTGCTTCAAAGGGATTTACTTATTAATTATAATAATGTTAAAAGGGCAGACACCAATCAGAAGTTCGTAATCAAAAAACTACTGCCAATTCAGGTCACGTCTAGTAAGTGTATTTACATGTATAGAAAAATTATTAATATTCATCTTGATGTTTTTTAAAAATTTATTTATTTTGGGTTTCAGGTTAGACGTGTAAGTTAGGGTACGGTATTAATTAACTTTGTAAACTTAGTGCTGTGGGTTCACTTCCCGTGAGGGCAATATGAATTTATTTATTGAAGAACTCATTAAATAATATCCTTAGCCGTTACCCTGGCTTGAAAATAGAGTAACCTGTAATTGATCCGTCCCAGTTAGCCAAAACAAAGTGGAAGTTAATAAATAACATTTATTTATAAATTTTAAAAGTAATATGTAGACATTTACGTTGAGTATAGATGTTATGCTAAGTGAGTAGGGGCTTCCAACACACCACTTTTGTTATTCAGTTTGGTAACGGTCAACCAAATACTGTAGCCGTTAGAGCATTACAATCATATTTGATGACGTCATATGACACAATTCTCTATATCTCACAGATTAAGGTCTCTAAATACTATAAGACGAATAACTCCGGTAAAAAAAAATATTTGAGTAAGAAAGATATTTAAAAAATAAGATATCTTGCACCTTCACTAAAAACTCACTTCACTTACTCCAACTTTGGTTAATTACAAACGATACCTTTAGTTTCACAAGAAACATTTAAATATCGAGTTAATGAGTAACCACCAAACAAACTACGCTCACCAGAGATTTAAAGATATATATATATATATATATATATATATATATATATATATATATATATATATATATATATATATATATATATACATATATGTGTGTGTGTGTGTGTGTGTGTTGTGTGTACAATATATACTTAAATCTGAGCAATCATCATTTTCGCGAACGAAAAGTGAATTCCTGAACGTATTTGTGATTAATCTTTTTGTGTAATCCCCGTAATGAATATTTCAGTTTTAGCAGTAAAGTAGGGAGGCTGTGGTCAGCTGACATATTACCAGTCCATACTTCTATTAACTCTTGATTAGGTGTATTTATTGCATAGTTAGTTAATAAATTGTTCCTATTTATCACGTGGGCTAATCCAGTAATTTATCCATCAAGATTTCTGGCTGGAGTCTACATATCTGTTCCTAAATATATATTATTTTCCATTAGCTTACTTGTAATTTGAGCTAAACTGTGATAATAAAATACCTTTTATATACCATTTAATTTAAATTTCCTATTTAAAAGAAGATCTTCTTCACAAAATTATTGTTTCAACAAAGTTTTCGGACCACATTATTTCTTTTAGTAACTTTGAAACCATTTCAAACTATGTGCAAGAAGGGGGTTCATGATTTATCTCTGCAGTGTTGAAATTATTTCAATTTTTGTACACAAAACGATAACCGAAAGATATGTTCTAGAAACATTCCTGAAATGAATATGGTACGTTTTTGGAATGTAATCCATCAAATAATAACTTTTTTTAAAAAAGGTATTAAATTAGTTTTAATTAACTCAACCATATTTTTTTATTTGATCAATTGAAAGAGAAGAATAAAGAAGGAAAAAATACGTTTGAATGGCATGATTTCAGATACATGAATTAAACACAAGCCTATTTCTTGTGAGATCTTATCATTGCATTATTTTTCTGTTGTTGCATTTGAAGGCAGATAGAACTGTACATTCATCAGTATTAGCTGTTATGACCGCTAGTAGATTGAGAACGCACTGGAGTGTTTAATGGGCTTTGGACAATGGTGCTCTCTTCTCCTTTGGTCACCATTATTTATTAAGTCAATAGTCTTAAGACGAAAAAAAGAGTCTTGTGATGTTATCCTTTTGCATTTACCAGTGTCGCTGTCTGTTCTTATGGGGTAGAGACACTGTTGTACAGTACATCATTGCAAACTTCACCTATTCTTCAGCCGTTCCTTAGGTGCACATGACCTTAAATCTATTCAAAAAAATACTGGCAAGATCTTTATTAATTCGAGTAATTGTGAAGTTTGTGAATGTTTGCATTTATTTAATTTCCCTGAAATGTATGTTTTATCAGAGCTTAAATCAGTTACGGATGACTAAGAATGGTTTCCAATACCTTTATATATCTTTTGCCCACCTATTGCTGGACAGACTTCTTATGATAACCACATAAGTGCACATCGTTTTAGTCTCCATAATGCAAATTTCGAAGACTGCCCCAAATGATCACTGAGCAGTATAACAAATAAGGCCAGTGGTTAGTTCGGGGTGGAATAGCGTATTGTCTTAACCCTTTCATTGCGCAAAGCCATTATAATGACAACATATAATATATCTCTTCTGGGGCATGATGTTCCATGAATGGGAATTTCGATTCTCAAATATTTTGGGAAAAGATTGGAAATTTACTCAAACTGTAAACGCTAAAATACAAATAAGAACATTCGTATTCGAGTTGGAGGAAAAAGTATAGATCAACAATTGGAGGACATCATTTCTGAAACATTACACATCAATATAAATCCCAATAGCATTACCGAAGGAAATGTGCAAGAATGAAGAAAAATAACAGAGGAAAAAGCAAGAATCGTGCAGAGGAGATGAGAATTAGTTGGATGTTTATACAATGAGTTCTCTCTCTGATTTGTAACAAATTTTGAAAAGTAATGTAAATGAACATGAGTATATTTTAATCACAACTAAATCTCAATGATTAAACGATTTCCTTTCTAAGTTACTTTTCGGATTTCCTTAGTGCTACAGATATCGGTCACTTTATATACCAATTAAATTTCTGAAGCCTCATATGGCCTAATGACTAAATGGCTATGGAAGAAACTTCGTTACAGTATTCCATTCTTGTTTTGTTTTCAGATATTTAATTTTATTTTTTGGTCAATATTTTTACTAGTTTTTAGAAAATTTATTTGGGCGTAAAAAACTTTCCTTAAAGGATAACATATTCTACAACATATGAACATAAAGGGTACTTCGTGGAGTAATGAAAATGTTTTTGTTTTCAGATCATTTCGCTGAAGATTGCATTATTGACACCTGATAAATTAAAAAATCTGGCTCTCAGAATAATTATCTAACGTCAAATCACTGATAATACATATAATTGTCAACGTTTGTCAAGACGTTATATGTTTAAATTCACTGATTAATTACCAGTGGCAACCATTGTATCAAATCCATTCATTGATCATTTTTCTAAAAAAAAAAAATCGATTCCCTTCACTAAAGGAATCCAATCGATTGTTACCCTTCCGTCAGTTTATAGAATTCATAGAACATACCTCTTTATAGGATATAACTTGAGACCAAAATTTAATTGATATTTTCTCATAGTATAAAACAAAAGTTTCGCTGATGGTTAAAACAAGTTACAAAACAATAAATAAATTGGGGCTCTATAATTATGAATGTAACACATTTACATTTGTTGCAGCTGTATAAATAACTACGAAGAAAAGGTTGGACTGTAAATAATTAAATGTTCAATGAACAAAAGCTCGTTTCGATTAAACAGGCTCAGAACTTGAAAGCTTGCGAGAAAATTGTTTTTATTAGATCTTTCATACTGTGAAAGTCTTTGAAGTCTATTTCTACTAAAGAAAATAATAAATATATAAAACTGCTTTATTTTCGTATAATTGGTTTATATTGGAATTCTGAATATGCAAATAGTTGTAACTTATACTTATTTTAAGATTAATGTTTGCATTTGCCTATGGACTACTTAATTATGTTGGAAATAACGAGAGAGAGAGAGAGAGAGAGAGAGAGAGAGAGAGAGAGAGAGAGAGAGAGAGAGAGAGAGAGAGAGAGAGAGAGAGAGAGAGAGAGAGAGAGAGAGAGAAGAGAGAGAGAGAGAGAGTGAGAGAGAGAGAGAGAGAAGAGAGAGAGAGAGAGAGAGAGAGAGAGAGAGAGAGAGAGAGAGAAGAGAGAGAGAGAGAGAGAGAGAGAGAGAGAGGAGAGAGAGAGAGAGAGAGAGAGAGAGAGAGAGAGAGAGAGAGAGAGAGAGAGAGAGAGAGAGAGAGAGAGAGAGAGAGAGAGAGAGAGAGAGAGAGAGAGAGAGAGCGCCCTTGGCTCCTTTATTAAAACAGTTCTCCATTTTGTTTCGGACTAAATTAGAATGTGTGTTTGATCGGAGTTCTCCACTCTCCGATCAAACACACATTCTAATTTATTGGCTGGTATTGGCATTATGTGTAATAAAACAAGGGTATTCAACATTCCACTCAGCAGAGTGGATTTCTTTTGTGTTTAACATTCCCTGAATATATACAATACCATTTCAATAATTCATTTCAAATGGCTTCAATAAGAAATCAGTTCCAGTAAAGCGAATCCAAGGGAAAATATAAATTGAGTTATCTCATTATTGAGCTATGCGATAACACGAGTTATAACAACTTCTGTTACTAACTTAATAGATTCATTGGTGCTATAACATACGAGATGTTATATTTCAGAATTGACATTTCCATTAGCGTGATTATCAACATTGTTTGAGTTTCTAATATCTTAATCTATAGCCGATAGAATATTCTAAATCAGTAAATTAAATGTCAATGACTCGTCAACGAACAATCTATATATATATAAAATTGTAACCTCTGTCTGTACATTGATTTTTTTCGCGAAATTTCACGATAACTTTTCGTTTCACATGTCATAGACACCATAACTGCATTTTGTTAATTTCGTGTCTGTTTTTTTGTTTGTTTATTTGTTTGTTTGTTTGTTTGTTTGTTACCTTTTCACGCATAAACGGCTGAACCGAATTTTATGAAACTTGGTATATATATTACTACTAACCCAACTTAGACTTTAGGCTATATTAATTTTCTCTGAGACCAACAGAAGTGGGGGTTATAAGGAAGGTCTGAAATTAAAAATAGCGATATTTCGTTTCCAATTGGTTTTTCGGCAAATATGCACATAACAAATGTTGTTTATTTTGTTATTTAGAGTAACTTTTGTTATATACACTTTTCTCGTATACCGAATTATAAACAAGATATAGACTAAAACCTATAGCGGAAGTGAACAATTTTATTTGGCACAATAGACTCAACCGAACTAAATAAAACTCGGTATATGTATTAGTACTAACGCTTTCATTATAACAAGCAATACCAACCTTTCTAGGGATGAGCAGGAGTGGGGGTTATAAGGGAGGCCTGAAATTAAAAAATAGTGTTATTTTGTTTCCTATTGGAGTTTCGGCAAATATGCACATAACAAAAGTTGTTTATTTTGTTATTTAGAGAAATTTGCTCAACAATTCTTTTCAATATGAACTACCAGGTACCTCACCTGGAAAAATTAATTCAAATGTATGTTAATATTTTGTCCTTAATAATTCAAATCTATGCCTAATGCACAGGAAACGGGATATATGACAATATGGAGGACAGTGAAGTCTTACAAAAAAATTAATTTTATTATTAACAAATCCACAGAAACGACGGGTGTTAACCCTAAACACTGGGACGAGTAAATGTCAAAATATTGTGCAAAGTAAAGCCATGCCAAAAAAATACCATCAATATTTAGCCTCAAATGAATTCCCGAGCGAAGCCGGGTATCTGAGCTAGTCTTAACATAAATACGGTTTGTTATTTTATATCGTGATTCCAGAGGCATTTTGCTAATGACTGCTACATAGTATTTTCTTCCAACGTTTCGCTAGTCCAGCTTCAACAGAAAATCTGAAATGAGGAAAATCATCATTCCTTTTGAGATAGCCTGAAAATGCTAGTTTTAAATGTGTACATACAGATTATGTATCGCTTACTAAGTAGAGAATTGTGATTTGTAGACACATAATATCAACATATGTGTTATAAATTTTTATTTTTTAATAAATTGAAGTTCACAAAAGCAATACTAAAATTGTAAACAAAAATAAATCTAGAATAAAAATTTAAAAAAAAACATCTATGTATTTAATTTAATAATGAGAATTTGTAAGCTGGAAGAATATCTAACATTTCTAAAATTTCAAATGTTTTTTATTTTTCAATTAGAAGTTCTTTTACTTCCGAAGATATTGTTTCTAAGCGATCGCTATCGTTGTTAAGTGTTGGCCTTAAATGTGATATTGAAGGGTCTGAATTAATTAACAAATTATTCAGGATATCTCTGTTGGTAGCCGTCCTTGAAAATTTTCTTGAAAAAGATTCTCTGTATGCGCGGAAGTATTTATGGTTAGCCTCCTGAGCATCTTCTGACAGCATACCAATTGGTACAATAGCGTGTTTGACTATTTCCGGGCCATGTATTAACAGTTTGTGAACTGTTACTGGCATGTAATACCATTCATACAAATCCACAAATATCTCAGCTGTTTCTCTTGTAAACTTTTCAAACTTCTCAGAATTGATCAAAGCGTTGGACGAAATTGCTTGCAAAATAATAGAAAACCGTTTAATTAAATTTACATCTATTCCTGTGATTGACCCCGAAATGTGAGGAAACGCAAAAAACTTACGCTCCGTGTTTCCGTCATTAGATGTACCCAATCCTTGGTTCACTCGGTCAACGATTAATCCCATTTTTCCCCTAAAATCACTAATGATTTTCGTTTTTCTTTGTTGGAGAAGTTCTTTATGAACTTGGGACCGAACACTCCACGATTTGAAATCTAATCGATATGCAATGTGGAGAAGGCATTCAAAGCTCCTTATCCAGCAATGAAGAGTAGATAGTCCAAAACGAAAAAGGACCGTTAAAATATTTAGACAAGAAAAACACGTATTTAACTATTTTTTCGAAGGTGAATGGCTGCGTCAATTGCGTAGAGGAGGAGGCGTTTTACACCGTACGTAGTTGGGAAAGGTCTGCGGGAGGACTTCCGCACCTAATAATGCGGGGGGTGTTAACACTAAAAGTAAAATATTTAACGAATAGGCAAGTTTAGGCAAGATCTGAAGACGTTGTAAATAAGAGAATATACTCCTAAAAGCATGCCAAGTGGTATTTTTTTCAAGCAAATACAAGCGATTTGCGAATTCAATTAAATAAAATTATTTTCAGCTCGATGTAAAAAAAAAAAATTTAGAGGAATTTTAAAAACCTTTTGTGCCAGTTTTTGATTTGTTATAACACCCTTAAAGTGTACTGGAAGCAACAATAATTTATAAAATGAAATAAGAGTTCACGACGAATTTAATAAGCCAAGGCTTTTTTTAACATAGCAATTATAACCAGGCATTATGTAAAAACCATTGCAATAATATGACTAAAAATCAATCTGCTCAATTGAAAAGAGTTTATGTGGTACTAACAATACAATCAAAATCCCAAATTAAAACTTTTATTTTTTCCCCCAATGTCCAACATTAATGAAGGATCGCTCCAGTGTGCCCCGGTGGGTCAAACCACCTTAGTACCATCTACTACTGACATGCTGGGTCTCAGACAAAAAAAAATAAAATAAAACATTAGAAAAAACATTTTAACATTTCATTACATTTCCAATAACCTCGCCCTTCGCCCTTCGACCGGAGACCGAGGTGGCACGAAGTGAATATGATGAATCTAAAAAATTTAATATAGCTTACAATCACGGAAGAACTAATGTTAATTCACATACCAAGTTTTTTTCAGTTCGGTTTGATCGTTGGTGCCCAATAAAATTGTTGGCCCCCACTTTTCTTTTTTAGAGCATAACTCATTTATACATTCTTATACGACAAAAGTGAATATGACAAAAGTTACTCTACATAGGAAAATAATTAACTTTTATCCTGTGCATATTTGCCGAAAAACCAATAGGAAACGAAATACGGCTATTTTTAATTTTAGGCCTCCCTCACGTCCCCCACTCCTACTCCATCTGCCGGGCTGATCTGCGGTGCTAAACCATCCGGGGCGTCGCCCAAACGCGTATATAAAAATTCATTCAAATCGGTATAGCCGTCTTGGAGTTCAGTGACATATACACGTACAGTTGAATTATATATATAAAGATAATAACGTTTATGCATTCGAATTCGAAATATTCATTTATATGCCAATGCATACATTTTATATCCATATTGTCATTTAATGTATACTCATAATCTATGAACATAGTATGGTAAGTAACAGTAGCAACTGGGAACATCTCAATTTTAATTATTTTTAAAAATTAAACCATAATAATAGTAATAATACATATTTCTCAGGATGAAGATAAAGAATGAAAAAATAAAGTTATTCTTAACAATAGTTATTAGTCAACTAAAGTTTAAGATGAACCTACAGGCTTTCTTTTGGATTCAACTTGAAACTCTTATTATACGAAAACAATTACTCCCACCCCCATCAGATGTTTAAATAAGATTGTAGATCATCTGTTACATGTTAGCGCTTGGTTAGTCCTCCATTTTACAGTCGGTTAAAACGAGGCCCTTGGTGGGCTCCGGCAACTTTTAAAGAAATGTATGAATTTTTTAAATGTAGTGAGCATGAAATAGTTGAAAGCTACGATACACGTTTATAAAGAATTTAATAAATGATTTGATGGGAATTAAAATGTGCTTTAGATGGCTTACCATTCTTTGGAGACAGTGGCACTGTTAACCAGCGAGCATTTTAACATTTCCATTGTTCATGAGATCCATCACCATTTTTGCATATGTAATATATCTATTACTCTGGCAGTAAATAAATGTCAAATAAGATATTACTGGTTTATTGCTACTTTTTGCAAGTTCAGAGGGTTAACGACGCCCCAGACCTTCATAGCATGCTTAAGAATCTAAAAGGTTTTAGGGTAATTTATATCTTTTACGTTGCTGTATTTATAAGTAATTAGAACAAGGAGTTATGGGTGTTTTTTTTAATGTGACTGTTTATATAATGTTCAATATTCTTGTACTACGCAGTCAACTCCCCAGCAATAATTCCGTAGCCAATAGCTGGCTAGCAGAAAATTCACGACTGGAATAAAGTTAATCAAAGGTTTACAAATAATGCTTAAACTTGGAGTTGAGAAATTAATGAAACGTAAATCTAGAAACTGAATAACCATGCCCATTAATTAATTCCAGTTCGTATGTTTCTCTAATGAAATCAAAATAGATATGAAGTATAGCTCCTACCCGTATATAAATTAAGGTCCCAGAAAACGAACAATATTTTCTTTGCATTAAATAGTAGAGAGAGTATCCCAAAAATGTTTATATTTCATTAGACGCTTCAGATGGTATTCTTTCAGGTGGTTTTTTGTGACAATTTTGTTTCTCTTTTGTGTCACTATATCTACTCCACATAATATTACAGTTTTTAACATTTTTACCCTGAATTTTCTCTCAAATGTAATATTCTGCCTGGAAAATGAATTATTGTTTTTGGCGTCCACTTTTTGCTACTAAGGCTAATTGGGATGGGTTATCTACAGCTTACCACCGTTTTCTAGCCTTAGAGTTGTATTTATATAGATTATTCGGTATTTTTCTTCTGATAAAGTTTTGCGATAAGCTTTCATATTAAAGATCTTTGGAAAGTCTTATGATCTTTTATTTATAGCTTTCTGATTATATTTTCAAACAAAAAAAAAAAGATACGAATTAAACTGTTTCTTGAGTTGCGGTGGGTTGAAATGTGTTTAAATGCCGGAGTTACCAAGTATCTTACTTTTCCACCAGGGAGATAAATTTCGGAGTAGGTTGAAAGTGATGAGTAAATCAATAGTGTTGGAAGGAGATTGGATTGAAGAGTCAGAGAGAAGGAACTAAAGATGGAGGAGAGGAATATAGAAGAGGACTGTCAAGGAGAGAGAATCAGAAAGATGTTGGGGGAGGAGGCTTAGTTCCAGTCGATTTCATCCGCTTTGTACTTGGATACTATGTTCCCTCCAGCTCCAGGACGCCTCCAGTCCAGCCAATGTACATCCTTTCCACTTGTTTGCTGGAGAATTCTTTCTGCCACTTTAAGATATTCAACAGACAGTTTATTCTTGGCATAAGGAAATATAATGGAGTGAGACATTCGTGAATTTTTTACAAACATTTCTTCTTTCTCACTACTAGCTCATTAGAGGGAGGATGAAATCGAAAATTCAATGTATCTCCCTTATTATGGGGCGCATCGACAAACGTTATAAGATTTATCTTGTTAAACTATTCACGCTCTTCAATTGCTGTTATATACATTTTATTACCACCCTAATATTTAGAATTCGTAATTTGTAGTTTTCAGACTTTAGTAAACCCCTTTTTCTACTCAATGCATTTTACATAGAAAAAGAGAATAGAGGAAACTGATAATAGATATCAGTTCTGTTTACATTAAATTATGTTAATAATTCTTATCACATTTTCTTCACAATACAAAAGTGTATTGAAAAGGAAGTACTTTTCCTATTTTAATTAAATAAAGTATTAAATACATTGAAGGAGAAACTGACATTTCTAATTAATTAATGTTTGGGAAAGAGCGGGGGGGGGGCATGACAATATACTTCGATCTTCATTCAACCTGTTAATAATGGCTGTTAAGTTTAATGAAAGTGTATTAATCCATGAAGGTACTAAGTTCATTCATTTTTACAATACAAACATTCATTTTTATATATATAGATATGCAAATATTTTCAATATGGCGTCATTAATTCATTTTTATGAACTACACTACTTTCATTTGATTAACACCGCGCTTTATATTTAATCATGGAAACGAAAGATTAAATTAGGTTATGACTGAAATCGGCCTTGGGAGAGGGGGGTTAGAAGGGGGATAATTAAAAATTCCCAATATCCCCCTTATATAACCAATATTGTTGGAAGTTTAATTGTCAACAACTATTGTTCATACATATATTTTAAGACTCGAATATTAATGGAGCTTTTTGTATTTTTTTGGTGTCAGCCATTTGTAAAATCCCACCTCAGCTCATTCGGGTTCCACTTTAAGTGCCTCGTCACTAAACATATCAAAACCAATGTAATTCCTATTTACATAGGCTTCTTACTGGGGTAGAAATAGAGAATATATGTTAAGATGAGATTAGTAGTGTATCTTACAAGCTCGTGAGAAGTCAGATTACGCAGCCCTTGTGGGACGTACTTTTGTTATTCTAATTCCTATACTTTAAGACATCTCGATTTTGAATACAACGTGTCGTGATGGGAAAAATTGAGATGCTTTTTCAGTTTCAACACATAAAAAAATATGAAGATGAGCAGATATTTACATTTACTTTGTGGTATACGTAACCGTAAATATAACAATATCTGATTAAAAAGGAAATTAACTAAAAAAAAAAGTGAAATCCACTTGATGACCCGTCCCAGCAACCACACACATACACACACACACACACACACACACACACACTCATACGCACGCACGCACTCACGCACGCACGCAGGCACGCACGCACGCACTCACGCAAGCACGCAGGCACGCACGCACGAACGCACGAACGCACGCACTCACGCAAGCACGCACGCACGCAAGCACGCACGCACGCACACACTCACACACTCACACACACACATATATATCAAGTACTATGAAAAAAAATGATTTTCCTTCCATTTTGATCCGTCTTTAAAATATAAATAATAACACTTTTTCGAGGAAGTAATCTAGGGTGGAGATATTATTTTTTTTCAAAATTCACATTCAAATGTCAACTCCTAAAATTCTAATAATTTATTTCGACACAAGTATGTAACCCAGGTGGTTTATAACTGGGCAGTGATAGTGATCAGGTAATATTACAATAATTTATATGATGTTTCAAATTCAATGTGATTTGACGTCATGAGGTGACCAGATAACGTACGTTAAGATTAACCTAATAAATAAAGGTCGATCCTGACTGAATATAAACTTGGACACTAAAGACTGAGGTAGAATAGTATTAGGAAATATTTAGCGGCTAACTCTTAACTAGCTTTGTAATAATATAAGGTTTGTGAAAACTGGCAAAACACATTATGGGCTTCCAAAACATCTGTAACATATTGGGAAAAACGATGATCATTTTTCTTTTCAGCTCAAAAAGAAATCCAAAATTATAAAATCGATGTTTGCCATGTAGCCTCTGTATTTTGTGTCCACGGACCAAAAAAATGGTTTCCCGTTACGAACTGCATCAGGATATCAATCAATAAAGGCTTCTAAAAGAATGAAGAGAACACCTTACACGAGACCAGAATTGTTTGAAATTTATGTTTCTGTAGACTTATGATTAGTCTAGTATGTAGTCTAGCTATACAAGTATGAAACTTTAATGCTTAGTCCAGTCTTGCCCCTCAGACATATTTCAAGCAATAATTTATAAAAGGGAATGTATATGAAGGGCCAGGGAGAAAAAATATGAAAGTCACTTTTTCGTTGATTTTAAGATATTAGCGCTATCAAGGGTCTATGAAGGAGTAATATCATCTGGTAGAACAACAAGGGGGGGAAAGATGAGAATCGACCGAAATTTGCTTGAAAAGATTCGGGGTAAGGGGAAAAATAGATGAATGTCACAAGCGATAGTTTGCGATTCCTGTGCTGGGCAGAATAAAAATTATACCCTAATTCGTTACCTTCATCATTTAGTGACTGAGAAGCATCGTTTCGCCAGTGCTGAAGTATATTTTCCCGTTCGAGGGCATTCATACCTCGAATATGATAATAACATGAGTTACTTCAACCAGCAGACTTACGTTGAGTTGCCCGCTGAATGGAGGGATGTTATTAGAAATAGCAGAGAGAGGCCGTCGCCCTTTGCTCTGATCAACTGCCAGCAAGAACTTTTCAAGACATGGACAGAATTCTTGAATCCTATGTACTTGAAATATTGTCACTTTCCCACTAGGCCCTTGCGTTGTTTAAAGGTCATGAACGAACATCCTTCAAAAACATTTCACCGAAACACTTTTTCTGGTTGTTACATTGACGATGAAATCCTTTGGAAGACACCAAAAAGGAGGAACACGCAAGAAAACGTCCTGCTCCACGTAGACCTTTAACTAACCTGTATGATGGGCCATTGCCGATTTCTCAACCAAAGTTCAAAGACTTGCTACAACTAAAAAAATTTTTGGTTAACCCTGCTGCGAAGGCGTTCTTTGAGAATTTGCCTAGCATAAATCCAGCAGCTGTTCACGATGACAGCGAAGAGGTATCCCTGGATTACCCAGATGAATAAATTTTCATAAAATTTTTTGTTCATTGTCAGTAAAATATAAGTTGATCATTAAGTTTTTTTTTCACCTAGGAGCTACATGGAACTGCATATATTGATTACTAATATCTATTAGGAATTGATACACTAAAAAAAAGTATGATTATATTATAAAAGGAGTAATTAGAAATCAAACTTTGTTTTTCATTTTTCTCAAAATCACTTTTTGGTCACTTTCATCTTTTTCCCCCCTGACCCTTCATATATTAATAGACATGACAAATCTTTATTATTCTACAAAATGAAGGATATTGGTTGTGTGGAAAACCTTCCAAGCATTTGCTCTGAATCTCTCACCATGTTGTTTCAAATCTAAGAGTAACATCACAAGTTTCTTGTTCCACTTATAATTAGTAACAACTGTTTAAGTATGATAACAGGGCCTTGATCTGGTTCTATTTTTTTTCCCCGATATAAGTTATGCCAAAAAAATCTTTGGGCAGAAGTCTTTTCATTATCATCTATACCAAACAAGGGTTTATGTAGTAAAAAATAGCCATTACTAACTTAATACAAGTACTACTGACTGATATACGGGTGAAATTGGCGGATGAGTTGCTATGGAAACGAGAATGGAGGTCAGAGGAGGTCAGCTAGGGCAGATGAAGGGCACCAAACTTGGGTCATGTCAGGTCAACCGGGAAATTCAATATCTACTCCAAACTCGGCAATATTTTTATAAATATTTCTCATTAAAAAAATATTCTGTTAAACATATAGAAATATATATTTCTATGTTACAAATTTGTTTCTTGTAAAGTTATTATAATGAACGAGTAATGACAAAATTATTAAAGTTCTTTAGGTTAATTAGAAATTAATAACCTACATTTTCTAAAATAAGTATAGAAATACGAAATAGTACGTATTATTTTCTAAAAAAAATCGTTTGAACATTTGAAACAGTTTCCACTATGACTGAGGGCTGTTGCAGTATTTACAGAGTATATTATTGTGAAATTCTCAAGAATTGAATGCATTATCTATTGGATAATGGTGCTGCGCTGGAGATCAATTCCTGCTCGGGGTAAATCTGCTTAGTTTTCGCACTACTCTCGTGGCTGCCTTTATTAACATTAATGCTGTTGATGTCCTTCTTCACCAGAAACACTAATAGAGTGTAGCGGCGACGGACGTACTCGTGAGTCGTTCGCTATCAAATATGATAACCTCGCGGTATAAAAAATACCAGATGGTTTTAAAATATGTTCAGTGAGTGAAAAAAGGTTAACGAGAATTACGAGTGTAAAGTCAAGTGCGAAAAAACTATTATCTAGTGTCTCGTGCTAACTGTGACTGAGTTGTGGCTATTCAAACTGGACCATATTGAATAGTGAAACTACAAGTTTTGTTACCTGTAAATATTTTATGCACAGAAGTTTTTATTGTTTTTAATATACAACTTGAAAAGTGCACAGAACTATTTATTTCACCCCACTCAGTCCACTAAATTGGTGACCCCGACGCTATCTCTACGCCCCGACGTGATCTCTACGCCCCGACGCGATCTCTACGCTTCGACGTGATCTCTACGCTGCGTGAGTAGTACATTTTCTTCATCATGTCCAACTCAGATTTCTTTGACATTTTTACAGTGGACGGGGAAACTTCACACAGGTTAGACCCAGTGCAGATGCCACAGCAGGTCGAAGCTACTTCAGCTGCAACAATCAAAGCCCAGCTCCCGGCTTTTTGTAAATACGACCCGGAATTTTTTTTCCTACAATGTGAAGGTGTTTACGCTCTGTATGATATCCGCAATTCAATTAAGCAATTCAGATTCGTTGTCGCACAACTCGATAGGGAAGCTGTCCGAGATGTAATAGACCTGGTTAGGTCTCCTCCAACGGAAAACGCTTATGAGATTCTCAAAAACAGATTAATTGGTAGTTTCGGTGAATCTGATAACGTCCGTATCAGGAAGTTATTAGAGGACCAGCGCCTGGGACACCGTAAACCATCACATTTTTTGCGTGATCTCCAACATTTAGGAGGCACCATGGTTTCTGACAACCTCCTTAAGCCTATCTGGCTGAGAGGGCTGCCCGACCGGATACAGGCCGCACTAGTGGCCACAGAGCAACAGGACCTGACTAAACTTAGTATTATCGCCGATCGTATTTCGAAAATTTATGAACCGAGAGTTTGTGAGGTAGCAGCTGTTAATACTGATTCCAATGCCTCTGTTAACAACGAAAAGTTGCTAGACGCGCTAGAAAAGCTCTCTGAAAGAATTGCCACATTGGAGATGCGAGGAAGTCCGCATGCTGCGACAGGAGCAACGACTACCAGACCTCGTTCCAGGAGTAGAAGCAAAGGACGCCACTTGTGCTTTTACCATGAAAGATTCCGAGAAAAGGGAACGAAGTGTCGACAGCCTTGCGATTGGAAGCCCTGGAACTCTAAGAAAACGGAACAGGAAAACTAGAAGTAGCGACGGCAGTGGCGGAACCCGTTGCTACGAATTCTCACCGCCGATTATTTGTAGTCGATCGCCAGTCCTTAATCCGATACCTCGTAGACACCGGAGCTGCACTCTCAGTGTTACCAACGAAGAAGGGAAATAAGACTGAACCCAGCGACTTCGCCTTATATGCAGCCAATGGGACCGCAATTCCAACGTATGGTGACCAGCTCGTCACTTTGGATTTGGGCCTGAGGCGGAGGTTAACATGGCGTTTCATCCTAGCAGATGTAGGACACCCTATAATTGGGGCAGACCTTCTTTATCACTACCAAATAATGGTTGACCTAGCGAGCAATCAGTTGATCGATAAAATTACTGGTTTAACGTCAAAAGGAAGACCAGCAAACGTCGCAGTGTCTGCCATTTATTCCGTTCCCAGCGGTAAATGGTACACCGAGCTGCTAAATAAATACAGCTCCATCACTCTTGCGACAAATTACATGAAGAAGCCGACTCACACCGTCGTTCATTATATTGAAACGCGCGGCGCACCGGTTACCGCGAAAGCGCGTAGACTACCTCCTGACCGATACGCGGCCGCGAAATGGGAATTCGAGCAGATGATGGCGGAAGGTATCTGTCGACCGTCTAACAGTCCTTGGGCGAGTCCATTACACAACGTGCCAAAAAAAGATGGAGGGATTAGGCCCTGCGGGGATTACAGGCGCTTAAATGAGAAGACAATCCCTGACCGTTATGCCGTTCCGAATATTGCCGACTTTAATATAAACCTCCACGGAAAGCGGATTTTTAGTAAGTTGGACCTGAACAAGGCTTACTATCAGATCCCCATAGCCGACGAAGACATTGAAAAGACAGCCGTCATCACTCCTTTTGGCCTGATAGAATTTCTTAGAATGTGCTTCGGATTACGTAACGCGGCACAAACATTCCAGCGATTCCTAGACAATGTCTTAAGGGGACTCGACTTTGTCTTCCATTTCGTGGACGATGTCTGCATCGGCTCGGAAGATGAGGAACAACACAAGGCACACCTCGAGGAAGTTTTTAAACGTCTACAGGACCATGGACTCACCATTAATCTAGCTAAGTGCGTATTCGCCGTGGAAGAGATTGAATTCCTAGGACATCGGGTGAATCAGCATGGTGTCACTGTCTTACCTGATAAAGTCGAAGCCATCACGAACTTTCCACGCCCATCGAACGTCAGTGAACTCCGACGATTCTTAGGTATGGTCAATTTTTACCGTCGATGCATTCCCCACGCAGCAGAACTTCAAGGCCCGTTGAATGCATACATGTGTGGATCGAAGAAGAAGGACAAAACTCCGATCACTTGGAACGAGGAGAGTATCAAGGCCTTCGAGGGTTATAGAGATGCTATTCGCAACGCGGCTGTATTTGCTCATCCTAAACCCAACGCAGAATTAGTACTGGCCTGTGATGCTTCCAGCGTTGCTATGGGAGTAGCTCTACAACAGCAAGACGCAGATACATGGAAACCTCTGGGTTTCTTCTCACGCAGTTTTACCTCAGCGCAACGCAACTACTCCACCTACGACAGGGAGTTACTAGCAATTCATCGGGCCATAAAACATTTCCGCCCATACATCGAGGGACGACATTTCATAATATGGACTGACCATAAACCTCTGCTTTATGCATTTCGACAGAAGCCAGAAACCCCAATGCGAATTAGACTACTGAACTACATTAGTCAGTTCACCACAGATATCCGCCACGTGGATGGTAACGAAAATGAGGTAGCTGATGCACTTTCCAGGGTGGAAGAAATACAAGGGCCGGACGAAATGGACGCAATTGCGGAAGCTCAGGTCAACGACACATCCATACCTGAGTTACTCAAGAATCCCAGTCTACAGCTCAAATGGATTAATCTCCCAAATAGCTCCAAACCAGTCCTGTGCGAGATGTCTTCGTCGAAGGCGCGCCCGTACCTTCCCGAAAGCGTACGTCGTGCCATGTTCGAAAGAATTCACGGACTGAGTCATCCCGGCATCCGCGGTTCGCGAAGACTTATCAAGCAAAGATTTTTTTGGCCCCACCAGAACGTCAACGTCGGAGAGTGGTCACGCTCCTGCCTTGCCTGCCAACGTTCTAAAGTGCAAAGGCATACAATATCACCTCCCGGGAAATTTCCATTGGCATGTCGTTTTGAACAGGTTCACATAGCCATCATTGGACCCCAGTTTCCAGTGAAGTTTATTTTTCACCTATTTATTTACCACCTGATTTTAGTTATATTTTGCGTTTGTGTTTCTTGTTTGTTTTGTTTTCCGTTCCCTTAGTTTTGTTCTTTATTTTATTTCGTGTTCCATGTTTTGTTATTTTGTTTACTTGTTTTTTGTTTGTTCCCCCCCCCCCAAGTGTTTAAGAAGAGCCAAGTCACCATAGTTGCGGAGCTCTACATAATAAATAAATAAAAATAAAACAGGACATTTCATTGGGGAAGTGAACGCAGTGGAATGCAAAACACCATATACAATTATCTATTAATTCGTTAGAGCAGTGGTGCTTAAATACTGGTTTCAAATTTTCAGAGGAGAAAACAAAATGCATTATCTTCACCAAAAAAAGAACAATCACTCCACCACATTTATATATCCACAACACTAACATAAAATACCCAAATATTTTACAATTTTTAGGACTCAAACTAGACAAAAAATTAACATGGTTACCCCATTTAAAAAATATCCTTAACAAATGCAAGAAATCCTTGAATTTGCTAAGGATACTTAGCAATACGCAGTGAGGAGCTGACAGATTTTCAATGCTTACACTCTATCGTGCCTATACCAGGTCATCGCTGTATTACGGTTGTATTGCTTATTCTTCTGCCAGCTGCAGTACACTAAAACTCCTTGACACGATTCACTACACAGGACTTAGAATCGCTACAGGGGCTTTCAGATCAAGTCCCACTGACAGCTTATGTGTTGAAGCTGAGGAACCCCCCTGGAGTATAGACGGCAAATGCTGAGTTTTAAATTTTTATCCCAGTCAAAGGCATTAGACAAACCATGTGTAAATAGATTTTTAAATAAATATTCTCAAACCTGCCCCAAACATAAACCGCTTTTAATCCGCCTCCTTCAAAATAACAACATTCATCAATTTTATCAAACACCAATGTACCATAACACTACTCTTACACTCCCCCCTTGGAGAGTAAAGAACTATCAAATTGATTTAAAACTAACACAATATCAAAAATCAAACCCTCTTTCTTCAAAATTTTATCAGACATCTTTCAAGGCTGTAATTTCACAAAACCCTAACAGTTTATTCATTTTCACGGACGGATCTAAGACAGAACACGGGACGGGCTCAGCCACCACTATCAAAAACAAAACTTACAAAGTTAAACTACACGACGAATCAAGTACTTATACCGCAGAACTACAGGCCATTATACTAGCACTTTCAAAATTAGAAAACAGATCACACCAAGTAATTTTATGCACAGATTCTTTAAGTTCTTTACTTTCCATGGGAAACATCTACTCCAATCACCCACTAATTACAAAAATACTAGAACTAATTCACGCACTAAACACTTGCAATTTTAAAATGTTGTGGTTACCCGGACACAAGGACATTAAACAAATGACTGATATTGACAAACATGCAAAACTAGCAACAAAAATGACTACTACCGACATAATTACACTAACACCAACAGACCTCAACAAGATTGTACAAATAAAAATACTCCAAGACTGCCAAATACACTGGTTACGTACTGACAACAAATTATTGGAAATAAAACGCAATGTTACTGGGTGGACAAAGAAACAGAACGTATATTCAAGAAGAGACCAAGTCGTGCTCACAAGACTACGTATTGGACATACATACCTGACACATTCTTACATAATGAACAGAAAAGACAAGCCTACTTGTACTCATTGCAACACTGGACTAACTATAAAACACTTACTAACAGAATGCAGATTACGAGCTTACTTAAACATTCCACATGACTTGAACGAACTACTGACTGAGGGTAGCCCACATATTGCCACGATTCTGACATATTTAAAACCAATAGGGCAGTTTGAGAATATTTAATTACATATTTTAAAATTTTTAATGTGTGTGCGTGCTTATATGTTTGTGTGTGTGTGTGTGTGTGTGTGTGTGAGAGAGAGAGAGACCTATTTAGTTTTTGTTTTAAAGTTATCAAGCTTTCTTTTCACTTATTTATTTACCGACTGTTTTTATTTCTATGTTGTGTTCGTGTTTCTTCTTTTTTTTTGTGTTGCGTTCCCTTAGTTTTGTTCTATATATTATTTCATGTTCAATTTTCTGTTATTTTGTTTGTTTTTGTTTTGTTTTCCCTCATGTCTAAGAAGAGCAAAGTCGCCATAGTTGCGGAGCTCTACGTAACAAATAAATAAATAAATAAATAAATTGGAGAAATAGTACTGTAAACATAAAAAAGAGGAAAACTATTCAAGTGCCAGCGAAACGATTTGTTGGCAGCTTGTCCAGGAGGCCATTGAGAAGCAAAGTAGTTGAGGCCAAATCGAATTTACGATAGTTAGAACCCTTTGTTGTGGCTGCTCCAAGCAAGAAGATCGTTTGCATAGAGATTGATCCTGGATTGTCCAGTAGGAATATAGAATGCTGGATCCCATTGCTCCAGGGTTAGCACGGAGTTGGGGCTGTTATTGGAAAATACGATATCGTTCTACTCGCCATATTTATAGTACCCATTTCGGCTAAAGTGGCCAGCTAGGGGAAGAAGGAGCTAGTCTTTAGAACCAGGTAAACATTTATAGGGAAGCAAAATATCTATCAATGTGCTAAAAAAATACTCCAAAAGCTGATTTTTTATTTATTTATTTTTTAATACTTCTTGATTCAATAAATATTGTTTAATACATCTGTGGATTTTTGAAGTTTCGATTAGTTTACACATTTAATAAAAATGAATCAATTATTCACAGTTATATCCTCCAGGCTAAGAAAACAAAATTTATTTATAGTTATCACTCCACAACAATTATTTTTTTAAACATTTTAATAATCTTCCATCATTGTCATGATAACGGTAACAAAGTCAGATAAGTACTGCACGTATAATTAATTAACTAAACGTCCTAATGGATTGCCGAAAGGCTGAAGTATAACTTAATGAGTTCCTAAATACCACCTCTTATACCTAATATATCTAAAAATAACATTTAACTTTAAACATTTGATTTTATATATATATATATATATATATATATATATATATATATACACATACATACATACATGAATACATAAATAGTTCAAATAATCCATTGTTACAGCTTTGCTGAGCACAATTAAGGAAAGAAGATGGTAAAAAATATAGTCATTAAAGAAGGGTGAATTCGGATATTTCTTGTAGTTCACATAAGCCACAGAAAGGAAGAACGAAAAAAAAGGCTAAAACTGAATATCAAAAAATTTTGTGGAAATAAGGGGATTATTTATCCATAGTCCAATTTTTATATTTGGACGGGGGACATTTTTTATTTCAATCCACATTTTTATTTATTGTTCGCGGCTAACTGCTCAAATCAACAAAACTTATCAATATCTGTTTCATCAATTGCTTTTACTTGAGAATGAATACACAGAAATTATATTTATTCTAATAAAATGGAGGTGAGACAAATTTATTTATAAGTTATTTAGTGTTCTATTATTTATATAGGAATCTAGTTTCAGCAGATTTCCTTAACGTGATTTTTGAAACGTTTCCACAAATGCCCATCGATCCTACCCTGCGGATGACGAAAATGATGTCCGTTCAAAATTATAAGTATGTATGTATATATATATATATATATATATATATATATAATACACACTTATTTGTATGTTACTGCTCTAGTGGTAACAATGTTTTTTTATTTTTTTATTTTATTGTTAGTAAACTCAGTTAAGATCAAGTTCGTTAACGGCTGAAATCGGACGAGTGGGCTGGTGTGTAGAGGGGGGAATTTTGAATGTTCAAAATATATCCGTTCATATGCGTCATATCGAAAAAGTTTATAAAATCAATATTATTGCAAATGTATTGTACTGTAAATGCTGTTGTATGCATGTTTTTTCTCTATCTTCAATATTGATCGAGATATTGGCATTTTATTTTTATTTAAGCTTTTAGTAAACCCCCATTTTCAGTCATCGCACTTTAAGAATAAGATAATATGTCATGAACCGTCTTATTTCAAGCCGAAGTACCAAATAATGTGTTCTAGATGAGATACTTGCAAATACGTTCCGATGCCTACCCCTTTGTTCTTGTTTTTGGATTACTAAAATATGTGTGATTGAGTTTATCGTTCATTTTAAATTACAGGAATTGATATAATATATAGTTTTCAATAAAATTAATAGGTTACATTTAGATATATTTCAGTAATTGTTTTTTTTTTCTTTCTGACCAAGAACATATCTATCTATCTATTCAGCTCTGAGAGATTTGCTTACCTGTTTGTTTACAATTCAGATTATCATTTGTATTTATTCACTTAATATTCACGTTGGTGTTAAGTGTTACCAGTATGTAGATTTTCTATTGTAAAACTTCACGTGGGAAATCTGCTTAGTTTACGGAGCCCCTACTTGACGGACTCTTATATTAATCCGTCTATTGTAGGTATCACAGCTAAGTTATATATTTTTTCAGTTTCTATGATAATGAAGTCGCCCATTCAAATGGAATGGACAAAAAGGAAAAGGTATTCGCGCACACAACACAGTTTTAACCTACAGATGCTAAACCTTGACCTACCCAAGGACAATAGAAAAAATGATTTCAGTATTCCAAAAAGAGTGCCACTAAACAAGTTAAAATTATAATGCTTACGAAGACTCTCGATGCACTTTCCACTATGAAAAGACTCCGGGATAATTGGGCAGGACATATGTGGAGAAGTTCTGATGAAAGGTGGTCCAGGAGATAGGTGGAATGGACACCTTACAACTATAGCCGGAAGAAAGGATGATCCTTGAAAATATGGGTGATGAGTTTAGATGAAGATGTAGGTGGGCTACTTGGACCAGAATGGCAAGTGACAAAAATGCTTGGGAAGAGATCAACCCGTACTGACCTGTCGGATTCTACAATTACTTCCCGAATGCATTTAATTAATACTATTTAAAATTTATTTTAATGAATTATATTTTTTATTTGTTATTTTGACATTTTTTTATTCTTTATTTATATTGTTGTGATTTGTTGTTACATATTACTTTCTTATCATGTATTTGTTGTTCTTTGTTGCATTTTTATTCTATTAGTTGTATTCTATTTTTATATTATATTAGTATGAGCAGACATCACAATTATTATGAGCAGGATTGAAAAATTTTATAGAATTAATTTAGTTGGATATATTGTTTTCAATTGTTGTTCCATACATTTTTTTTTCTTATCTGGAATATTAGGAGACTTATTTGCATTTTAATTTTCTGCCTCCGTTAAACTCTTCTAAACATTTATATTTTCATTTAAGTGTCTGAAACACTAAAAATCACAAAGGTTTCTTACTAGAGGAGAAATTTAGAAGATGAGATGAAGTAGTTCACGCAGGGCTCCATAAATTAGCCCTGCGTGAACTACTTTTTTTGGAATTGGCCTCTTAACAATCTTTGCCTATGGAAAACCTATTCAACGTTAACCTGGTCTAAAGGTCAAACGAGTAAAACACTTTGGGTAATATCTTTTTCCTTATTCAAATAAAATATTGACATTATTGGATTCAAATCATAATTGCTGTGTCTTTGAGCGTGCTGTTTCAAATAAATTTTAATATTTTTTTTAGGGTGCAGTATAATTCTTCCATGACCTCCTTTGATTTAAACCCATGTACTGGAGCTTGTCTATAACTAGAATTTAAAAATTCTTCAAATTTTATGGCAAGGGCCTCCAATAAACATTTTTTTCTGTGCAAACTTTATTGAAACTGCCCTACATGTTTCATGACTTATTTGCCACCTCTTCAGGGGCTATTCCTTTTAAAAGAAAAATATATAACAAATTATTAATAACATTAATTTAACACATCCCTTAATAATTCATTTGCTATATATTGTATTAGTAGGTGCCTACATCTATGATGTATTTATTAAATATAATTATAAATTTCTACTTACGTTTCTGAAGTGCTCGTTTACTTTTTACATTACGTTGCGACAGCCCTCACAGAGGAAGCATATATGATACTGAGAGATTTCGGAGGTAGGTAAAGTCAGCTCACTGAAATTCGATTATTTACTAGTCAATCTTGAACTCGATTATTTTGCGTCATAATTTAAAGTCGATTAATTTAAGATAAAATGTTATAGAATATATGATTGAGTTATTCGATTCCTTTTTTTTGTTTACTGCCCTTTTCTATTTTTTATTATGTGAATGTTCTCTTTTATTTTCCGTTTAGTATTATTTCTTTCTTTATAAATTATTTGAGCGTTTTCAAAATTGAAGGTGTGTTTCCTGGAGATAGCATGATCCATCAAAGCAGTTTTATTTTCATTATTTTCTATACTTTTTACGTGTTGCTTTAACCTTTTATTCAGCAGCTGCGAGCTTCACCAATATAAGTTCCATTGCAGGTGTAACAGCTAATTTCATATATATATATTACATTTAGATATTGATTCAGTTACTTTATCTTTAATTCTACTTAATTTTTTTTTTGTATTTTATTGTTATATTTCTAGGCTATATCACATACCCCATTACACTTTTTTTTAGGGTGCAGTATAATTCTTCCATGTACCTGCTTTGATTTAAACCCATGTACTGGAGGTTGTCTATAATTAAAATTGAATGGGAGTCGGTAGTTGAAATGGAATGCACATAAATTGGTAGCTATATTGGTCAGTATGAGGATATGACCGTGGAAAGGTAGTGAGTGCTATGGACTGCAGGAGACTGCGGTGCGGGGGGAAATGAAGCTGTCAATCAGAGCAGGGCTACTAACTAATTCCACCAACTCCCGCCCTTTCTGCGTCACAGCTTTTTCCCACAATTTTACATTACAAAGGGATAGCTCTTCGACTCAATTCCACTCTTTATTTATTTTTTAAAATTGGATTCCCTCTCCCTGAATTTACCTCACATTCGCTACCCGCTGGAGTTATTCTACTAAAAATACATCTTTTTCTTTGCCATTGTATGAGTTGTTTTTTTACTAAATATATTTATGGTGGGATATACAAACACAGTGTAGATAATATATACACATGACATCATTGTCAATGATTCATTTCTTGTAAGAGCACAAGCCACAATCTAAATTAGAAAAAAAAGGTCTTCACGTACGAGTTACGTAATTTGTGGTTTATCTCAGGGGCTTAGAATGAAGGAAATATATTTCAGTCTCAAATTATAATCCTGTCTGTGACCCAGCAACGTGCCGAAATGAACCATGCCATGAGCCTCTTGATTTAATTATGTATTAAACCAACATAAACTTTAATTTAAAAAGGAATGTAACCATTAAAGGGATTAATATTTCCTCTATTTAACTCCTAGCCATCACATCCATCTCAGAGAGATTTGAAAGGAAAAAATCCTTTAGGGAAGCTCGAAGTAGAAGATGGATCAATATACTCCAAAGGTATTGCCTAAAGAAATCTATCTAAAGTTAGAGACAAGTTCTTTCATATCAGAAAAATCAAAGTTTAATTGCTAGAATATTTTATAGAAAGAGGGTGGGGGGAAAATTTTGTTGGGAAATAAAATAACACTAATTCTAGTGTTATTCACTAGTTCTATTAATCCAGCTGAACGTTACTAAGCCCTCCACTTTGACGGTCTCCTCAACAATCACTGCCTACGACAATGCCCGAGTCCGTAGTCACAATTCCTTCAGTGTGAGCAGCCCAACTGCGCGAGCGACCCGAACACACACCCATCCCATCCACACACACACACGAGAGAGGGAGGGAGAGAGAGAGAGAGAGAGAGAGAGAGAGAGAGAGAGAGAGAGAGAGAGAGAGAGAGAGAGAGAGAGAGAGAGAGAGAGAGAGAGAGAGAGAGAGAGAGAGAGAGAGAGAGAGAGAGAGAGAGAGAGAGAGAGAAGAGAGACCTACAGGTCTTAAATTAAATTAAACGAAGTTGGTTATCCTTGTAACGTGCGCTTTGTCTGTCAGTTTCTATACAGTCGTTGATAATACATTATTTTGTTGAATAAGATGTTTTAATGTTTAATGTTCTGAAGCGTTATTGATGATATTTGTTGATTGAAGAATATTGAAGACAATATGTTGATTGAAGAAAGTATTAAAGTGGCAGATTAGTCTTTCTCTTTATATCCAGAGAATTAAAAGATTATATTAAATGAACCTAAATTATGGTAATAAAATACAACATCAAAGAAAACATAAGCAGAGGAAGCATTGGAATTAATATTTGCCTAATCGTCTCGTAGGTTATAAAATATAATTGAATTAATAAAATGCCGTTTTCATATCATACAGCTCATGAATACAAATGAAAGGACTTTTTTTTATCTTTTTCATTTTCAATGATAACGAAACGACCATTTGTAACTCTCCTAATAAAGTTTTATGCTTTCAAAATAAGAAAAGAGATTAGTACAGTACCTTGGGGAACTCCTTATGCATTCCAATGATGAGATGTTTGGACTCGCAATAACAATGATACTGTAATGTGCAAATTACTTTTTGACTTCTATATTATTATTGTTATTATTGTCTTATTCACTTATGCACACTTTCAATTGTTCTTGTCTGATGAATAATAGCATAACTTACTAATACACGTATTTCGACGTCTTATAAAATAGATAGTATTAGGACGAGGAAAAAAATGACTTATAATAATACTGTTACGTTTTATTACCAATAATAAACGTTTTTAATAAGAGTTCTTTTGGATTGCAAAATTAAATACTCGCAAGTTTCACAGTTTTTATCACTGCACAATTTATTTCACAATGCACAATACACTTGGTAATTATTCTTAATTACTACTCACAGTATACACTAATAGCGTCACTGTTCTTCTTCTAAAAACACTTTACCGCACTGCACTAAGTCGCACTGAGCACTGATTTGACCATCAAGATCGCTGAGCATAAAACTGACTCGCTCGTGGCAGGCCCTTCTTTATATAGCTTGTCGGCATACATCAAAGGGGAATTGTCTGGACCCCTCGACGTCTGGCTGGAAGGTACTGGTAGGACCTAGGACATTCTGTCGGCTTCTTTGATCTACTCTCTCTCTCTCTCTCTCTCTCTCTCTCTGAAGGATTATTCATGTATTTAATTTTCGCAACAATACGTTATTATGGAAGTACGTCACTCAGAGGTAGCGTAAACTTAGCGGATTTCTCAAGTGCTGAAATGACACACTGATGATATATACTTGCCACCTATTATATATTTTTCCCTTA